>CM063629.1:5628416-5825916 GCA_032357785.1 Periparus ater | reverse complement strand
TTGGGGAGGGGGTGTTTGGGGCTGGGTAATTGGTGTGTCAGGTGGTTGTGGTGGGACTCAGTGGAGGTCTGAGAGGGCTAGGGGGTGGCTATACTATAGTATGTGGGTGTGTATGGGTGGGGACCCCCTATATAGTATATATACTATATATATAAAAAGAATAAAAACTATAAGTCTGGTGCAGCAGTAGAAGGTTTCATGCTCCCAGGGAGTAAGTGGTATGTATTTATAATCAAGATTTGTTTTGTTTATTTACTCCCCGGGAGCATGAAAGGTTCTACTGCTGCTTTTTTTAAACTTTAAAGCTAGAAAGCAAAACTTGAAGTTAGAAGAGAAAGGAGTTTGAGTTGATCAGTTCATTTCACTCAAACTTTAAGTTTGAATGAAAGGAAATGATGAACTCAAACTTAAAGAGAAAAGAAAAGAACTTTTCTCTGTAACTCAGAGTTAGAGAGAAAGGAAATAGAGAATGAAAAGAAATAAAGTCTGAGTTACAGAGAAAAGGGAAAGAGACTTAGAGTGAAAAGAAAGAGAGGGACAGTGTAAAGAAACACAGAGGGAAAGGAAACAAAGTTAGAAGGAAAACAAAGAGAGGGAGAGTAGTAGAAAATAGAGTGAGAGAGAAAAGAAACTAAGTTGAAGTGAAAAGAAAGAGAGGGACAGTGCAAAGAAACACAGAGAGAAAGGAAACAAAGAAGAAAAACAAAGTTAGAAGGAAAACAAAGAGAGGGAGAGTGGAATAGAATAAAGACTCAGAGGGAAAGGAAATAGAGTGAGAGAGAAAAGAAACTAAGTTGAAGTGAAAAGAAAAAGAGAGGGGAAAGAAACACAGAGGGAAAGGAAACAAAGTCAGAAGAAAAACAAAGAGAGGGAGAGTGGAGCAAAATAAAAACTCAGAGGGAAAGGAAATAGAGAGAGAGAAAAGAAACTAAGTTGAAGTGAAAAGAAGAAGAGAGGGACAGGGGAAAGAAACCTACTTTATTTCTTTCTGTCTAACTCAGAGGTAGAGAGAAACAAAACAGAGGCAAGTCCTGGTCACTGTAACTCTAAGTTACAGTGGAAAGAAATCAACTCTGCTTGCTTTCTGTCTAACTCGGAGCTAGAGGGAAAGAAAACAAAGTTGGAGTGAAAAGAAGAAGAGAGGGACAGGGGAAAGAAACCAACTCTATTTCTTTCTGTCTAACTCAGAGGTAGAGAGAAACAAAACAGAGACAATTCCTGGTCACTGTAACTGAGTTACAGTGGAAAGAAATCGACTCTGCTTGCTTTCTGTCTAACTCGGAGCTAGAGGGAAAGAAAACAAAGTTGGAGTGGAAAGAAAACAGCTCTATTTCTTTTCTGTCTAACTCAGAGGTGCAGAGAAAGGAAACAGAGGTGAGTCCTGCTCACTATAACTCAGAGTTACAGTGGAAAGGAATCAACTCCATTTGCTGTCTCTCTAACTCGGAGCTGGAGAGAAAAGAAAGAGGCAGAGTGGAGAGAAACCAACTCTATTTCTTTTCTGTCTAACTCAGAGGTGGAGAGAAAGGAAACAGAGACGATGCCTGGTCACTGTAACTCAGAGTTACAGTGGAAAGGAATCGACTCCGTTTGCTGTCTGTCCAACTCGGAGCTGGAGGGAAAAGTAACAGAGTTGGAGGGAATAGAAAGGGTTAGACTCAGAGAGCAAAGAAACAGAAAAGTAGAGTGAGAGACAGTGACACAGACTGAGAGAAAGTGACAGACAGAAAAGAGGTTAGAGACAGAAAAGCAAGAAATAGAGTGAAAATAATGACTACACCACACCAAAAACACAGGACTCGGGGAGGAGGGGGCGGGGGGGATCATCTTTATTAGGGGTTAGGCACCTTTATTGAATGAATTTATTTACAGTACAGCAAAACACATAGAAACTGGATACAAATGCATTACAATACAATTCAGGTACATGCTGAAAAACTCCTCATTCACATACAGAGTAATACAGAGAAACACAGCAGCAAATACAGAACAATACAAGCCAAATACATATATAACATAATATAACCATTTCTGAAAAGGACAATACACACTGTTTCATTATTACCAGTCTCCCACACCACAACAAGCACACAGAAAACACAATACTCATTCACCACTGAAGCCGGCTTCAGCTCACACACACACTCACCTTCGCTCTCCTCTCGACCGCCCCGTTGTAACCCTGCTGTCCGTGGTCCTCGGGAACGGGGTTCCCGGGAGCCTCGAAATCGGCCTGCCTGACGAAAACCTCGGTCCGGGGCTGGTCCGTGCCCAAACTTAGGCGATGACAGTCGCCTCACAGACCGGCCGGGACCGAGGAAAAAAAAACCCCAGCCGGGGGGGAAAAAAAAAAAACCCCCCCAGCTGGGGATTTTTTATTCTAAATTTAAAATTTAATTTAAAGTCCTGAAAAGCAAAAGCAATACACACAAGGTTAGAACCACTCAACCCACACACCCACCCCTCCTAGCCCACGGGAACTCGGTTCCCGGGGGCCTCAAAAATCGGCCTGCCTGACGAAAACCTCGGTCCGGGGCCGGTCCGTGCCCAAACTTAGGCGATGACAGTCGCCTCGCAGACCGGCCGGGACCGAGGAAAAAAAACCCCAGCCGGGGGGGAAAAAAAAAAAACCCCCCCAGCTGGGGATTTTTTATTCTAAGTTTAAAATTTAATTTAAAGTCCTGAAAAGCAAAAGCAATACACACAAGGTTAGAACCACACAACACCCACCCCTCCTAGCCCACGGGAACTCGGTTCCCGGGGGCCTCAAAAATCAGCCTGCCTGACGAAAACCTCGGTCCGGGGCCGGTCCGTGCCCAAACTTAGGCGATGACAGTCGCCTCGCAGACCGGCCGGGACCGAGGAAAAAAAACCCCAGCCGGGGGGGAAAAAAAAAAAACCCCCCCAGCTGGGGATTTTTTATTCTAAGTTTAAAATTTAATTTAAAGTCCTGAAAAGCAAAAGCAATACACACAAGGTTAGAACCACTCAACCCACACACACACCCACTCCTCCTACCCCACGGGAACTCGGTTCCCGGGGGCCTCAAAAAATCAGCCTGCCTGACGAAAACCTCGGTCCGGGGCCGGTCCGTGCCCAAACTTAGGCGATGACAGTCGCCTCGCAGACCGGCCGGGACCGAGGAAAAAAAACCCCAGCCGGGGGGGAAAAAAAAAAACCCCCCCAGCTGGGGATTTTTTATTCTAAGTTTAAAATTTAATTTAAAGTCCTGAAAAGCAAAAGCAATACACACAAGGTTAGAACCATTCAACACACACACACAAGCACACCCAGACCCACCGACTCTCACAGACAGACACGCTCTGCCACACAGCAGGAGACTCTAACTCACACAGTGACCACAACCCTTATTTGAAACACTGTGCTGAGCAAAATGCCCCGAGATATCTTCTCGCTGCTGCTTCTCAACATCAAATGGGAGATCCTTAGAAAATAGGCATCGGAGACCTGCAAGACAACACAAGGTGGTCAGTGAGGGAAGTGTATGATAGCTATGACTCAGCCCCCCTCTAGGCCCACACATTTTCTACACAACAGCCTCAGAGAAAAGAGGAACTATAACCTTTCATACCTGTTCTACCTAACTCTAAGTGCCAGGGCAGGGCAGCTCCAAGCCAATGCAGTTACAGAGACAAGCACAGCACAAGGCATTTTACAAAGACAGAGACAAGCACAGCACAAGGCATTTTACAAAGACAGAGGCAAACACAGCACAAGGCATTTTACAGAGACAGAGGCAAACACAGCACAAGGCATTTTACAGAGACAGAGGCAAACACAGCACAAGGCATTTTACAGAGACAGAGGCAAACACAGCACAAGGCATTTTACAGAGACAGAGGCAAACACAGCACAAGGCAATTTTTACAGAGGCAAACACAGCACAAGGCAATTTTTACAGAGGCAAACACAGCACAAGGCAATTTTTACAGAGGCAAACACAGCACAAGGCAATTTTTACAGAGGCAAACACAGCACAAGGCAATTTTTACAGAGGCAAACACAGCACAAGGCATTTTACAGAGACAGAGGCAAACACAGCACAAGGCATTTTACAGAGACAGAGGCAAACACAGCACAAGGCATTTTACAGAGACAGAGGCAAACACAGCACAAGGCATTTTACAGAGACAGAGGCAAACACAGCACAAGGCATTTTACAGAGACAGAGGCAAACACAGCACAAGGCATTTTACAGAGACAGAGGCAAACACAGCACAAGGCATTTTACAGAGACAGAGGCAAACACAGCACAAGGCAATTTTTACAGAGGCAAACACAGCACAAGGCAATTTTTACAGAGGCAAACACAGCACAAGGCAATTTTTACAGAGGCAAACACAGCACAAGGCAATTTTTACAGAGGCAAACACAGCACAAGGCAATTTTTACAGAGGCAAACACAGCACAAGGCAATTTTTACAGAGGCAAACACAGCACAAGGCATTTTTTACAGAGGCAAACACAGCACAAGGCATTTTTTACAGAGGCAAACACAGCACAAGGCATTTTACAGAGACAGAGGCAAACACAGCACAAGGCATTTTACAGAGACAGAGGCAAACACAGCACAAGGCATTTTACAGAGACAGAGGCAAACACAGCACAAGGCATTTTACAGAGACAGAGGCAAACACAGCACAAGGCATTTCACAGAGACAGAGGCAAACACAGCACAAGGCATTTCACAGAGACAGAGGCAAACACAGCACAAGGCATTTCACAGAGACAGAGGCAAACACAGCACAAGGCATTTTACAGAGACAGAGGCAAACACAGCACAAGGCATTTTACAGAGACAGAGGCAAACACAGCACAAGGCATTTTACAGAGACAGAGGCAAACACAGCACAAGGCATTTCACAGAGACAGAGGCAAACACAGCACAAGGCACTTTACAGAGACAGAGGCAAACACAGCACAAGGCACTTTACAGAGACAGAGGCAAACACAGCACAAGGCACTTTACAGAGACAGAGGCAAACACAGCACAAGGCATTTCACAGAGGCAAACACAGCACAAGGCATTTCACAGAGGCAAACACAGCACAAGGCATTTCACAGAGGCAAACACAGCACAAGGCATTTCACAAAGGCAAGCACAGCACAAGGCATTTCACAGAGACAAACACAGCACAAGGCATTTCACAGAGACAAACACAGCACAAGGCATTTCACAGAGACAAACACAGCACAAGGCATTTCACAGAGGCGAGCGCAGGCGATGGCTGCCGGGTGAACGTGGCGATGGCTGCGGGGACACGAAGGCCGGTTCCTCGGATGAAAAAATCCACTACGACGTCGAGAGGCTGAGACGGCTGACGGCGTGAAACGCGAGAGAACGAGAAGATGGATTGGAACTGCCCTGCCCGGCAAAAGCTCTGGGGAGCTTGAGAAGAAATCCTCTCCCTTGGCTTCTGAGGGGCCCATCCCACTACAGCCCTGTCATCTAACTTAACTTCAAATTGCCTCCACTGATTATAAATGCTTTTCCCCTGATCCCAACTTCCACCTGTGATGCTTACCTTTTGTAACATGATAGGACACGACCCATCCTCGATAGGATGTGTACGTCGAGACGTCCCCCGCGCCGGCTTCGGTGCGCCGGATCGCAAACTTCGGCTCTGCCTCTCTTCGCAGAACCTAAGACGACGAAACAGAAAATATGACTGGCACAATCCGCAAGGTGGAATTCCTGATGCGGTTCCTTTATTCCATCTTGGACTACAAAAGCTTGTCAGCCAACCGGGGACTTAGAAGAAAAACCACTCAATCCCACCTCTCATAGTCAAAGATCCCCTGTAAAGTTCTGAAGACAGAGCCCTCAAACGAGTATGGGGTGCTTTGCATCGAGGCATGTGCAGTTTTTGAAAAATTCGAATCGCCTCCCTTGCTTTCTAGACACTGCTCACCGGCGTGGCAGGCTAGGGGCGGCTGAGGCGAAACGTCTTTGCCCTGATACTGAGCGCACAACAAATCAGCAACCCCTTCTGTCTCTCAGAACCCTGTCCGTGACACCGATTCGTGTCAGGATCCACAAGGTGGGATTTGTGATGTGGTTCTCTCATTCTGTCTTAGAGAAATAAACATTTTCAGCAAACCAAGTACTTTAAACAGAAAAATCAGTCAGTCCAAACTCTTGCACTCAGAGATCCCTTGTAAAATTCTGAAGACAGAGCCCTCAAACGAGTATGGGGTGCTTTGCATCGAGGCATGTGCAGTTTTTGAAAAATTCGAATCGCCTCCCTTGCTTTCTAGACACTGCTCACCGGCGTGGCAGGCTAGGGGCGGCTGAGGCGAAACGTCTTTGCCCTGATACTGAGCGCACAACAAATCAGCAACCCCTTCTGTCTCTCAGAATCCTGTCCGTGACACCGATTCGTGTCAGGATCCACAAGGTGGGATTTGTGATGTGCTTCTCTCATTCTGTCCTAGAGAACTAAACATTATCAGCAAACCAGGTACTTTAAACAGAAAAATCAGTCATGCCAAACTCTTGTACTCAGAGAACCCTTGTAAAGTTCTGAAGACAGAGCCCTCAAACGAGTGTGGGGTGCTTTGCATCGAGGCATGTGCAGTTTTTGAAAAATTCGAATCGCCTCCCTTGCTTTCTAGACACTGCTCACCGGCGTGGCAGGCTAGGGGCGGCTGAGGCGAAACGTCTTTGCCCTGATACTGAGCGCACAACAAATCAGCAACCCCTTCTGTCTCTCAGAACCCTGTCCGTGACACCGATTCGTGTCAGGATCCACAAGGTGGGATTTGTGATGTGCTTCTCTCATTCTGTCTTAGTGAACTAAACATAATCAGCAAACCAGGGACTTAAACACCAAAAAACACTTAGAGCTTGCACCCACCTGTCCTGCAGCATCCTGGGCTGGGATATCTTGCAAGTACACCACCTAAAATAAAAAAACAAGGGATTAAACTTATAGCAGAAACTGAGACCCCAGCAAGAACAACTGCTTCTCTCCACCAACCGAGGCTCACCTTCTACCTGCTTCGCCTTCCCTGCTGCTATCTGGCTTCACTTCCTGAAAAAAAATACAAAGAGAAGAGCTGTAACACAGTTAATGGTTCCAGCCCCGCTGCAAAGAAGAACCGTGACTGACCTTCTCAGGGGGACCCCGTCATCTGGGATACTGCGCTCTGCCGGGAGGTCAATCCATCCGCAGCTGAAAGGAAGATAAGAAAAAAGTCAAAGTGCTGCAGGGTAACTTCTCAGCTCCAGACACCTTCTGCCAACATAAAAATACCACCTAGACTCCAACTACAGCCCATATTACAAATCCCCAATTAGAATTGCCTGGGACCTGTCCTTGAACAGCTGCAACCGGGCCGGGCGGTAGGGCAGAGCAGCTCCGGACCCAATAACCCCAGACACCTGTGACAAATGAGACAAGAGACGAGGGGACACGGCAGAGAGAGAAAACTCTCTGAGACAAGAAAGTCCTCACGAGGACCAAGAGAATGATGAACGAGATGACCGAGGGGGGACCGAAGGCGAGCGCACTGGGCTCGGATGACCCTGGAGGAAAAAGATGCTAACGGGATGACTTTTTCCATCAAGAACCGCGGAGACGGATGCCTGAGAATCCTGTGGCTGGAAGCCTCTGCCTGCCTTTGAATCGGCACAAGTCCTTATCCACTGTAAAGAAAGATGACTGCACGCAGCTGTGGACACAGCTGAGAACAAGACCTAAAAAGACATCCGATCGGATGCCTCTGAAAAGAGATGCTATTCTGATGTGTGTCCAAGCTCCCGAATTGAAGACTCTGTCGGCCCTGGGCCGAGGAACGCAAAGATGGGAGATGAGCGGAAGAACCTGGGGTTTCTCATAAGCCCCTGGGAGGACTAAGGCAAGAGACATGTTACACGAGACGAACAAAAGACACGGAAGGCACAAGAGACAAGTGATACCGACACACCCTGTGACTGCTCTGCCCTGCCCGCCTCAGCACTGTGAGCCAAAGTGAGCTTTTCCCTCAATGGGGCCTATGGGGTCATTTCTAGAACCTCCCCATCCCCAAAGCTCAATCAAAAACCCAAACCGATCCGAGTCCCGACCCGCCGCCCTGCTTTGATCCCCTCTGCGGGCTCCACTTATCTCTCGGATGGCTGAAGATGTGAGTCACGGCGAGAGGCCGGTCAGGGGCCAAACAAAGCCACCTCGCCGTCTGGGAAGATCTTCTCTCACCGGGCTGTCGTCTCAGACAAGTATCATCACCTACGATAAAGAAAACCAAACATAAGTGCAGAACCTTAGTGGCATATTCACCAAAGCCCAACTATGCTCCTACTCACCGTCTCTGAGGAACGACCGGGTCCTTGGGCCGCACGCTCCGGCCACGCTCCGAGGCGGACGCCGTCATCGCGGGGTACGCCTACAATAAACAGAGAGGAGGCGATGTAGCATCGCTAAAAGTTCAGCACGCACTCGCCGCTCCTCCCGACGGCCCCGACTCACCGCGACTCCTCGGCCGTGACTAAAGGCTACCCGGACCGCACCTTCACGTGCACGAGGTCGAGGCTTCGTCACGGACTCCGGTAATATTTGCTGGAGCTCACCGGAGAAGCGAACCGGGTCTCTTGGCAGGTCGGTGAGGGGGCCTCAGCACAGCATCAGGAGGCAGCCTAAAACACACAAACAAGCAGGAATGCTTGGAGTTGCCCCAGAAACTGAGACCCCAGCAAGAACAACTGCTTCTCTCCACCAACCGAGGCTCACCTTCTACCTGCTTCGCCTTCCCTGCTGCTATCTGGCTTCACTTCCTGAAAAAAAATACAAAGAGAAGAGCTGTAACACAGTGACCGATTCCAGCCCCGCTGCAAATTAAATCCATGACTTACCTTCTCAGGGGGACCCCGTCATCTGGGATACTGCGCTCTGCCGGGAGGTCAATCCATCCGCATCTGAAAGGAAGTTAGGAAAAAAGTCAAAGTGCTGCAGGGTAACTTCTCAGCTCCAGACACCTTCTGCCAACATAAAAATACCACCTAGACTCCAACTACGGCCCATATTACAAATCCCCAATTAGAATTGCCTGGGACCTGTCCTTGAACAGCTGCAACCGGGCCGGGCGGTAGGGCAGAGCAGCTCCGGACCCAATAACCCCAGACACCTGTGACAAATGAGACAAGAGACAAGGGGACACGGCAGAGAGAGAAAACTCTGAGACAAGAAAGTCCTCACGAGGACCGAGAGAATGCTGAACGAGATGACCGAGGGGGGACCGAAGGCGAGCCCGCCGGGCTCGGATGACCCTGGAGGAAAAAGATGCTAACGGGATGACTGTTTCCTTCGAGAACCGCAGAGACGGATGCCTGAGAATCCTGTGGCTGGAAGCCTCTGCCTGCCTTTGAATCGGCACAAGTCCTTATCCACTGTAAAGAAAGATGATTGCACAGAGCTGTCAACACAGCTGAGAACAAGACCTAACAAGACATCCAATCGGATGCCTCTGAAAAGAGATGCTATTCTGATGTGTGTCCAAGCTCCCGAATTGAAGACTCTGTCGGCCCTGGGCCGAGGAACGCAAAGATGGGAGATGAGCGGAAGAACCTGGGGTTTCTCATAAGCCCCTGGGAGGACTAAGGCAAGAGACATGTTACACGAGACGAACAAAAGACACGGAAGGCACAAGAGACAAGTGATACCGACACACCCTGTGACTGCTCTGCCCTGCCCGCCTCAGCACTGTGAGCCAAAGTGAGCTTTTCCCTCAATGGGGCCTATGGGGTCATTTCTAGAACCTCCCCATCCCCAAAGCTCAATCAAAAACCCAAACCGATCCGAGTCCCGACCCGCCGCCCTGCTTTGATCCCCTCTGCGGGCTCCACTTATCTCTCGGATGGCTGAAGATGTGAGTCACGGCGAGAAGCCGGTCAGGGGCCAAACAAAGCCACCTCGCCGTCTGGGAAGATCTTCTCTCACCGGGCTGTCGTCTCAGACAAGTATCATCACCTACGATAAAGAAAACCAAACATAAGTGCAGAACCTTAGTGGCATATTCACCAAAACCCAACTACGCTCCTACTCACCGTCTCTGAGGAACACCGGGGTCCTCGGGCCGCACGCTTCGGCCACGCTCCGAGGCGGACGCCGTCGTCGCGGGCTACGCCTACAATAAACAGAGAGGAGGCGATGTAGCATCGCTAAAAGTTCAGCACGCACTCGCCGCTCCTCCCGACGGCCCCGACTCACCGCGACTCCTCGGCCGTGACTAAAGGCTACCCGGACCGCACCTTCACGTGCACGAGGTCGAGGCTTCGTCACGGACTCCGGTAATATTTGCTGGAGCTCACCGGAGAAGCGAACCGGGTCTCTTGGCAGGTCGGTGAGGGGGCCTCAGCACAGCATCAGGAGGCAGCCTAAAACACACAAACAAGCAGGAATGCTTGGAGTTGCCCCAGAAACTGAGACCTCAGCAAGAACAACTGCTTCTCTCCACCAACCGAGGCTCACCTTCTACCTGCTTCGCCTTCCCTGCTGCTATCTGGCTCTACTTCCTAGAAATAAAGACAAAGAGCAGAGCTGTAACACAGGGACAGGTTCCAGCCCCGCTGCAAATTAAAACCGTGACTGACCTTCTCAGGGGGACCTCGTCATCTGGGATACTGCACTCTGCCGGGAGGTCAATCCATCCGCATCTGAAAGGAAGTTAGGAAAAAAGTCAAGGTGCTGCAGGGTAACTCCACAGCTCCAGACACCTTCTGCCAACATAAGAATACCACCTAGACTCCAACTACAGCCCATATTACAAATCCCCAATTACAAGTGCCCGGGACTTGTCCTTGCATAACTGCAACCGGCCTGGGGGACAGGGCAGAGCAGCTCCAGACCAAATACCCCCAGACACCCGTGAGACATGAGACAAGAGACGAGGGGACACGGCAGAGAGAGAAAACTCTCTGAGACAAGAAAGTCCTCACGAGGACCGAGAGAATGCTGAACGAGATGACCGAGGGGGGGACCGAAGGCGAGCGCACTGGGCTCGGATGACCCTGGAGGAAAAAGATGCTAACGGGATGACTGTTTCCTTCGAGAACCGCAGAGACGGATGCCTGAGAATCCTGTGGCTGGAAGCCTCTGCCTGCCTTTGAATCGGCACAAGTCCTTATCCACTGTAAAGAAAGATGACTGCACACAGCTGTGGACACAGCTGAGAACAAGACCTAAAAAGACATCCGATCGGATGCCTCTGAAAAGAGATGCGATTCCGATGCCTGTCTGACCTCCCGAATCGAGGCTTCGCCGGCGCCGGGCCAAGGAACGCAAAGATGGGAGATGAGCGGAAGGACCTGGGGTTTCTCATAAGCTCCTGGGAGGACTAAGGCAGGAGACATGTTACACGAGACAAACAGAACACACAGAAAGCACGAGAGACAAGTGACAACACACCCTGGGATTGCTCTGCCCTGCCCACCTCAGCATTGTTAGCCAAAGCAGGCCTTTCCCTCGCTGTGGCCCCAGAGGCCATTTCTCAAACCTCCCCCTGCCCGTAGCTGACTCAAAACCCTAACCGGTGTGAATCCTAACCCACCGCCCTGCTTCGATCCCCTCTGTGACCACAGCCCTTGACTTATCTCTATGAAGCAAATCCGTTGGAGAGACCGCTCCGCCGCTAAGGAAAGCTGTTGTAGTGGTTCCCTTTTGTGTCATGATGAATCTGCTGAGAGAATCTGAAGTATTGCACTTGATGTCACCTAGAACTCCAGGAAATTACAAGCCTCCTAAAAAAAACCCAAACAGAAGAATCATCATAAAAGCATCTTATCACCCCTGAACTCCCAACCCAAAATCATGAACTTAAATACTCCCTGTGTTCAATATTGTTTTCTTCAAGGTCTTTTCAAAACCTCTGCTTCTTCAAATGCCCAAAAGATACCTGCTAAGAGCAGGCTGAAGTAAATGGAAAGAGCCTCCTCATTGAAATGAGAGATGAGCTCTTTACCCCAGCTGATTCCCTAGGAGGGAATGAGGCCCCTTACCACAGCCTGGGGTTAATATACCCCTAATTGGGCCCGCCTCTTTTTCCCACGCTGCCTGGGTGGGAAATCCCACCGGGTATAAAAACCCTCAGAGGGACCGTAGCTGTTTGGCTCCTCTGAGTTAAATTCCAGGTAAGGAGCTCTATGTAGAAGAAAACACTTTTGGAAAAGACAGTGTTTTCTTTTTTTACTACAATTACTCAGAGCAATGGAGCAAAGGGGAAAAAAAGGTAAGAAGCAAAACTTTGTGTTTCGGCAGCGTTGCCAGCTAAGTTGGATGATTTATGGACTTACATAATTATTTTTTAGTAATTACTAAGTAGCACTTCACCTGTGATTAATTAGGGTAGAGAAGAATAGTATTGATATGAATGGTGTCTCATAGGGACTTCTAATCAAGGCTCTCTACATTATAAATGAAAATAAGAAAAAGAATAGACTCCCAGGTGGCATTACCATTACATACCTGCTGGGCTCGCTCCCGTTGGAAATATTCGGTGCCGGGGCGTGGGTAGAAGTGCCCTGAAATGCAGCTTTAAACCCTTGAAATGCTGTGTCCTAGTTTAGGGCAGATTAGGGAGGAAAACTCCAAATGGGGTCTTCCCCAGGGAAATGACCCCTCCCTACTGACCGGTCCAGGAAAGGGAAAAAAAATTCCTTGAAGAGAAGTGGAAAAAGCTGTTTATTTAACAGAAATTGAATAACATTAAATAATAAAACCTCTCGCTGTTTGACGGGATGGCAAGTCTAGGAAGAAAAGTCCTTTTCATGTGGTATAGCTCAGCTCGCTCGGGTTCTTACCGGTCCTTCCGGCGCTGAAAGGTGCCGAGGCCTCGGCCCCGGTGAGCCGAAGGCGTGACCTCCGGGGCTTTGGCTGTGTGTTCGTCAGTCCGGAGCAGGTGTGCACAGATCCGAGGGAAAAAAAAGGAAAAAAACCCAAAGGTCCGGGGAACTCCTCTGCCTCAGCTAACTAAAACTAACTAAAAGCCAGAGAGGAGCTCTGTCCTCCTGTCTGTCCGTGCTGCAGACGCCACGGTCCAGGAGCGGGATGTGTGAGAGTGATGTTTGTTCCTTAACGCAAACGGTGTGCTTCTTCTTCCCCCCGCTCTCGCTTTCAGAGCCGGTCCTAAAGGTGCAGAACTTAATATATAACATAAACCAGATGACTGGGGATACCAATATCATAAAGTGACCCCAGAACATGCTGGAAAAGGCAACGCTTAAAATGAGCAAATGAGGCAGCTGCCTCCACTTAAACAGATACGGTGGTAAATAAATGGCTTCTCCCCTTTAATTTAAACCCCTCAAATATTGGGGAAAAGAGCGGTTTTCCTCACTTTAAATCTCTCTGGTGATTGAAAAGGGGGCATTTTTCCCTTAATTCAGATCCATAAAAAGGCGTCATCCGTGCTTTCCCTTTCCACTTAAAGTGGAAAAAAATAGAAAATGGGCATTCTCTATCAATTAATATCTCGAACAGCACAGAAAAGGCAATTGAGACTCCAATTAAAATTGCAGGGGAAGTGGATTTCTCTTCAAACACAGGCGATTGTGGAAAACGAAGCTTTGTTCCCTTGGACTAAAGCCCGTTTTTTCCTGATAAGCCATCCCTTCCTTGGGGCTGTGGAGAGGGAGTGCCGAGGTAGAAGAGGAAAGCTGAAAACTGCCGCCCCCCCCCATCCCCCGGGAGCGCGCGTGCTGCCCCGCCCGCTCGGCAGGACGGGCTTTTCCCTCGGCTTTCTCTTAAAGAGACGCTCCCCGCCCGGGTGGAACCGGCTGCTCCCCCGGTCCCTGCTGGGTGGCGTGACCCTCGTTCCCGGAGGAACGCCCGGGATGCCCCCGCTGGCCCCCCCGGCGGCTCCCTGCACGGGTCTGCCCGGGTAACCCTCTGAAAGCTGCCTCTGCCGGGAGCTGCTCCCTTCTCGTCCTCACCGGTCACGCCTGGGGCTGCTGCACCTTGGAGCGGGGGTGGGGCTGGGAAAGGTCCTGCCGGTCGTTCCCTCCCTTACGTGTCCCGCTGTCTGTCCCCTAAACGCCGGGGTGCTGGGCTTTCGTTTCCGCGATAGAGAACCGGCCTCCTCCTCCGCGTGCCGCGGCCGAAATGGTGATTCTGCTGTGTAAAGCTCCTGGGTGCTGGGTTTGTGGTTACCGAGGAAATTCCTCACGGGGTCCTAGGCGATTACCGGTTACTGACTTCCGCTTCCCTGGAGCGGTCGGGGGTTTGGCCGGCTGGTTTAGGGCTGATCCTGACCGACCCCGAGCGCCCCCGTCGCTGCTCTGCCCTGAATTTCAGTGAAATATCGATATAGTTTATAAATGCTCCCTTTGCTCGCCGCTCGGACTTTACCCGCGCAGCTGCGAGGACCGGGCTAGCTCTGTGCTTTGATCCCGGCTCCGGCGGTCCCGCCCGGATGCTGCGTGTCAGAGACGCGAGCTGAGGACCGCTAAAAATGTTGGGTTTTAAAGTAAAATTTCTATTACGCCCGCCTAAATGATCAAAATGACTGTGTGTATTGATGATCACCGGGGAAAGCTTTTCAGGGAAGAAAATAGCCGTTTTGTTAGCGCAGATGCTGTTTTGACGATAATTGCTTTCATTTGGGTCTGGGATTCCTGCCGGTGTAAGACATCTGAAAATTGGTACTTTGCAATTTGATATTTTGAAATTGGGTGCTTTTCATATTTTGGAACTCGGTAGTTTACTATTTTGAAACGGAATCATTTTGGTATTTTCAAACCCCGTATTCTGGTATTTTGCAATTGGATTCCTTTGGAAATTTTCAACTCGGTGATTTGAAATTAGGTTAGGCTGGTATTTTTGGACTTGTTCTGGTGTTTTAGAAGTGCGTTACTTTGATATTTCTGCATTTGCTGTTTTTGTAATTTAAAGCTTGGGGTTTTTTTGGCACTTTGGAAATGGGTATTCCGGTTTTTTAAAACTGAGATTTTGAAATCTAGTTTTTTGCTGCTTTGAAATTTGGGGTTCTATTTACTCGAAACCAGGTTATTCTGGCACTTTGGAACTCAGGTTATCTATGCTTTGTTTTGGTGTTTTGTGACATGACCTTTTTTAGTGTTGTCCCTTGCAGTTTTGATAGTCTCAGTTGGAAGCGAGTCTGCCTTTTCTGTGCTGTTTGGGGTATTCGTGTCCTGTAGGGAGACAAAATACTGAGCGATCGGTTAATCTTACCGTCTCGCCGGCGGATAAATCTAGTCGGACGCTGCCTGGGGTGGCTGGGCGTACGCGAGAGACGATCCGGTGTGGGGGCGTGGGGCCGCTCGGAGGCCGGCAGCTGCTCCCGGTCGTTGCGTGTGCCGTGAGATTTGTGTTTACCTGATATGTAAGATTTAAGTAAAAAGAACATTGCTTTTGCATATTAGAGTTCAGTTTGGATTGCTGTAGAAAGTATTGTTTTAGAAGTGTGCTTTTAGCTGTTTGGATGATTATGAATTTAGTCTCCTGTAATGGGGATGGGAAAAAAAACCATCCAAAGAGGAAGAGCGGCGGCACCGTCGTCTTCACGGACCGCTTTTACGGCCCGGGATGACGGAATGCCACACCGAGAAGCTGCAGCTCAGAATTGGAGACTTTATGCCAAAAGCTTTCAGCAAAGACTTTACCTCTATGAACTCTTTGGCTTTAAGGCTGATGCTTTTATACAATAAGTACCTTTCGAGCAACCATCAACTGCTCGTGTCTGTTTGAGACCTGGAAAATTCCCTAGAATCCCCATTAAAGTGTGGACATGTATCCGGGTGAAATTGTTATAGATACATTTTATATTGTTGGCTTTTCACAAATATTAAAATGAATGTTGTGTATAAGAATGAGAAATTTTGTTGTATTAATATAGTTTTCTTTTTCTGTTATTGATAAAATTTAGAAATAGTAGTATAATACATATATGTTAGGTTATGGCATAGTATTAAAATAAAAACTGCCTTTGTTTGTATAACCCAAAAACTGAGAAAAAAAAAAAAGCTAGAGGCCTCCTGCATTTGTAAACTATCTTATCCAGATGAAGACAGCAGTGACTAGAGCACTGGGGGAGGAATTTATTGCATTCCTGGTATCAGAGTATGTAAATCTCAATGGCGCCAAGAAGATTGATCTATTGGGAAGGGGGCAAGAGAAAACTAAACAGAAGAACACCAAAGATCCTAAGAAGAATGTATGAATATGTATGAGAAATTATGGATATGTAGTAGGGTTCTGTTTTTAAGGTACAATCCTTTGTTAGTAAGGTGTGCTCTCTTAGCTGAATGCAGAGACACCCGGCCGTATCTGTATACTTTATTTTTTTTCTCCTAATTGTTTTTTTTATTACTTTTTTTATTACTTTATTACTTTTTTTTACTTTTTTTAAAAAAAGTTATTACTTTTAAATTCTATAAAAATTATGTAAACCTCGTTTTTCACAAAATGAACAATGCAAACAGATTGACGAACGACAGATGCACGGGACGCTGTCGGCTTGGATCTGTGACGAACACCTCTGGTGCCACTGTCTTGACACGGCAAAGGAAAAACGTGAAAGTCTCGTGATAGAGTGCAAAATATATTGAACGCTGTTTCAAGAAACACCCGCGTCACTACTTAAAGGTATGCATCGATTAAGGGGCAATACCAGCAAAGCCCCCACACGGGAAGCCCGGAGGGTCGGGGTTTTTTTGCCTCTCTTCCTTTCGGTGACTTTTGCAAGCGAACGCTGAAGCTGACAAGCCACGAGTGTCCCCCGGCACCCCTCGCCGGGACGCGCTCCCGGACTGGTGCGGAGGGGACCGGGGAAGCCAGGCGAGCCACGGCAGCGGCGGCCCCCGGCTCTCCCGGCCCCGGATGTTGCGTGGCTCCCGGCGGGAAAGTGGCTCCTCCGGCAGGCGGGGGCGGCCCCGGCTCCGGGAGAGCCCCGCGGCACCGGCACCGACCCGAGGGAGCCCCGGCGTCACCCGAGCCCCGCAGACGGAGCGGCAGGGACCGACTCGGCTCTTCCCGTCCGGGTGCAAAGACCCGCTCCGCCTCGGCGATGCCCCGGGGAACCGGTGCCGGGAATGCTCCGCCGCGAGACATTTCCTGCTGGGCGACGAGGGGAAGCGGCGGCACCGCCCGATTTTAACCCTTCGAATGCTGCAGAAGGTGGCGATTCCTGCAGTTTAACCCCGGAACCTGAGATAACGTGGGCTGTTTACCTCCATTTAAACTGATCCAATAGCAAAAAAGTAAGTTTTCCCTGTCAATTGAATCCCCTAAAAAAACAAAAAAAGACAGGTTTTCATCAAATCCCTCAAACGATGGGAAAAGGGAGATTTTTACCTAAATTAAAATCCGTTAAAAGCAGGGACAACAGGGCTTTCCCCTCAGCTTGAACTTTAGGATGATGAAAATGGGGGAGTTAGCTTCATTTCAAATCCACAAAATGCCATCGATATTGTTTTCCCTTCCGTTTAAAATGGAACTCGGGGATTCTCTATTCACCGAAACTCCTAAGACCGTGGAAAAGGCAGGTTTTCATTCAATCGACACCCTTAAAATCACAGGTGAAGGGGGATTCCCCTCAGTTCAGACACAGACTGAGGAGTTGCTTCCTTTAGTTTCAACTTCTTTTAAACTAAATGGAAAAGGAGTAATTGAAGGGTTGCTTCCCTCAGTTTCGTCCTCATCATCCCCATTTTTTCTAGGGACGCTTTGGAGGGACGGGGAAGATGAAATCAAAAGGAAAAAGATCCCTCCTGCAAATCCATGCACCGGTTCATCCGCTCGGCTGCTGCTGCTTGACGGAGGTTTGTCCGATACCCGCTGCTGTTGCCCCCGGGTGAGAGGGTAGGGGCGGAAAGGGCTCACCGCTGGTTCCCCGAACGCCTCGTTGTCTGCACCTGACACGCTGCGGCGCTCGGCTTCCCTTTATATGGCTAAGGATTCCTGTCCTCCTTCAGGTGCCCAAAGCTGAAACTAGAATTCCACCTTCAGAATTTCACGTGTCTCAGGTTTGTGACTCCCAAGGAATTTTTCCCCAGCAATCATTCAGTCGTGAATTTTTCCTCTGCAATCATTAGTGCCTTGGCCTTGTGTGGACGTGTTTCAAATGCTCATTGAGAGCTGAGGAGCCGAGTTGGCTTGTTTGTGACTTAGCTGACGGGCCCAGGCTAAATCCAAACACCCAGAATTACGGTGAAATATTAATGCGGTTTAGAAAGAGGCCTCTTCCGTGCGACTCGGTCCTTTGCCGTGCGTCCCCGGAGATTTACTCCGTCCTTTTTTCCCTCTCAAAAACCCCGGAATTCCACAAAAAAACCCCCGGAATTCCCAGGAAAAAACCTGGAATTCCCAGAAAAAAACCCCAGAATTCCCAGGAAAAAACCCGAAATTCCCAGAAAAAAACCCAGAATTTCCAGAAAAAAAAAATGAAGTTCTCAGAAAAAAAAATTTCATTTCCCCTCCAAAAACCCCCCAGAATTCCCCCAAAAAGCCCCAGAAATCCCGCCCCCCCCAGAAAAAACCCAGAAATTCCCAGAAAAAAACTGAAATTCCCAGAAAAACCTGGAATTCCCCCCAAAAAATCCAGAATTCCCAAAAAAAACCCAGAAATTCACAGAAAAAAACCCGGAATTTACGAGCATTTTTGGGGGGATTTTTTTGGTTTTTGGGGTGATTATTTTTGTTTGTTTTTTTGGGGATTTTTGGGCGTTTCTGGGTGGGAAAATCCGGGAAGGGGCCAGGGAAAATTGGGAATTTTGGGGATTCCCGGCAATTTCAGCAACCTGGGGATTCAGTGTGTGAAGAAGAGGGAAATCGAGGGCGCCATCGAGAAGAAGCTGCAGCTCGGGATCGACCCCTTCAAAGGTCAGCATCTCCCCTTTTCCATGGATTTCCTGGAATTTCCAGCAATTTCCAGCAATTTCCATATTTTTCCCAATTTTCCTGGGTTTTCCTCTGCTTTTTTTGGGTTTTTTGCCATTTTTTCCCCTTTTTTTGTGTGTTTTTTGCCCATTTTCCCCCATTTTTTCCCCCATTTCCATTTGGATTCCCCTGGAACCACCTTTCCCTGCTTTGTTCCCAATTTTCCCCAATTTCTCCCCCATTTTTCCATCCTTTTTTTCCCATTTTTCTGCATTTTTTTCCCGTTTCCCTCTATGTTTTCCATTTTCCCCCATTTTTTCCCCTTTTTTCCCATTTTCCCACCCTTTTTCCCCCATTTTTCCCTATTTTGTCCCATATTCCCCCCGTTTTTCCCATTTTCCCACCCTTTTTCCCCCATTTTTCCCTATTTTGTCCCATATTCCCCCCGTTTTTCTCATTTTCCCACCCTTTTTTCCCATTTTCCCCCCGTTTTTCCCATTTTTTCCCGTTTTCCCGCCGTTTTTTTCCCACTTTTCCGTGTTTTCCGACGGGATCCCTGCGGAACCATCAGGAAGTCGATCTCAACGTGGTCCGGATTTGTTTCCAGGCCTCGTCCCGGGACCGGGCCGGGATCCCCTGGAGCCTCAGCCCGGTGCTGTCCCAGCCCATCTTTGACAAGAGTGAGTCCCAAAAAACCCCAAATCCACCCCGGAAATATCCCGGAAATATCCCAAAACATCCTGAAAATATCCCAAAAATATCGCCAAAATATCCCAAAAATCTCCTGAAAATGTCCCAAAAAATATCCCCAAAAATCTCCCAAAAAGATCCCAAAACATCCCAGAAATCTCCGTAAAAAAATCCCGAAAATCTCCCGTGAGCCTCCCCAGAAATTCCCGAGGTTCTCCCGGCTCTGGGGGCGGTTCTGGGTTCGGGGATTTTGGGAATTGGTGAATTTGGGAATTGGGGAATTCTGGGAATTTTGGGCTCTTTCCCAGAATCCACGAACATCTCGGAGCTGCGGATTTGCCGCATGAACAAAGAGAGCGGCCCCTGCACGGGCGGGGAGGAGCTTTACCTGCTCTGTGACAAAGTGCAGAAAGGTACCGGGGACACCTGGGGACACCAAAAACCTCACCTGGGGACACCTGGGGGGACCTGGGGACACCCAAAACACACCTGGGGACACGTAGGGACACCCAAAACACACCTGGGGACGCCTGGGGACAGCTGGAACCCAGTCTGGAACCTGATCTAGAACCCAATCTAGAACCAGTCTAGAACTCGGTCTAGAACCCAGTCTAGAACCCAGTCTGGAACAATCTAGAACCCAGTCTGGAACCCAGTCTGGAACACACCTGGGGACACCTGGGAGGGGTTTGGGCGCAGCTGGGGTCACACCTGGACCCCTCCATTCCCAATTCCCAATCCTGAACTCCCCTCATTCCCAGAGGACATCGCGGTGACTTTCCGTCAGGAATCCTGGGAAGCGCGGGCGGATTTCTCCCATTCCCGATCCCAAATCCCCCATTCCCGATCCCAAATCCCCCATTCCCGATCCCAAATCCCCAATTCCCGATCCCAAATCCTGAATTCCCTCACTCCCAGAGGACATCGCGGTGGTTTTCCGTCGGGAATCCTGGGAAGCGCGGGCGGATTTCTCGCAGGCCGACGTTCACCGCCGCCCTACGCTCACCTGGAGCTGGCCCAGCCCGTGCAGGTTGAGGTGTTCCTGCAGCGCCTGACCGACGGCATCCGGAGTGAAGGGTTTTCCTTCACCTACCTGCCCTGGGATAACGGTGATTCCCGGGAATTACCGGAAATGGAACCGGGAATGGCCCCGGGAATTCATGGGAATGGCCCCGGGATGGGCGGGGTGCGGGTCCCAGTGCAGGGGGAGCTGTTCCCGCAGCCACTGACCAACAGCGTCCGGAGTGAAGGGTTCTGGTTCACTTATCTGCCCTGGGATACCAGGAATTCCCGGGAATTCCTGCAGGAATTCTGGCAGGAATGGTACTTGGAATTCTCAGGAATTCATGGGAATTGCAGCGAGAATTTTGGGGGATTTTGGGCGGGGTGTGGGTCCCGGTGCAGGGGGAGCTGTTCCTGCAGCGCCTGACAGACAGCGTCAGGAGTGAAGGGTTCCAGTTCACTTATCTGCCTCGGGATACCAGGAATTCCCGGGAATTCCTGCTGGAATTCTGGCGGGAATGGTACTTGGCAGTCATGTATGGAAAGCTTTTCAGTGGAGAAAATAGCTATTTTGATGGCACGCTTTCATACACCTTCAGAAAAAGCAGAATTCGTACCGGCTCCCGAGACTCCCCGCTGAAGAACCCGGCTCTCCTCGCGACGCCCGATGCGGCGGACGTCGGGGGAAAAGCCGAGCCTGGAGAGAAAAAGAGACGGTGAGTATGCGGCCTTTAAAAAAAGCCTTCTCGCAACGATAGCGGGAACCTGTCGTGTTTATTCTTTGCTCCTTTTTTCTGATAATGTAAATACCAAGTAAAAGTGCATTAAACACGAAGCAGAGCTAGGATTTTACAGGTCTTCGTTTTGGCAGTCTGGACAAAAAATGTCTCTTCCTGCGCTAACACCCGGCCCGGTTTAAATCCATATTTAGCCTGAATCTTCCTTGCCTCCCGTTTCCCATTTCTAGGAACTGCTTCCCTGTCTAAGGACAAGGCTGGATTCCAACTCTGTTCCACAAAGTTCAAGGAGAAGCTGGCTGTCCTGTTTGATCGCTTGTGACCGTTTGTACCGCAGATCTTCTCTGTCGTATCCTGACCAGAGGCACGAGTGAATCCTCAGATCTCCAGAGAAGTAACCCACATTTCATCAATAATTTTACCAACAAATATTATCCACGTATTTGTTACTATGGCCTAAAGAAATTACTCACGTGAGACGCTTGCGGCCGAGGTCACGTGGGGTAAGTTGAGACTCGGATGTGGGCTCTTGGACGGCCTTCCCTCCTGGCAGGGGAGGCCCGGTGATTAGCTGAGGACTAGACGAGACTAGTCCCCGGTGCTTCGAAGGAAGGTACGAGAAAGCTCAGGAGTAATAACTGTTTTATGCATCCATCTGTTGCTTAAGTCTCTGTGGTTTTACCTGTGAATTTAAACAACGCTTAGAGCTTTCCAAACAACCCTTTCTGCACCGCTGCGCGTGGGACCGCTCGGGGAAGGCGGCCGGAGCGGGACGTACCGGGGGACCCGGGTGCGGCGGCCACGAAGAAATGCCGTGAGGTCCGGAGACGCCGAGCGGTACGTCCGGCCCGGCTCGGAGCCGCGCTGGAAGGGGAGCGGGAGCCGAGAGGACGGGACGGGGTCGTACTTTGTTCCGAGGCGAGTAATTCCCCATCATTTTTCCTTATTACTTTGAACTCTAACAGCATTGAAACTGAGACATAAACTTAGAAGAATTTAAGGTTTTAGAGAGGCGGAGGCCTTAATTAATAATAAGCCTTGCTAAATTGAATTACAATGAATAGATGGGCCTCGTTAAAATTAAAAGTAGATAGAAAGGCTTTGCAAAAATCGGAGGTTAATCATTGGCTAATAACTAATTGTTTATCAACTTTATGCTAGTTCAGCTGAGCTTATAATGAGAAACAAAGGATCTGGTAAGGAACTTCAAAAACATAAGACAATTGCAAATCAGAAACTCATTCAAAACATGAAACTAGGAGCCTGGCCGAGGGTTCATTTGTCACTTTGCATTGAAAAGGTAGAAAGGTAAGGAAGAGGAAGAGATATATTCCCTCCTCCCTTTTGTGACCGCTTGTCATAATAAGACCACCGACCCATTTCAAAGAACAAACTACGCATGCTTAATTGCTTTTTACCTAATTAGCATAAGAAGCAGAGAATGGGTGGCAACTGAGTTACGAATATGCATTTGTATTCGATATTTCTGTAGACAAAAAGCTTATTCATTTGAATAAGTGTATTGTTGATTGAGTTCAATAGAGTTTTCAGTAATTGCAAAGTTATGTTAACCACATATTACCCATTTGCTTGGTATTTATTTACAATTTTAATAAGATAATTTTAATGTGAGTCCTTTTGTTAGAAAAAACACGTATAACATTATATATACCATTTTGGATTTTAATTAAAAAGTTAGACTTAACGTTTCTGAAAAGTACTACAACAGCTGAATAGCAACTTGCCAAATCTGTGTTTTTTTATTGTATTTCTTAATCTAGTAAAACTGCATTCTAAAAATCCGAACCAATTTAAGCGTATGCCGAGCAAATTCTTGTTACGAATGGGTATTTTTAATAACATCTGCAGTTATTGTGAGTTATTCTCAAAGCCAGATAACAGGGAATTGCTATGTATTTGTTGCGTCCTTATAATCGCTATAGTGAATCAATATTCCGGTTCTATTGTGTCCAAAAAGTATATACCAAATTTTTAGTTGCCTTTTTTTTATAATAGAGTAAGATTGAGTTGTGTTTTCATCTGATATAGATTAAGTGTTAATAGAATTCATGAAAGTTAAATTTCACTTGGTTTAAGTTTGAGTGTTTTTAAGTTAAGTTATAACTTTGGTATTTTTTTGAGGTTTAAATATTGTTTAAATTCAAATTGCTTCATGTTTTATTGAAGACATTTGTTTAAACTGCAAAGTATAGTTATTTTTTTAAAAGATATGAAGACAGCTACAACTGAAACAACTGTGATAAATCACTGATGAACACCTGCTTGTGGACAGAAATGAATGCAGACTGTGACACCCTGGACTTCACTGAGAGTTCTATTAAGTTGTTGCAATTCCTGCGGTTTCGTTTGTTATAGCTCCTTATTTTTCAGTGTTTTCAAAATTTTAAAAAGATGTACCGTTGCCGAAGATCAGCTGCCATTGAAGAAGCTTCAAATTAAACCAATTGCTGAATTAGTAATTAGTCTGGTACCTAAAGTTTTTGATTATTTGCTTTGCATAAATGCATTTTAACAGTTTGCTGTACTGTAAGCATCTCATAGCTGTTGCTATTGAAAATCTTGTTCTAAAAATATATTAAGAGACATTTTCCAGTTGAAAGTCTAAGGCCCTGGCCAAGTCTTAACTTTACCTGGACAGAATGTTTGCCAACGGATCCAGATGTTTTTTGTACCAAATCGGTGTTTGAGTCACTTTTTGACTTTGCAATTTGACCCTATTAATATGACAGCTGGATCAATTTTAAAGTGAGCTTGGAGAATCATTTCCGGAGATGATTAGCCAGTCCTTCACTGATGACTTTTGGTTTTGTTTGTTTATTAACTATGAGATGCTGGTGCAGTGTTTTAATAATTAACAGTACTTTTATATTAATTGATTTTTAACTGTTATAAGTTCTTACTAATTGTATATAAGGTTTTGTGTTCATGTTGAACAGAAATACATCTCATTTTCATTTTTTAGAAAAGGGGGGAAACTGATACCATAAAAGCAATTTGATTAGTGTAATTCATTAACTTCAAGGAGAGAAGTGCCTGTGTTTTGTTGGCAGGTTCAGAAAAGTCACCTGTCCATCTGACCAGACTGTCTGCCTATGAACACGTGAGATGCGGCGAACGGAGAGATGATCGCACGGCCTCGGTACTCCAGATATGGATCGGAAGTAAACCTGTCAGGACACAGTTGTGTCTGAACAATATACAGACAGTTGCCAACAGAAATTTTATATTGTTATTATGATGTGGTTTTTCTATTAATTTTTCAGTTATCCTTTGTTTTAAGATTTAGAAAGATATGAAGAACAACTTGAACATCAAAGCCCTCGGTCACCGATCTGCTGCCAGCTGACATCACGGGAGCAGTGAACGTTCCAGGACTGAATCGTGTTAGAAAAATTCTGGAGAAGATCTAAGAAGTGTAGAGACTCTATCTAATTGCATATAAAGTAAATTGTAATTGTGTGTTTATCCTTTTAGCAAATTGTTTTCACGCTTAGACTACATATATACCAGAACACGTATGTTAAAAGTAGTTAGATAATAGTTTAAAGTAAAATGTTTAGCTTGTGTAGTAATTGTTATGTTAGTATAAAGTATAAGTATTTTCCTTTAAGAGGTAGTGTAAGCATCTTTAAAGGTTCATTTAATGTTAAAGTTTTAGCTGTAAGTTTGTAAGTATAGTGTCATTTACATGGTAAACTGCTTATAGTAATTGTGCTGTTTATAGTCATAACACCCGAAGCGGTGAGCCCCAACCTTGTGGTACGAGCTGAAAACCCATGATCTAATAGACTAGCCCTTGCATTTACACCCAAGCTTTAACTCCTCTGCTGACCTTTGTGTATTAGCTGTTATCATCCCCAGAGTCCTATACCACGTGGATGAAGAGTGGAGCCCGCAAGTGGAGAAACTCACCTGACTTCAGAGAAGAGAAGTGGTGACAGGTGTAACCGTAGCGATGCTGCTTAACCTGAAAGCAACTGGTGCTGCCACAGGTGTCTCTGCCATCGTGACCCAACAACAGAGACTGCTTTAGCTACTGATGACTGTAAATGAAGATCTACAGAGAATTGAAAAATCCATATCCTTTCTAGAAAAGTCAGTCTCCTCACTCTCTGAAGTTGTTTTGCAGAACAGGCGAGGTCTCGACCTTCTATTTGTGCGGCAAGGAGGCCTCTGCATCGCCCTGAACGAAGAATGCTGCTTCTACGCGGACCACACCGGAGTAGTGAGAGACACCGTGGCAGAGCTACGAGATAGGCTGTCTCAACGAAAAGCAGAGAGAGAAGCCCAGCAAAACTGGTTCCGATCCTGGTTCGATCAATCTCCGTGGCTAACCACCCTAGTGTCTATCCTGATTAGACCAGTTGTGATGATTTTACTTGTGTTAATCTGTAGACTCAATTTTATATTATCCACTTTCAATACCTTATATTTTAGCAAATTAATTATTCATAGAGAGAGGGGAATATGTTGTAGTTCAAGGCCTGGCGATGCGGAAGATTTCGGGATGTTACGGAAAGTAACCCTAACCCCCCTCTCTGCTAGGACAGTAAAACCTCCTGCAATTAGCCAATAGCACCTAGGGGTGACGTACGTAGATGGGAGTAGCACAGTGACCCCAGACTGTAAAATGTTAAGTTTCCCTGCAATAAATCGCCATATTGCCATCCATCACATTGATGCGGTGCACTATGGACCGAGCGGCTGAGAGTGACCGCCGTGCTGAAGCTGGTCAGGGTGCTTATCTTGCTTAAAAACCCAACAGGTATCGCTGGATACCGCACAAAGCCGAGAGACTTTTGAGCACAGCCGTGCTGATGCGCAGTTCTTTCACTCTACAAATCCTCCCACAGACATGGACTCGGGGTTACAGGACGTGTCAATACAAAGTCCAGCATCTCTGGAATGGTTTCAGAAAAATAGCCGAAAGGCAAAAATCAAAAGCGTTGTAAGATGCGTTGCTGGCTAATCTGCAAATTATTGCGGTCGGTTAAGCTTCGGAGAGAAGCCCCTATTGAAGTGCCTTCAAAAATGGATTAAAAAGTTGAAAAATGTTGCATAATAGAATACATATGGATGTTGTATTTCTAATGATATCTGTTGGTTTTGTTTCTACAGAATAACATAGAAAATTATATTTATGCATCCCAAGAAATTTAAAAGATTTTTCTTCAGTTTCAGTATTCTCAATACATGAAAGTTTTGAAAATGTTATCTTCTCTGTACATCTACTGATAATGTAATATTGTATGATATAGAGTGATCAAGCACTATTACTGTAGTTACACAGTCAGTTTCTACAAGATGCATTTCTTTAAAATTAAGTTGAAAAATCATATGATTAATCCTACAAGAAAAAGGATTTAATGACAGGTTTCTTTCATTTTTAACCTTTCATTTGAATAAGTGCATTGTAGATTTAGTTCGATACAGTTTTCAGTTATCTCAAAGTTATATTAACCGTATATTACCCATTTGCTTGGTATTTTTTTTACAATTTTAATAAAGAAATTTTAATGTGAGTCCTTTTGTTATTAAAAAAAAAAAACAAAAAAAAACCAACCTGTATAACAGCATATATACCAATTTGGATTTTAGATTTTAGTTAAAAAAGTTAAACTTAATGTTTCTGAAAAGTACTACAAAAGCTGAATCGCAAATTACCGAATCTGTGGTGTTGTATTTTTTCTCTAGTAAAACTGCGTTCTAAAAATCCTAACAAATCTAAGCATATACCGAGCAAATTCTTGTTACGAATGGTATTTTTAATAACATGTGCAGTTATTATAAGTTATTCTCAAAACCAGATAACATAGAATGGTGATAAATTTGTTGCATCCCTATAATCTCTATAGTGAATCAATATTCCTGTTATATTGTGTTCAAAGAAGTGTATACCAAACTTTGAATTGCCTTTTTTTATAATAACAGAGTAAGATTAAGTTGTGTTTTCATCTAATATAGATGTAGTGTTAATAAGATGAAGCAAAGTTAAATTTCACTATGTTTAAGTTGGAGTGTTTTTTACTTAAGTTATAACTTTAGTATTTTTTGACGTTAAGTTTTGTTACTTCCTTTTATCATAATTATTTTTTAGCAAGTTAAAATTTAAATTGCTTTATGTTTTATTGAAGACATTTGTTTAAACTGCATAGTTATTTTCCTATAGAGATGAAGATAATTACACCTGAAACAGTGGTGACAGAACACTGGTGAACGCCTGCTTAAGAATAGAGGTGAATGCAATTTGTGACACCCTTGATTTCATTAGAAGTTCTATTGTTTGTTATAATCTCTACAGTTTTAGTTTTCTGTAAGTTGCATAAAAAACTTAGTGATTGTTATTTACAAAAAATTTAAAAGTTTTTCACTTTAATTCATTTTTAGTCACTAAGATGTGAATATTTTAAATTTATTATCTTGATTTCCTCAGATACTTACTGATGACATATTCATTCTATAATGTAAATTTATAGATTTCTATGATGAGCATTATCTATAAAGTGTCATTGTATTTACAGCCAGCTTTATACATATTTTAATGTATCTTTGTGTAATTACCTTTTAGACACGTGTCATTTGAGATTTTTTTGTTTTCTCACTACAGATGCGTCTTGGTAAATAAGTTATGCAGCTGCTTCTATACAGAGTTTTTTTGTCTTGGTTTTTACTCTTTTCCTTGTTTAAGAAGATTTGCATTTACCTAATCCAATGTAGCTTTATTATTTTAGATTCCAGAATTCTAAGAAAATGTGTCATGGTTGAAAGTCAAGTGTTATGAAAGAAACTTCAGATTAAATTAACTACTGAATGGTTTAATTAGTCAATTACCTAAGACATCTGATCATTGTTTTATACAAATGCCTTTTAAAAGTTTGCTGTGTTTTAAGCATCTTATAGCTGCTATTTTTAAATGCTTTGCTTTGAAAATGACTTAAGAGACATCTTTCCAGATGAGGCCTAAGGCTCTGGCCAAGCCTTGACTTTACCTGGATAAAGAATTTACCAATAAACCCAGAAGTTTTCTGCATCAAAACAATACTCGGGTCAATTGGACTTGGCAATTAGTGAATTAATATAGCAGCTGGATTTCACAGTGGGCTTGGAGAATTGTTATCCGGACATGATTTTCCAATCTTCCGTTGATTTATCAGCTGTGGCTGACTCTGGGATGAGAGTATATAGTTAGTATATTTAGTAATTCATATTACAGATTATTCAGATAAGTTTAATATTGCATAATATTAATTATGAATCTTCTTAAGTTTTTGATTTCTGTAAAAGTGTTATTTCCTATATGTGTATACATGTGCAAGTGTTTTAATTTGATGGTTTTTCATTGTCATAACAAAAAAACCAAATACCTTACTTAATTACAAAAAAAGGGGGGGAACCGAGGCTATGCCTCAGAAGTATAAAAACCTTATATATCTTAAATTTTTGGGAAAAGTGTAAAGATCTTATATCTATTGCAAATAATTCTTGAACGGTCCTTTTTAAACAAGTCGTTTACGAAGCCAGTTCCATCAATTATCAGGTATTGTTCTAACAAGACTCAAGCAAAGTTGAGAGAGAATTCTTTGGTTCTGGTCAAAAGTTCAGAAGCAAAAAGATTAAAAAATTCATTTCAATTAATAATTTGGAGGAAAGTGTATGTTTGTGTATTCACAGGTTTAAAGCAGGAGTAACTTCCTGGAGAAGAACGTGGAAACTCATCAGCTGCAGAGGCAAACAGACGGCCCAAAGAGCAGAAGAGCGAGCACGCAGCTGTGAACCGTATCGAGACCGCGGTTGACAACTGAACGGCTCGGATCCCACATGCAAGAGCGATGGACTTTGGGTTTCAAGTGAAAAAGTGGGAAAATTAATATTGTAAAGCCTCATTTGTTAAAACATGAGTGAAGGAAAAATAACCCTTCTTGAAAAGTAATCCAAGAAAAGATTTAGGTTGATTTTCTTTATTGGTTTTTTTTGTTTTTTTTTTTTTAAAAGAGAGGGGCAGATGTTGGAGTCTGAGATACAGACTGTGTGCCCTTGTTTTTAATATTTAGTTCTAGGATTCAAGGAAACACTGAATTTCATATAACATTAAATTCATGTGCATGTTTTCATGGTGACACATGAAAACAAATGTTAAAGTTCGATAGGAAAAGTGTAAATGTGTAGATTAGAAAGTTTCTTAAATCACTGGGTGAAAAAGTAGTTTAGAGAACAGGAGACAAGATGGAGGATTTAGGGTGTTGTCTCTTGTTCTTCTTCTTTCTTCTTCAGGTTCTTCTCCTAGGGGTGTTTGGGTAGTAGTAGGTGAGTGGGTAGAAAATGTCACAGTGCAGCACACAGGTGTTGGGTCATTGGGTCACTAAGAAAAATAATTTAGTTGGCACCTGTTAATTGGGTAAATGGACATATAAAAGACCTTGAAGATCTTTGTTAGCCATTTTACCCCTTTTCTATCATAGTGCACATAGCTCCTTGTACCTTGTAATGCTGATAAGACAAAATAAACAACTGAGACCGAACGAGAGAAAACCAGCCTCCCTCTCATCAATCTTCAGTTCAAAGGGAAAAAGAACCCAAATCAAAAAGTCCATACAGAGACAAAGTCACTCCATCAGATGCCACTGGGAGCCCACCACAAACTCCTCTCCTCCAGCATTCCATGCCAACGTTGATTTGCCACTCAAATTTGGCCCTGTAATAACGGCAAAATTGTTGCCCTCCGTCAGGTACGTGTTGTTAGACACAGGTTTTTCCATAGCCATCTTTTTAAGAACGGGGTGCCATCCCTGCTTGATTGCTAAATTATCAATAAATTCTGGAAAAACTAAATGAGAAAAAAAATCTAAGACACTGAGGAGTTAATATGGAAACCTTTACATCATTAAACTAAAGTGAATTCTTCCAGGCCTACTGCAAAAATCACATTCCTAAAAATAAAATAACCAAAAAACAAACAGCATCAAGTTCCCACCAATATCATCAATAAAATCACAGTACCTCCACCAACTAAGGGAAAACAAATCTTAACCTAGAAAAAATCTGAACCCCCTCAAAAAGATTTGACACTGAAACACAACCCATCCAAACACTTCAACTAACAATACCAAAATAAATTTTCAAAACAAATATTCCCCCTATCTAAACCACCAATACCACATAAAACAACAAATGTACTCTCATCACAGTGCATCCGTGTCAAAAATCTAAATTGCCCTAAAATTTTTAATTTAATCACAACCCCAAAATAAAAACTTTAATCTCACTAACAAAAAAAAACCCAAAACAGGTAACACAAACAAAACCCACACCGTACAACCAACTACCAGCAAAAACAGATGCTATGCTCTTTCACTAACAGTTCTTATCACATCAGCAAAGTTAAACGTAAATAAAAAGCAACCCTATTGAACTCCACACACCAAATCACATCAACTATTAAAAAATAATCTAGTCCAACACACTGAGCTCAAAACCATTCAACTAGCCCTAAACATTAGTAAAAAAAACCCCAAAGCTCTACATTTATACTAATGCAACATTACAATACTCTATAAAAAAATAATAGCTAATGAAAAACATGAAAAAATCGATCTAAACTACTAAAATGTTAAGAAACATCACCCCCAAAAATACACCTATAAAAATCCACCATACAAATGCCTGTGTCCCCAGAAATAAAACTAATAAGAAACACCACAACAAAAAGAAATCCAAACTTATCATCAACATCTAAACTAAAAAAGACAACATTAAATAAATAGAACATATACATTATTACACACCGACTCCAAACAAAATAAAATGATACCATCAATTACTAAAAATCACCTTAAAACCACTCAATAAAAAAACTTTCAAAAATTGAAAACTGCATCTAACAAAAGCCACCTAATTAACACCCAAAACTCAGCTAAACAAACCAACCCTACCCCATCTGAACCCCTACATCCAATAAACAAAACCCAATAAGGTGTGTTCCTTCTATCCCAGGTGTGCCCAGGTGTCCCCAGATGTCCCCAGGTCCCCCCAGGTGAGTTCCAGATGTATCCTCTCCATCCCAGGTGTGTCCCAGGTACCCCCAGGTGTCCCCAGCTGTCCCCAGGTGTGTCCCAGATGTATCCTCTCTATCCCAGGTGTCCCCAGGTGTGTTCCCAGGTACCCTCAGGTGTGCCCAGGTGTGTTCCTTCTATCCCAGGTGTCCCCAGGTGTGTCCCCAGGTATATCTCAGGTGTCCCCAGGTGTCCCCAGATGTCCCCAGGTGTGTCCCAGGTGTCCTCAGCTGTCCCCGGGTGTGTTCCAGGTGTGTTCCAGACTGGGTTCTAGACTGGGTTCTAGACTGGGTTCTAGATCGTTCTAGATCACGTTCTAGAACGTTCTAGACTGGGTTCTAGATCGTTCTAGATCGGGTTCTAGAGCGTTCTAGATCATGTTCTAGAGCGTTCTAGATCACGTTCTAGATCACGTTCTAGAGCGTTCTAGACTGGGTTCTAGATCGTTCTAGACTGGGTTCTAGATTGTTCTAGATCACGTTCTAGAGCGTTCTAGATCACGTTCTAGATCACGTTCTAGATCGGGTTCTAGAACGTTCTAGACTGGGTTCTAGACTGGGTTCTAGACTGGGTTCTAGATCGGGTTCTAGACTGGGTTCTAGATCGGGTTCTAGACTGGGTTCTAGATTGAGTTCTAGACTGTTCTGGACTGTGTTCTAGACTGGGTTCCAGGTGTGTCCCAGATGTACTCCAGGTGTCCCCAAATGTCTCCCAGATGTACTCCAGGTGTCCCCAGGTGTGTCTCAGGTATCTCAGATGTTTCCCAGATGTTCCTCAGCTGTCCCCAGGTGGCCCCCAGGTGTATCTCAGCTGTGATTTTGGGGTCCCAGGGTGGATTTTTGGGGTCCCCTGGGTGATTTTCCCCCCAGATTTTGGGATTTTCTCTGGGATTTTTGCCCCCCCAGGTGGATTTTGGGGTCCCCCAGGTGATTTTTGGGGTCCCCGGCGGGATTTTGGGGTCCCCAGGGTGGATTTTCCCCCCAAATTTCCATGTTTTCCCCCTAGATTTTGGGATTTTCTCCGGGATTATTCTCCCCCTGGTGGATTTTGGGGTCCCCCTGATGGATTTTGGGGTCCCTGGGTGATTTTTGGGGTCCCCCCAGGGTGGATTTTGGGGTCCCCTGGGTGATTTTTGGGGTCCCCACTCACGCAGCATGAGGAGCGCGTTCTGCACTCGGAGTTCACTAGGGCTTTATATTTTTGTCATTCTGACCTGTTAGCTGAATGAATGGGTAGAGTTTCAAAGAGAAAGCAATGCAAATTTCAAAAAGCAGAACATTAGAAAGAGAAATATATAGATATATACATGTAAAAGTAAATATAGGGGAGCTAGATAGATATATATATAGAGAGAGTTAGAGAGAGAGAATAAAGAAATAAATACAAGTAATCCAAATCTAGACAAGTAGATTAATATACAGTATGAAAACCATATGGATAGATGCTAACATATTTTAATATCTGTTGTGTATTATATCTATGTGTGTAAAAAAAGAAGTTCAATATGATAGAAATAGGTATGAAAAATATTTAAATCAAGGGACTTTTTGTTTTTTATTTACTTACAGGCATGGCATTTAAATGAATAATATAGAAATGAAAATATACACATCTATAATAAACAAATCAGATAGATAGATAGATAGATAGATAGATAGATAGATAGATAGATAGATAGATAGATAGATAGATAGATAGATAGCCATAAAATAGAAATAAATACAAGTAATCCATTTCTGGACAAGTAGATTAAAACCTCAAAAAAAGCTCAGAGACTAGAACTACATGAAGGCCTCCACCCTGAGAGACATGAACTTAAGGAACACCATTACAAAGTCCTTTATCCCAAAGTCCTTTTTCCCAACACACAGGAAGTACCAATACAACATAATCAGTATAGGTTTTTCTTACTCTTTTGAACCCCACATCGGGCAGCAAATAATGTAATGCTTAGAAAGCTAAGACAAAACTCAAAGAGCTGAAGGATTACTTCACAGCTCCAGCCACCTTGTGTCCATCTAGGAACACCCACTAGACTCTAACTACACCCTATATTACAAATTTCAAATTACAGGGGCCTGGGACTTGCCCTTTTACACCTACACCCAGGCTGGGCAGCAGGACAGAGCAGCTCCGGGACAGCTACACCCAGACACCCGTGACACACAAGACAACAGACGAGGGGACACAACGGGGAGACACAGCTCTGGGCCACAAGAATGGCCACAAGGACCGAAAGAATGCAGAACAAGATGAGCCGGGTGAGAATGAAGACGAGCTGATGAAGCTCACAGAACCCGGGAGGAAGAGGATGCTGATGGAACGATTAACTCCACGAACTGCCAAGAGGGATGCCCAAGAATCTGAGGGCCGCAGTCCCCTACCTATCTTTGCATTTGTTCAAGACCTAAGCCGCAGCAATGGATCCTCGCGGCGCACGGCTGTCGACACAGCTCGGAACAAGACCTCTAAAACACATCCGATCGGATGCTTTTAAAAGAGAGATGCGATGCCAAGGCCCCTGAGAGCTGCCGAGGCAAAGCTTTGACGGCGTCTGGCCAAGGAGCCCAGAGATAAGAGATGCTACGAGTGATGCCGGGGTTTCTGGTAAGCCCCCAGAAGAGATAAGGCAAGGCACGTACGACACGAGAGGCACAAAAGACACGATGGACAAGTGACACAATGCGCCCTGGTGCTGCTCTGTCCTGCGCACCTCAGCACTGTGAGCAAAAGTGAGGCTCTCCCTTCACGTGGCCTAAGGGGCCACAGCCCGGACATCCCCAAAGCTGACTCAAAAATCCCGGGTCACGAGTCCCAACCCGGCACCCCGCTTTCATCCCCGCTGCGGGTCGTAGCCTCCGACTTAGCTCTCGGATGCCCGGTGGCGAGGATCCACGCGGAGTGCCAAGGAAGGCCGCCTCGCCATCCGGGAAGTTCCTGCCGTCGCCAGGATGTCGTCTCTCAGTCAGCTACAATAAATAAAACAGAAAATCAGTGCGTGATTGTCACAGGGCATCTGCCAAAACCCAACAATTCCACTACTCACGGTCTCCTGCAAACGGCTGCGTCCTGAGGCCACGCGCTTCGGCCACGCCGGGAGCCGGACGCCGTCGTCGCAGGGCGCGCCTGAGTTAAGAGAAGACAAAGTGATGCGGCATTGCTGAAACTCAAAGGGACCCTCGCTCCTCCTCCCGACATCCCCAACTCACGGCAACCCCTCGGCCCGTTCCTGAAGGCCACGCACACGGCCCCTTTACGTGGAAAAGGCTCCGTCACACGGTCCCGTAACGCTTCCGCAGGGCTCACGGCAGAGGCGAAGCAGGCGTGCCGGTTGGTTGGCGAGGGGGTCTCGGTGAAACGCGACTGGACCGCCTAAAGCACGCAAACGAGAAGGGGTGCTTGGCATTGCACCGGAAACTGAGAGCCCGGCGATAACAACAGCTTCCCTCCACCGGTCAACGCTCACCTTGCCCACTTCGCCTTGACTGCTGCTAGCCGGCTCTACTTCCTAAAAATAAAGACAAAGAGGAGACCTGTAACACAGTGACCGATTCCAGTTGCCCTGCAAAGACAAACGTTGACTTACCTTCTCAGGGGAACCCCCTTACCCTGGATGGGGCGCTCTGCCACCGATTTCATCCGTCCGCATCTGAAAGAAAGCTGAGACAAAAGTCAAAGTGCTGCAGGGTAACTTCACAGCTCCAGACATCTTGTGTCGACCTAGGAACACCCACTAGACTCCAACTACACCCTACATTACAAATTTCAAATTACAGGGGCCTGGGACTTGCCCTTTTACACCTACACCCAGGCTGGGCAGCAGGACAGAGCAGCTCCGGGACAGCTACACCCAGACACCCGTGACACACAAGACAACAGACGAGGGGACACAACGGGGAGACAAAACTCTGGGCCATGAGAATGGCCACAAAGACAGAGAGAACGCGGAACAAAATGAGCCGGGTGAGAATGAAGACGAGCTGATGAAGCTCACAGAACCCGGGAGGAAGAGGATGCTGATGGAACGATTAACTCCACGAACTGCCAAGAGGGATGCCCAAGAATCTGAGGGCCGCAGTCCCCTACCTATCTTTGCATTTGTTCAAGACCTAAGCCGCAGCAATGGATCCTCGCGGCGCACGGCTGTCGACACAGCTCGGAACAAGACCTCTAAAACACATCCGATCGGATGCTTTTAAAAGAGAGATGCGATGCCAAGGCCCCTGAGAGCTGCCGAGGCAAAGCTTTGACGGCGTCTGGCCAAGGAGCCCAGAGATAAGAGATGCTACGAGTGATGCCGGGGTTTCTGGTAAGCCCCCAGAAGAGATAAGGCAAGGCACGTACGACACGAGAGGCACAAAAGACACGATGGACAAGTGACACAATGCGCCCTGGTGCTGCTCTGTCCTGCGCACCTCAGCACTGTGAGCAAAAGTGAGGCTCTCCCTTCACGTGGCCTAAGGGGCCACAGCCCGGACATCCCCAAAGCTGACTCAAAAATCCCGGGTCACGAGTCCCAACCCGGCACCCCGCTTTCATCCCCGCTGCGGGTCGTAGCCTCCGACTTAGCTCTCGGATGCCCGGTGGCGAGGATCCACGCGGAGTGCCAAGGAAGGCCGCCTCGCCATCCGGGAAGTTCCTGCCGTCGCCAGGATGTCGTCTCTCAGTCAGCTACAATAAATAAAACAGAAAATCAGTGCGTGATTGTCACAGGGCATCTGCCAAAACCCAACAATTCCACTACTCACGGTCTCCTGCAAACGGCTGCGTCCTGAGGCCACGCGCTTCGGCCACGCCGGGAGCCGGACGCCGTCGTCGCAGGGCGCGCCTGAGTTAAGAGAAGACAAAGTGATGCGGCATTGCTGAAACTCAAAGGGACCCTCGCTCCTCCTCCCGACATCCCCAACTCACGGCAACCCCTCGGCCCGTTCCTGAAGGCCACCCACACGGCCCCTTTACGTGGAAAAGGCTCCGTCACACGGTCCCGTAACGCTTCCGCAGGGCTCACGGCAGAGGCGAAGCAGGCGTGCCGGTTGGTTGGCGAGGGGGTCTCGGTGAAACGCGACTGGACCGCCTAAAGCACGCAAACGAGAAGGGGTGCTTGGCGTTGCACCGGAAACTGAGAGCCCGGCGATAACAACAGCTTCCCTCCACCGGTCAATGCTCACCTTGCCCACTTCGCCTTGACTGCTGCTAGCTGGCTCTACTTCCTAAAAATAAAGACAAAGAGGAGACCTGTAACACAGGGACCGGTTCCAGTTGCCCTGCAAAGACAAACGTTGACTTACCTTCTCAGGGGAACCCCCTTACCCTGGATGGGGCGCTCTGCCACCGATTTCATCCGTCCGCATCTGAAAGAAAGCTGAGACAAAAATCAAAGTGCTGTAGGGTAACTTCACAGCTCCACACATCTTGTGTCCATCTAGGAATACCCGCTAGACTCCAACTACACCCTACATTACAAATTTCAAATTACAGGGGCCTGGGACTTGCCCTTTTACACCTACACCCAGGCTGGGCAGCAGGACAGAGCAGCTCCGGGACAACTACACCCAGACACCCGTGACACACAAGACAACAGACGAGGGGACACAACGGGGAGACACAGCTCTGGGCCACGAGAACGGCCGCAAGGACCGAGAGAACATGGAATGAGATGAGCCGGGTGAGAATGAAGGCGAGCTGATGAAGCTTGCAGAAGCCGGGAGGAAGAAGATGCTGATGGAACGGTCCAAGAACCGCCAAGACGGATGCCCGCGAATCTGAGGGCCACAGACCCCTACCTATCTTTGTGTTTCTACAAGACCTAAGCCGCAGCAATGGATCCTCGCGGCGCACGGCTGTCGACACAGCTCGGAACAAGACCTCTAAAAGACATCCGATCGGATGCTTTTAAAAGAGAGACGCGATTCCAAGGCCTCTGAGAGCTGCCGAGCCGTGGAGCCCAGAGAACAGAGATGCTACAAGTGACGCCAGGGTTTCTGGTAAGCCCCTGGAAGGGATAAGGGAGGGCACGTACGACATAAAAGACACAGAAAGCACGATGGACAAGTGACACGACATGGCCTGGGACTGCTCTGTCCTGCACACCTCAGCGCTGTGAGCAGAAGTGAGGCTCTCCCTTCATGAGGCCTAAGGGGCCACAGCCTGGACCTCCCCGTCCCCAAAGCTGACTCAACAATCCCGGGTCACGAATCCCGACCCGGCGCCCCGCTTTCATCTCCTCTGCGGTTCGTAGCCTTCAACTTAGCTTTCCGATGCCTGGCGGGTTGGATCCACACAGGGCACCAAGGAAGGCCGTCGCACCATCCTTGAAGTTGCTGCCATCACCAGGATGTCGTCTCCTGGTCAGCTACAATCAAGAAGACTAAATATCAATGCAGGATCTTAGCGGCACATCTGTGAAAACCCAGCACTTACCTTCTCTAGAGAATGCCCAGGTTCATGGGCAGCAGACTTCACCTCACAGGGAGGCAGAGGCGTGCTTCACAGCAGCATTGGCTGACACAGCCAAATTACCACCACCTCAAGGAGGGGAGAAAGACTCTCCAGTCAGTGAGGGACAGGGAGCCCAGGGTACCCCAAGGATGGAAACCCCAGCTTATATGACAGCAGTAGGCCCTAGCACCCACTATTGCTTCCTGGCTGGCCCTAGCACCACGGGTACTGCCTGCACCTCTCGGGGGTTCTGGCACTCTGCTGCTTTAGGGTTCCTGCCTGCAGCTGCCTCAGGGAAACGGGAGCCCTGTTAGGGCTGCTGTTTAGGGTTTGAACAGTCCTGCACTCTACCTTATATCCCAACCTGTACCCCTTTTATTTTCACTGTTTGTCTCCAGCCCTTGACCTCTGAAGCCCTCCCTCAGCCTCTCTGTGTCACTGCCAAGCTCCTCCACTGAACCCTACAAACTTGCAACCCTACGCTTGCAACCGGGGATGCTCCTTATCCATAGGCCCCAAGAGATGTCCCTTAGCCGGGACCAGGCAATCCACAGTTGCTCCCTACCCTACCTAAGTTTGGCCCTGAGACAGGGCAGAGGCTGACAGAGCCGAACTCTTTGCGGAGGCCAGGCACGAAGCCTTACCAACCGCCGCCTCGAGGAGGGGTAGGAGCAATCCCCAGCTGCGGAGGGACCGAGAGCCCAGGGTGGGGCGGGGCGGGAAACCCCCTGTTTCCCCAACCCTACGGATCGTCCCCCCACTATCTCCTCCTGGCTGGCCCTAGCACCAGAGAACTGCCTGCAGCTCTCGAGGGTTCTGGCACTCTGCTGCTCTAGGGTTCCTGCCTGCAGCTGCCTCAGAGAAACGGGAGCGCTGTTAGGGCTGCTGTTTAGGGTTTGGGGTGGGGTACACCTGAACTCCACCTAACCTGTACCCCTTCTTTTCACTGTTTGCTCAGCCTTTTTTTTTCTTGGAATTCTTGTGACAGATTGAGGGCACCGGGGAGGGACTGCCAAGATGAAATCAAAAGGGAAAAGCAGAAAGATCAGCCCTGCAAATCCACACTGGCTCACCTGTTCAGGTGCTGCTTCCTGGCAAAAAGATTTGTCCCTCACCACCTCTTTAAGCGGTGCTCCACGTCCAAGTGCATCCTGGTGCTCCCCCAGACCCTATGAGATGCTCTCACCGTCACTCCATGAGATGTCACTGGGAGCCCACCACAAACTCCTCTCCTCCAGCAGATCCATACCAATGTTCATTTGCCACTCGAATTTGGCCCTGTAATAACAGCAAAATTGTTGCCCTCTGTCAGGTACGTGTTGTTAGATGCAGGTTTTTCCATAGCCATCTTTTCAAGAACAGGGTGCCATCCCTGCTTGAGTGCTAAATTATCAATAAATTCTGGAAAACATAAATAAGAAAAAAAAATCTAAGACACTGAGGAGTTATATAATGGAATAATATGGAAACCTTTACATCATTATACTAGTATGTTTTGAAATAAGGTGAATTCTTCCAGGCTTACTACAAAAATCACATTCCTAAAAATAAAGTAACCAAAAAACAAACAGCATCAAATTCCCACCAATATCATCAATAAAATCACAATACCTCCACCAACCGAGGGAAAAAAAATCTTAGCCTAGAAAAAATCTGAACCCCCTCAAAAAGATTCAACACTGAAACACAACTCATCCAAACACTTCAACTAACAATACCAAAATAAATTTTCAAAACAAATATTCCCCCTATCTAAACCACCAATACCACATAAAACAAATAAAACAGCACCCCCGAATCAAAAACCAAAATTGCCCTAAAATCTTTAAAATAATTACAAATTAATCCCAAAATAAAAACTTTAATCTCACTAACAAAAAAAAAAACCCAAAACAGGTAACACAAACAGAACCCACACCGTACAACCGACTACCAGCAAAAACAGATGCTATGCTCTGTCACTAACAGTTCTTATCACATCAGCAAAATTAAATGTAAATAAAAAGCAACCCTATTGAACTCCACACACCAAATCACACCAACTATTAAAAAATAATCTAGACCAACGCACTGAGCTCAAAACCATTCAACTAGCCCTAAACATTAGTAAAAAAAAACCCAAAGCTCTACATTTATACTAATGCATAATTACAATACTCTATAAAAAAAAATAATAGCTATATATATATCTGTATAAAAGTGTATCTAAAATTGAAAAGCATTAATTTGACCATTAAGCAAAAAATAAAATGTTCTAAAATTACATTATATTATAGCCTCGTCATCCACTTTATGCCCAAACATAGATTCTGTAACTTCAAAACTAAAAAAGAAAAAACTCTTTGAACATACAATCTATATACAATACTAATACAGCCTCACCCAAATTCTCTCTCAACTCTATTGTCTAACACAACAAAAAAATCTATTTTTTAATTTTTCAAACTAATTTCTCATTTATTAGCGAATACAAAATGATTGCCAAAACCGTAACAACTTCTTCTAAAACTATTCAACTTTACTCTGATCCAAGAACCCAAGCTACCACCAAAACACCCCACAGCTCAAAAAGATCCACGCCACAGCCCAACTCCAAAAACATCCAAACCACACGTGCAGAAAAACCCTTCTAAATCTCCTGCTCTTGCACGGGACGCTATCAGCTTGGACCTGCAGTTAATGCGGCAATGGAAAAACCTGAGCTCGAAGCCCTCACGGGAGGGTGTAAAAGGTATTGGACACAATTTCTAGAAGGCGCCACATCGTTATTTAAAGGCGCGGCTCGGCTAAAGAGCAGCACCGACAAAGCCCGCAGACAAAAAGCCCGGAAGGTCGGGCTTTTCCCCCTCCCCTCCTCCCAGCGGCTTTTACCAGCGCACTCTGAAGCTGACGAGCCACAAGTGTCCCCCAGCGGCCCTGGCCGGGACTCGCTCCCGGGCTGGCGCCGCTCCAGGTGCGGGGGGACCGGGGGAGCCACGCGAGCCCCGGCAGCGGCGGCACTCGGCACCCGGGGGCGGCCCCGCGCTCCCGGCCCCGGACGGAGCGCGGCTCCCGGCAGGAAAGCGGCTCCTCCGGCGGGCGGGGCGGCCCCGGCCCCGGGAGAGCCCGGCCCGAAGGGACCCCGGCGGTGCCCCAGCCCCACGCCCGGAGCGGACAAAGAGGCCGGGACGGACACGGCCCCGCTCCGCGGCTCCCGCCTGCCGGCCCGGCAGAGCTCGCCTCGCCTCCGCACGGCTCTGTCGCTCCCTGGCAAGATGAAATCAAAAAGGAAAAGAAGAAAAGTCCCCCCTGCAAACCCGCACTGGCTTACTTGCTCCGATGCTGCTTCCAGACACAGAGGTTTGTCCCTCGGCACCTCCTTTAAGCAATGCTCCATGTACAAGTGTATCCAGCTGTTCTCCCAGACCCTATGAGATGGTCTCGGTATCGTTCCATGAGATACCCCGGGGAGCCCACCATAAACCCCTCTTCTCCAACTGCTCCGTGCCCAAGTGAACTGAGAGAAACCCTCCCCCTAAAACAGCCCCGGGCAGGACCCACCCGCTCCTTACCATAACTGCTCACACCTGGGGCTGCTCTGTCCCCTCATCAACCTCACTGCTCACACCTGGGGCTGCTCTGAGCCCTCATCATCCTCACTGCTCACACCTGGGGCTGCTCTGAGCCCTCATCATCCTCACTGCTCACACCGGGGGCTGCTCTGAGCCCTCATCATCCTCACAGTTCAGTTTGTGCTGTTGCCATCCTACGGGTGAGGGGAGGGGCAGAAGGAACTTGTTGCTCATTCCTTAGACAGCTCCTTGTCTGCACCTGACACACTGGGGCACCAGGCTTTCCTTGCTATGGATGAGGACACCTCTCCTCCTCCAGGTGCCCAAGGCTGAAAATGGAATTCCACCTCCACAATTCCATGTGTCTGAGTTTCATAATTCCCAATGTAATTCCCCATGGATCGTAAGCCATCACCTCCAATTTTTCCTCTAGAATCACTGCTGACGTGCCTTTCTGTGGAAGTGTTTGACACATCGATGCAGAGTTCAGGGGCTCGTTTATGGCTCGTCGTTATCCTGACGAGCACAAAGGAAATCCAAACACCCAGAATTACAGGGAAGTAGGGATGAGGTTTATAAAAACTCCTCTTCCCTGCAACTCCCTGGCAACCTCACATTGACCTTTTACTCTTAACCTCTGAATTTTGACCATTGACTATTGACTTTAGCTCTCTGAAGTTTGATTCCCTGATAATTGACCTTGAACCACACAACCTCGGAAAATTAACCCATAACATTGGACCTTGGACCCTTTACTCTTGGTCTTTGAACCCTGACCATTTACATGTGACCCTTGAAGTTTGAATCCCTGACTTTTCACTTTAACCATTGACCCCTGATCTCTGAGCTTCTGCCCTTGACCTCAGCCCTTTAATATTAAAGCACTGTATTTAAATAATTTTTTAAACTTATATAGTTACTTTTATTTTCTATTCTTATATACAATATAGATTATATTACAATAACATACATAATATTACTTATATTTTGTGTGCATATTTATTTACGTCTATACTATAGATTTTCTATTGATATATGTATTTCTATTTTTAGATTTATAAATTTATTATGAATTTATATATTTCTTTTTATATTTTTCTATTTTTATGGGTTTTTTTAAATTTCTATTTGTTTATATTTTAAACTATGTAAATTCATTAACCTAACACATCAGAATGACAAAAATCTAAAGCATTAGTCAACGCTGGTACGCAGTACACACTAATCTCTATGGAACTTATACATATAAATTTCAATCTGTAGACTTTAATATGTGATTTATACGTGTATTTTATACACTAATTTACACGCACAGCTCCGCCGGCTCCCAAAGCGACAGCGGCCGGAGCAGCGCCTCAGGAGAACGGGGATGCACACCAGCCCTTGGCCAGTCAGAGTGCTTCGTACTGCAAGTCACCTGTTGCCGGGCCGACCAGCAAAACCCAGCGCCCCGCGTGAGGCACACGTTGCTGTGTCTCGCAGGGCTGGGACCCCAGCCTGGACCCCAGCCTCTCCGGGGAGGGGCTCTGCGGAGTGGAGAGCTGGAGATCAGCCAGGCCGATATCCCCTAATGCTGTCCCGAGGGCTACGGCTGTGGCAGGTGCCGTGTGGCCACTCAGGGTCTGGGAAGGGCTGGGCTTCAGGGGTTCCGGAGGTTTTGTGGGGATCCGAGAAAGAGCCGGAACTTCCGGGATGGGGTCAAAAGTATAAATTTTATTGGGAGGAGGAAAATGGGGCCCTCCCACACTGCATTGACCGTGGCATCTGGGGTGTTGAATGGGGCCACCCGGGGGACAAGGTAGGGTCAGGTGTGGTTAGTAAGGGTCAGGTGAGTTGGGATGGAGTCACGCAGCGTTCAAGCACGTGCTAGGGTTAGCTAGGGTCACAGCTGGGGTCATAGCCAGTGTCAAAGTGAGGCATAGGGCTGGCAAGGGTGAGGCCGAGGTCAGGTGGGGTCGGTCAGGGGGTCAAGGTCAGCCAGGTTCAGGCAGTGTCACACAGAGTCAGGTGAAGTCAGGTGTGTTCAAGAAGGGTCAGAAAAAGTCAGGCGAGTTCAGGAAAAAGTAATAAAGTGGCCAGTTGGAGTCAGGTCAGGGTGAGGCCGAGGGCTGGCAAGGCACCATGCGCAGGCGAAAGGGGGGGCAGCGCAACACCGTACCCGGAGACCCCCTCAGGCCCGGCAGTCCCCCCGGGCCGGCTCCAGACGGAACTCCCGCAGGATCAGCCCCAGGAACACGAAGAGCTCCGCCCGCGCCAGACCCTCCCCCGGGCACGAGCGCGCCCCGCAGCCGAACGGCAGCAGTGACCGCGAGGGGGCGCCCGGGGCCAGGAACCGCTCTGGAGGGCGACGGATCGGGTTTGAGGGGGCTCCGCGGGGACGGGGGAGACCCACAGGCTTTCGAGGGGAGCTGGGGCGATGGGTGGGCCGACAAGTTTAGAGGGAACCTGGGGGTTCCTCAGGTTGGACCCCGGGTTTCAGAAAAGAGACATGGGGGCTTGGGGGGACCCAGGGGCTTGGAGGCACCCTGAGGCTCGAGGGTGACCCCAGGGCATCAGAGGGGATTCACATGTCTGGGGAGGGGTCAGACACCTGAGGGGGATCTCAAGGTTTGGTGGGAGGGAAATAGAGGGAGGAACACAGGGATCCACAGGTTTGGGCGGGTACCCAGTTACATGGGGGGGGGGGACGATGGGGATGGTGGGGAGAACCGCAGGTTTGGGGGAGGGGCTGTGGGTTTGGGCTGATTCGGGCATCGGGGGGGCACTCATGACGCCAAGGTGTTCCCAGGATACCCAGGAGTCAGGGGAAACCCCATGATTGGAGAAATCCAGTCTGATGTTTGAGGAGACCCCAGGAGTTTGGTGGGGGGGACCTCTGAGTGCAGGCATACCCACATACCAGGCAGGAAGACCTCAGGGTGCTGCCAGATGTCAGGGTCCTGTTGGGCTGCCAGCAGGTTGGGGACCAAGACGGTGCCAGCCACCACGGGGAGCCCCCCAAGACTGGAAGGGGACAGGGGGCACTGAGATGGACTGGGGTCTGCTGGGGACTACTGAAGGATGCATGGGACCTACTGAGGCCATACAGGGGCTTTCTGGGGGCTACTAGGTATTACCGGATGTTTGTTTGCGTCTACAGGGTCCACGCTGGGATCCGGTAGCTACGACTGGGAGTTACTGAGTATCTGTTGAAGTATACTGGGCCCATACTGTGGCTCTCTGGTATTTACTGGGTGCCTGCTGAGGTCTACTGGGGCCATACTGGAGTCTACTGGGGCTCACTGGGAACTACTGGAGCCATAGTGAGCTTTTCTGGGGGCTACTGGATGTCTACTGGGGTTTAATGGGGCCACGCTTGGACTTACTGGGATACACTGGGAACTCCTGCTGGGATCTTCTGGGCTTTGCTGGGGCCTACTGCGACTATTGTGGGGTCTCCTAGGATCTACTGGGTGTTGGTTAGGGTCTACTGGGGTCATTCCAGTACCTGCTGGGACATACTGGGGTTATACTGGGGCTTACTGGAACCCAACGAGTCTTACTGGAATGTTCTGGGGTCAGCTGAGGCCTACTGGGTCCTACAGGGACTTACTGGGCCATACCGGTCTACTGGGGTCTACTGCAGCCCTACTTCTACTGGGCCCTCCTGGGATTTACCAGCACCTATCGGTATACTGGAGTCTTCCTGGGGCCATACTGGGACCTGATGGGTCTTAGTGGGACTCACTGGGGTCTAATGGGCTCTGCTGGGTTCTTGTGGACCCTACTGTTGATATCAAGTGGTCCTTTACGGGTCTGTAATGGCTGCTCTCAGCTCCTCCTGACCCAGACTGGTTCACTGCAGCTCCTCCCGGCATCCCTCCCCCACACTAGCCTGTGCTGGTTTGTCTCGGCACCTGGTATGGCGCAGGGCGCAGTGGGGCAGCGCCAGAGGTGCAGGGGGCCGCAGCCGCAGAGTCTCGCTGACGGTGGCCTGAAGAAGGGGCAGGCGCCCCATGTCCCCTGGCCCAGGGGGTCCATGTGCACCCTCCAACTCTGCCCGCAGCCGTACCTGCAGCTGCACAGGTGGAGCACAAGTGCGCCGTGTCTGTCACGGGCTGTCAGAGGAGAGGGGCATCCCGGGGGGCACACAGTGGCAATGGGGTGACAGAGGGACTCCCTAGAATCCCATACCCTCCTGAACTCACGAACCTGGCCCTGGAACCCCACACCATCCCCAAACCTGGCCCTCTCCCTTGGGGAACCCCTTAAACACCCAGATTCCTCCCAACCCCCCAGCCCGCTCTGGGATCCACCAACCCCCTAAAAAACATGCTCCTCCCTCCTCCTTGGGGACACCCCTGAGCCCCCAGACATGTCTCTTGAGACCCTCTATCCCCAGACCCTGAGCCACCTCTCTGTGGAAACCCCAAATCAAGGAGCCATGTGGGGACACAGACACAGCTCTGGTATGTCTGTGACATCCACGTGGCATCTCAGGACAGGGTGGGCGGACACTAGTGGCCACAGGAGATGCACGGGACACGCGTGGGGGATATGGGACCCTCCTGGGAAACGTATGCGAGCACCCGACTCCCTTCCACGAAGACGCACAGGGACTTGGACGTGGCTCTGACACGCATGTGGCACCTCAGGGTGGTGCAAGGGCACGGTGTCAGCCATGGGGAGGAGGAGGACATGTGGGACATGTAGGACACGGGTGGGGATATGGGACCCCCAGGGACACACGTGGAGCCTTGGGACTGTACACATGGTGCCCACGTATGTCATCTGGCGGCAGGGCAGTAGGAAGCCCACGGAGAAGGGAACACGAACACACACGGGATGTGGGTGGGGATACGGGACCAATGGGGACACACAGGACCTCCCACTGCTGCATGGAAGACACGGAGGGACATGCATTTCACCTCAGGGCGATGCAGCAAGAAGGCTACAGCCCAGCCCAGAGCAGCCGCCGTGGTCTCAGTGCCCCCAATGAACAGGTCGACCAGCGCCATGTGCAGCCGGGGAGGGCTCAGGGGGCCACCCCGTGCCCCAGAATTATGCCCCAGCAGTGCCCCCAAAACTGTGTCCTGGGGAGGGGAGGGGCACGCCTGGCAAAGGGATGACACATGTTGGGGGGTTCTCCTGATCCCCAGCTGCCCCCAAACATGGGAGTCCCTTCCAAACCCCCAAGTCCCCCCAAACCCCCGGTTCCTCCCCCAACCCACATCCCCTCCAGACCGCCGGGTCTTCCTGTCTCCTTGGGTCCCCCCAAATCTGTTTCCCCCAAAATATGTAGGTCCCCTCGTGCCCCTGGGTACCCCCCCAAAACTCCTGGTTTCCACCCAGAACCTGGCTCCTCCAGACCCCCAGGTATTTTCCAAACCCCCGGGTCTCCCCTGACCCTCTGTTCCCACGAGACCGCTCCTAATCCCCGGCTGCCCCCCAGCTCCCCAGGCCTCCCCACCTGGTGCCGCTGGATCTGGGCCTCCACGAAGGTGTCACGGTGCTGGACAAGCTGCAGCAGCTTCCGCAATCCTGGGTTGGGCAGGGCCTGGGCATAGGGACTCCATAGGGACCCTCAACCCCCAAAGAACACTTGACCTCAGAGAGACACCCCCTCCCCCAGAGACACCGTGTAAGTCTCCCGAGCCCCAGAGAAACCCTGTGGCTGCTCCCCTGGGCCATATAGACCCCTCCAATGTCCTGTAGACACCCTCAGCTCCATAGAGACATTTTACCTCATATGGACCACCCTAGCCCTATAGAGCCCCCACCACTGCCCCTCCCAGGCCCACAAAGCTGCCCAACACCATATAGACCCTGTAACACTTCCCCTAGCCCCATACAGACACTATAAGCCCTGGCATATCCCTCCCATGGGCCACGTAAGCCCCCTGAGACTCATAGCCCTTCCCAGGGCCCTACAGCCCTCCCACGGGCCCACAGCCCCCCTGTAGCCCCCTCAGTTCCCTCACTGCCCCTATAAGGCTCTAGAGCCCTGGGCTCCATAGACCCTCATGCAGCAAAAAGGCCACAGCCCCATAGGACCTGCCAGCCTTACCCGCAGCAGGGGCAGCAGATCAAGCGCCCGTTACGCTGCTGCTCCCCCAAACCTGCAGCAGCTCCCCCAAGCAGCGGGAGAAGGCCCGGAGCTCCCCTGGAGGGGGCACCTGGAGGAGGACACACCTGTGAACTGTCCAGTACTCGAGTTCTCTCGCAAGCCCCAGAAGACACCCAACACAATTTCAGACGCTAGGGTCCCCTCCAACTCCCGTGTGCCCCCAAACCCATGCCACCCGCCCACTAATTGCTCAGTTCGCCCAAACAGCTAGACATCCCCTCCACAAACTCCTGGGTCCTCCCCAAACCCCTGGGCCCCCATAAAAACTGGGGTCCTCCCCCAAACCCCTCTCTCCATCCCGGGGCCCCCCCAAATCCCCACCAGCTCCCCAAAGAGGAGGCGTGCGATGGTGCTGCAGGTATGGAAGGTGAACACCTCAAAGGGGTCCACAGGGGCCTCCCCATGGGAACGCAGCTCCTGGGGGAAAGAGGAGGGTTAGGGGGAGCCCTGGGGGAGCTAAAGGGGGAGTCTAAGGGTAGTTTACGGGGAGGGTCACAGGAGAGAAGTGGGGAACTCTAAGGGAGTTTTGGGGATTCACAGGGATAATGCCCTTTTGAGGTGCAGAGGGTGAGATTTGGGTGGGTCTGTTTTGGAGGACAGGGAGTGTGGTGTGGGTGCAGGGTTGGGGATCAGGTTTGGGACGCAGACAGTGGGGGTTGAGTGCAGGGGGCATGGTTTGGGGGAGCAGTTTTCAGACACAAGGGGCATGGCTAAGGTGTATGGGTGGGGTTTGGGTGAAGGGAATGGGGTTTAAGGTATGTTTTGGGGTGCAGGGGGCAGGGTTTTGCTGGTCAATATTACTGCAAGGAGGATCAGTTTTGGGGGTGTCAGGGTTGCAGGGGGATCACTTTGGGAAGAAGTCAGTTTAAGGGTCTCACCTCACACAACTCCCGGCCCTGCAGCCAAAGGAGGGGCCCGAGACGCCCCCCAGCCTGTGCCAGTGCCCCCCGCACTGCTCCCCGCTGCTGCCGCCAGCCAGGGCAGGGGCCTCCCAGTGCCAGGTCCCGGCCCCCCCGTGACACCAGCGACCCTGGCATTGGGCAGGGGGAGTCAGAAATCCCCAGAAATCCCGCCTCAGCCCCTATAGGGACCCACCTCCATCACACCAGGGGTGTTCTGCAGGGCCCCTCTAGCTCATAAAGCCTCCTTTAACCCCATAGCCCCCTCCTAAATAAGACCCCCCTAATTCCACCAGGAACCCTGGAGGCTAAAGGGTGTGTCTGGTGGAGCAGAGACCTCCAGAGACTGCCCTAGCCCCTCTAAGCAACCCACACCTCCAGAAGCGCCACCACCCCCTCCCAGTAGCGATATCCCCAACCACATAGTGACGCCCTCCAAATCCCATAACAAACCCTTCGATCTCATAGGGACCCCCTCAAACCCTATAGGGACTCTCTATCCCATAGCCCCTCCTCCCCAAGCCCTTAGAGACACCCTAAGCCCCACAGGGAGCCCCACAAATCCCACAGTGACTCACTACAAATTCCCCAAAGGGCTTCCCTACCACGCACTCCATAGCGACTCCCCAAACCCCCAGAGGAACCCTTCCTACCCCACCCCTCCATAGCCCACCCGGCCTCCCCTGCCCCCATACCCAGATAACTGGTGGGGCGGCCCAGCCAGTCCCCCCAGTGCCGGACCAGCGCCTCACGGATGGTCCCCACCGAGCTCGGCACCAGCACGTCTGGAGGGAAGAGGAGGGGCTGAGGAGGACCGCAAAACTGGGGGGTCCCAAACCAAGTGGTGAATCCTGGGGTGGGGTTTTGGGTGGAGCGTCGGGAGGTTAGGGCCTCAGGAAAGATCTGGGGGGTTTGAGGAGAGGTCTGAAGTTTGGGGAGGTCCCAGCGGCAGGGGGAAAGGGCAGGCTTGGAGGTTCGGAGAGTCTCTAAGGACCGGGGAGAGGGAGGTCTGGGGGGGATCTCGAGCCCTAGGGCAGATTCGGGGCAGGTCCGTTTTGGGGCGCCCCGCCACTCACCGCGGTCCCCCAAGCGCAGGCGCAGCACGGGCCCGTGCCGCCGCGCCAGGCGGCTCAGGTGCAGCGCCCCCTGCGGGTGCAAGAGGTGCAGCGCCCCCCAGCGAGGGCCGCGCCCATCGTCCCGCCGCAGCAGCGCCGCCAGCGACAGTGACGACAGCGACAGCAGCAGCAGCAACAGCAGCAGCGCCGCAGCCGCCATGGCCCGCCGGGGGTGGCTGTAGAGCCCCTATATTGGGAACCCCCGAAACCACGCCCTATAGAGCTCAAGTCCTGCCCCTTGCAGGTCGTGCGCGCACAACCCACCACGACAGCCCCTACACCTCGCCCCCCCTCCCCCCCCCGCAAGTATAAAAGTGGACCCTAGGCGCCGCAAAACCGACACCCCTAAAACCCCGCCCCTTGAAGCTCGCCCCCTTTCAAAGGGGACTCAAAGCCCCGGCTATCGCTAAGCCCTGCCCGTCACCGACCGCTCGGCTGTTGTAAAGGGGAATGCTGCCCCCCGCCCCTGCAGGCAGCCCTCCATCCTCTATAAAACGGACCCGTAGGCCCTGCCCCTAGAATCCCTGCCTCCTGATGCATTGATTCCTCCCATAAAGCAGACTCCTAATCCCTAGCCCCTCAAAATGACCCCACCGCCATGAAAGCGGCCCCTTAGGCCCTGCCCCTCAAACACCACCTTATAAAAGGGACATTTTAAGCTCCGCCCCCTCGAGGCCTGGTCTGCAATGATGGGTTCGCCCCTGAACTCTTTCCATCAACTTCCCAAATGCACCCACTCGTTCCCCCCTGAGCCCCCTGTGGTTGCCCCTGACTGAAATTTCCCCAGAACCAGCCACCCCGGGGGGTGCCTCACCCCACAAATCCTCCCCTCACCGGGTGTCCCCCATCCCAATCCCCACAGCCCCCCCACCCCCCATAAGTCCCCGCACCCAGAGCCTCCTCAGTGGGTGCCTGCCCCCAGTTTCCCTCACTCTGGCAGTAGCATTTGAGGATCAGAGACATTTATTGGGGTCCAGCAGCAGTGAGGGAGGTCCCCAATAGAGTGTGAATCCTAGAGATGTCCCCTTGGGGGTGATGTCCCTCCAGTGAGTAGGTCCTGGGACAATTATAGGTGGGGACCCACAATGATTTGAGGTGTGCTGAAGTCAGGAAGGGGAGCCCCACCCTGGGATGTGTCACTGGGGGAATTTTTGGGGACTCCAGAGGTGGGGGTCCAGTGGTGGGGGTACCCCAGGAGAGTTATTGCAGAAGGGTGTCCCAGGTGGGGGATGTCTCAACGTGGGGATCCCTCAGGGTCCCAAATAAGATTAGGGATGTGAAGATGTCAGGAGGAGGGCCCCCAGGGTGGTGGTCCCTGTGGGAGAGTGCCAAGGGTTGAGTCATGGTGTGGAGATCCTGGAGGTGCCCCCCACCAGATGGTCCCCCTCTAGAACCCCTGCAGGTGTTGGGCTTGTTGCAGGTCCTAGGGGAACAAGATGAAGCAGCGGGCAGTGAGCGCAGGTATGTGTTCTCCATCACCTGCACTATGAAGCCCCTCCGCAACCCCCTTAATATGTAACATAAACCAGGCAATTGAGGATACCACTATCATAAAGTCACCCCAGGACACTCCTTCACAGCATCTCCCAGGGGCAGCAACCCCCTAAACACACTCTCAGGGCACAGGGTCCTTTCAAATCCAACCACAGGCAGCTCAAACACCCTGTGCCCCTAGTAGTGGGGAGTGGGCCCCAATATCAAGTGACCCTCCCCCGATACCCTGACAGACCTCCCACTGGGAGAAGGGGCCCTCTCATAGCACTTCCCGGTAGCCCCCTACAGCCCCAACTATGTCCCCTTAGCATCCATAGAGATCCTCCTAGACCCCCCGAATCCCCCGGAGACACCCGCAGAACCCATAGGATCTGCCACAGCCCCTCTGGACACCCCCACCTCACTCCTCCCACTACCCACAGCTCCCCTCCAAGTGCCCATAGAACCCTCCCTCAACTCCATAGGACAATCCCCCTTGGATCACCCTTGGCCCCCCTGGCCCTCACCTCCTAAAGCACCGGCAGGGCAATACCAATAGTACGGGAGCCCCTGGGTGAAGAGCAAGCAAAGTGCCTGTGCCTGTGCCAGGGGAAGGTACAGTGGGATGGATGTAGGGGGACATGGGGAATGTTGGGAGCATAGGGGGACGTGGAGATGCGGTGACATGCTGGGACACGTGGGGCCATGGAAACGTGAGTGGGATGTGGGGGATGCGGAGACATCAGGGGTCATGGAAGGCACAGGAGTGGGAATGATATGGGGGGGCATAGGGGACGTGGAGGAGGGCTGTGGGAGACATTAGGGTACGGGAAGACATGGGGACGTCCTGGGGAGACCTTGGGGACATGCTGGGGACATGGGAACATCCTGCTTGTTACCCTAGGGACACTGTGGGGACACCCCAGGGACAGGGACACGCTGGACGGGGACACCCCACGTAGGGGGACGAGGGCTGACATCTTGGGGATATCCTGGGCATGGAGACTTGGAGGGCACCGTCCTGGGGACATCCACAGTGGGGAAAGGAACACAGTGACACCCTGAGGGCATGGAGAAAACCCTCTAGGGACACCCTAATGTGACAGGGAGATAGTGCCACCACAGCAGAAGGGGCACAGGGGACATCCAGTCTGGGAGGCATCTGGGGGATGGGTGGACACAAGGACATCAGGAGGCACACAAGGACACTGAGGAAGGACAAGGCCACCACGTGGTGGGGGAAGGGCAAGGACATGGTGGGCCTGAAACAGTGTTGAGGTGGAGCTTTGTGTAGGGGTGGTCCCAGAGGGTTCCAGGGAGTGCTTAGGGGGTCCCGGGGTGGATATGGGTGGTCCCACTGGTTTCTCAGCGGATGTTTGTGCGTCTCAGGGTGGATCTGGGGGATCCAGAGGGTGGTGAAGAACCCCAAGGGGTCCTGGGGGATGTCTGGTGGATTTGGGGGCATCTAATGGGGGTTGGAAGATCCCAAGGGGAGTGGAGTTCCCAGTCACTCTGGGGTATGCTAAGGTGGATTTAGGGGGTCTCAGGGGGTTGGAGGGTTCCAGAGAATGTTTGTGGGGATTCTGAGGGTAGAATTTGCTGTTCCAGGGTGGACTGGGGGAGGGCAGTCTGGAGGGGTTTGGAGGGTCCAAGGGGTGTTTGGGAGGAGTCCTGGGATAGAGAGGTTTCCAGGTTACATTTGGGGGCTGCCAGAGAGGTCCCAGGGAGTAGAGGGTGTCTGGGGGGGGGGGGGGGGGGGTGTGGATCTTGTACGTGAATTTGAGGGCTCAGGATGTCTTTGAGCAGATTTGGAGTACCCCAGGGATTGTCTGTGAGGATCCCGGGGTTGATTTGGGGGGGGTGCAGGGTGGATTTGGGGAGTCTGGAGGCGGGGGGGCGGTGCAGTGTCTCAGAGGATGTTGGGGAGTGAGGGGGATTTGGGGTTTCCAGGGTTGATTCGGAGGGACCCTGGGTAGATTTGGGGGACCTGGGAGGATGACAGGGGTTAGAGTAATGGATGTCCTAATGGATGTTGAGGGCACTGAGATGGATTTGAGGGACTCCTGAGGGGCAGTTGGAGGGTACCAAGGCATCCCTGGGGGGTTGGGGAGATTCAAGGGCATCCTGGGGAACACTGGGAGTCCTGGGGTGGATTTGGAAGGATCCAGATCCAAAGGAGTTCTTTTGGAGGGTTCCCAGAATGGATTTGGGAGTCCCTGGGGAGTTCTTTGAAGATCTGTGTAGTCCCAGGGGAATTTGGGAGTCCCTGGGGGATATTGAGAGAATTCCAGGGTGGGGGGAGTGGGAAAGAAAGGCAGGTGTCATAACCCACCAGTCAGGGGTGCAATGCTCATTGTAAATTTTCAGCAGGCTGAACAAAGACCCCAGACATGTGTCAAGGAGTCAGCCTCATTATGCAGTTACCCACAGGCCCAAAGCTCAATGCGTATGAGCCACGTGGAGGGACATTATACAGAGCATACCGTTGTCATTTCCCAGTTCATTGGCAGTGGTGGTCTGGAGAGACAGAGGGGCGTTGAAGGTGAAGTGGCTGACCTGTTACAGGAGTACAGTCTCTTTTCCTCCCTTGTACTGGCTGTGAAGAAACTGTCCTGGGAGCTCCAGCAATTCAGCATCCCAGCATTCCAGAGGAATGTCCTGCCCCCACCCATATAGACCAGACTCTCAGCTATCAGCAGGCATTCCTTCTTCCTCAAGGTATGCTGGAGAAGGTGCAAACTATTCTGACACCAGCAACCATCCCTTGCGCCTGAACAGCTGAGCTGCTTGCCCCAGCACCTCTAAGAGCTGGGCCATGAACCAAGTCATTACCTGTGCCTGGAAAACCAGTCCATCTCCCACAGAGCACTAGGGAACTCGCCCGTCCTAGCCCTAGGTAGGCACCTAACATGTCTGCCTCCACCCCTCAACCAGACGTGCCCTGCAGGACCAGCTCAGAGCCCTTCAGTCCCCTTGTTTTGATGCATCACCAAAAGGTCCCCACCCGCCCCTCCACCCCCCTCTACTCTGCGGTCCAGGGGCACCCGACCTTGGCGGCTCCCGGAGAGGGGGGGGGGGGGGGGATGGGGCAGAAGCTGCTGCAAGCTTCATCTTCCCCTTGGACCCCGTGGGCTGCACTGCCAGCACCGTGGGCCCGCCTCACTGACACGAGGGTCTCATGCCAGGCAAAGAGCACATGTGGGTTGTGGTGGCACAGCTCCAAGCAGAGGAGTTTAGCATCCTTCATTGTACTTGCAGGTACAATGCAAAAGGGGCCAAGGGGCCAGACCTTGCCTTGCTGGACCCACAGGGTCCTAGAGTTTTCTTCCATCCAGGTGCCTTTAAACTGGAACCCCTGGAATCGCGCTGGAGCTGGGCACCCAGCCTTGAACGGGGCATACCAATCACTCCATTCCCAACTGGAACTGCGGCAAACCCAGAATTTTAAGAGCTGGCACCCCCAAGCTGGGACAGCACCCCCCAACAGGGACCACTGGGATATCTTTAAGAACCACCTTCAAACTAAGGAACAACTGGGATCCTCATCTTCCCAGGACAGCCCACACCAGCTCTGCCTGGTGTCACCTGTTGAAACAGACCCACAAAGCAACCCAAGGTGGATGTCACTGCTCCTCCCATACTTATACTGTGCTTAAAAAGTACAGGGCAGTGGGTAAAGGAACAGAACCCTTCCCCAGCTGAAGCACTGAGGATCCCCATGGATCAGTTCAGTGCCCAGACCAGCCTAATCTCTTCACTCTGGATCATACTGGGGGCCTGGTGTAACCACCCCACGGGCAGGGGTCCTCCTGCCCCCCCTCAACACCTCCTTTTTCTTCCCCTACCAGTGCCAAACCCCGCCCTCCTCAGCTGGGGGACAGAAGGGGACTGCTATGGTGTATGTAGTTTAACTCGTTTTATTTAGACTCAAAGGTAACTGCAGCCCAGTGGGACCGTGACCCAGTAGAAACGCAGCAGTACATCAGGACCGGGGTGGGAGCGGGTGAGCTGCAGCGGGGTGTGGTGCCCAGGCTGCCCGAGGAATGGTCAGTTGGTGAGAGAAGGGTTTACGAGAGCTGCCCGCAGTCAGTGATGGTGATCTTCTTGCTCGTTTTGCCATCTTTGGAGCCGCAGCGCTCCATGGCCTCCACCACGTTCATCCCCTCCTTGACACGGCCAAAGACGACATGCTTGCCATCCAACCTGCCAGAGAAGCACCGGTCACAGCTGGTCCCCGATGTCGTCCCCCAACAGATGACATCTCCCAGAAGCAGATCCCCAAGCTCCTCCTCCCATAGCCCACGACTCACCACTCGGTCTTGGCAGTGCAGATAAAGAACTGGGAGCCATTCGTGTTGGGGCCGGCATTGGCCATCGACAGGATACCAGGGCCCGTGTGCTTCAGGATAAAGTTCTCATCCGGGAACTTCTCCCCATAGATGGATTTTCCTCCAGTGCCATTGTGGCGCGTGAAGTCACCACCCTGTGAGAAGGCAGCGTTTCAGGTCATGCGTGCAGAGGAACACTCTGGAACTGGGTGCAGGCAAGAGGCAGAACCAACCTCCCACCCTAAATCTGCCAGCATCCAACTCCAAAACCCACCTGAGCGCCACATCGTCTCACCCACCCACCTACCCCCTGCAGCGGGAGCACCACGCACCTGGCACATGAACCCAGGAATGATTCTGTGGAAGCAGGACCCCTTGTAGCCAAATCCCTTCTCACCAGTGCTCAGAGCACGGAAGTTTTCTAAAAAGGAAATGAAACCCCACCATAAACAACTTTATTTGTCTTGTGCTCAGGACAGTACTGGGGGGCTTGGTGCAATTGCAGTGGAGTGAAAGTTGCTTTACCAACCTGCTGTTTTCGGGACCTTGTCTGCAAAGAGCTGTGAAGACAGGAAAAGCATTTGTCAGATCTGGGCTAGTGATTGGCTGTTGCCCTCCACTCCCTGAGGCCACCTCCAAACCACGGGAATTCCCCCAGACACTGCTCAGAGTCCAGGGACCCCTTTCGGGTGGTTGTTTCTCAGCCATGCCAGCAGCTCTAGATCCCTCCCTGCCTCACACCGTTATCTCTGCAAGGTCTGAACTAACAGCCGCGGCATCGCGCGTCTCACCAGCGGGGCAGAGAAGCGTTCGTTCCGCTGGCCTGGATTAAATTAAACATTAATGTGCCTGAAGCCTTCCTGGGCGGGGCGCGCACGCCGCCTCCCAGCGCTTCAGAAGGATTTTGGGCTGGATGCGCCACCCGTGCGGGAGCGCGGCCCCGAATCTGCAGCAGCCGCAGCGCCCGGAGCAGGCCCAGCCTGCTAGGGATGCTTGTCGCCCCGGGCGGGGTGACAAATGCTTTGCCCTCCAGCGACAATCCCGTGGCGATCGGGTTGCCGGCACTCTCCGCCGGTATCCCCAGACTCGGGCAGCATCGACCGGGAGCTCAACACGGTTCATCCCGATGCTCGGGGGACCCTGCGATAAAATGGCGGCGAAGCAGCCACGGCCGCGACCCGCAGTGGGGGGGAGCGCTGCCGCGCCCCCTCCGGCCCCGGGGCGGAGTGGAGGCGCGGCGGGAACACGGTGGTAGCGAGGCCAGCGCTAACGGGGAACCAGCCGTACCGGATCAGGTACCCCTGGTTTTGGTACTCCCGTGGACGACGGCACACCCTGGGCTGGCATCGCGCCGCCGCTCCTCGAGGCCCCCGAGCGCGACGCTGCGGGGCCCTTTGTTCACCCCACCGGGCCAGGGGCGCCGCAGCCCCACCAACACGCCCCCGCCGCGCACGCGCGGCGGCTGCTGGCCCCCCACCGGCCCCGCGCGCCCGGCGAGGAAATGGCAACGACGCCCCCCGCCCCTCCCCAGTGGCCTCCCGCGCCCACCTCGAAGGTGACGCGACCCAGGGGCTCGCCATTGGCGGCGATGTCGAAGAAGACGACGGGGTTGGCCATGGCGAGACACGAGCAGGGCAGCAGACACTCGTCCGTGCGGCGGGCGCGGCGCAGCAGAAGGAGCGCAGCCCCCTGCCGCCCCTTATATAGGACCGAGGAGGGCCCGCCTCCCCCCTAGTGCCAGCCAACGGCCGCTGGCGGAGTGGCGGAGTGGCAGGTCAGGCAACCAGTCGGCGGTGCCGCGTTTGAAAGAGGGGGAAGGGAAAAAAAGCGCGGGCGGGGCGGGGGCCGCGCTCCGGCACTGGGCAGGGCGCGACGCGCATGCGCCGTGCGGAGAGCAAGGAGCGGCGGGATGGGGCGAGAGGGGGAGCGGGACCGCCGTAGGAGAGGCGGGTGCGGCGGGGGGCCGCCGTGCGGGACTTTTCCGGGGGGACGGCGGGGATGCGGCCGAACCGAGGCATGCGGGGCTTGGAGCTGCCCGAGCTGCGGCCCAGCCCTGGCAGCCTACCGCCCGACGTGGGGAGACACCCGACTCTCCTCCTCTGCCGTCGGCCTGCAGCACCGCCCGGCCAGGCCCGGTTAATGATTGACGCCACACGTCCGGTGATAGGGCAGGATTCCCTCGCTACTCGGTTGAGCCCGGAGAGAGCGCTGGATACCCCCGCCAACCGAGGATCCCCCCGGCTTGCCCGGAGAGGGGTCACGGGCCCAGCCCCACAGCGGGATGACAAAAGATGGGGGGGTACACACATGACCCTGCAGAAGGATCCTTTAATAGCCATCGGGGACATACAGGGCAACGCTGCGCGGGGGTACTGGGAGCTGAGCTCCGCACCCCACACCAGACCCGTGCGGTATTAAGGGGCAGCAGCATTTGCACATTGACAGGGGGGCACGGGCAGCCCCGCAGTGATGCACTTGCCTTTAAATATGGAGAGTCTCAGGGGAGCAGTAGTGTTTCTACACTATGTACAGCCTTGTGCTTCTGGGGGGGCTCAGCCCCTCTGTCCCATCGCAGCCCTTTGAGAAAGCCCTCGCTGTGGAGGGTCCCAGCTCTGCAGCGGGCAGGGGCACACAGTGCTGCCCCCCAGCCCCAGGAGGGAGCGAGGATGGCTCAGTTATTCTCGAAGAGGGAGAGGAGGTCATCATTGCTGCTGCTGGGGAGGTCGGGGGGCCCCAGGTAGGAGAGCAGCTCATCAGGATTCGTCAGCTCAGGCAGGAGCTGGGGGTGACAGCGTGTGATGATCGGCTCCCTGCAGCTTCTGCCCAGCCCCCTGCAGCAGCTGGGGTCCCGAGCCAGCAGCAGGACCCTTGTCCACCCCCCTGAGTACTCACGTCGAGGGTAGGCTCTGAGCCATCACCTGCCATGGCCATGCTGGGTGTGGGGGGAAAGATGAGGTCAGCAGAGTGGGCCGGGGGTCCCAGGGATTGCCGTGCCACTGCGCTCCGGGAGTGCAACGTGGAGGCCGGCTGGCCGCCCGAGGGAGTGTTGTGCAGCCCTGTCTGCACTGTGGGGTGAGATGGCTCCATTCGTCCTGGTGGGGGAAGCTGGGGAGTGGGGGGAAAGAGCATAGCCGTGAGACCCTCCCTCCCCACCGTGAGACACGGGGACTTGGGAGGAGTCCCCCCCACCCACAGCCCAGCTGACCTGTGCAGGCAGAGGGGGCACAGGAGGCTTCTCAGTGGCCAGAAGGCCACCTGGAATGTTGGGCTGGTAGGAGATGGAGGGGGGGCCTGGTGTGAAGTCATTCAGCGTTGAGGTGCCAGGGACGCCAGGGGCCGTGAAAGGCTCTGGGAAGCCCCCAGGACCCAGAAAGCTGGAACCTGTGACAGGAAATGGGGGAAAATTGGGGCACACACACGGAGGGACGGTGTTCAGTCCTGTCCCCCATGGGTCCCCCCGTACCCGGGGTGCCATAGTCGGTGGCAGCCCCTGCTGGAGGTTGTGACAATGCCGGGAAGGGCACAGAGCCGGGCCCCAGGGCCGCGATCATCTCCATGATGTTGGGCAGCACCATGTGCGCAGGACTGAGCGTCCGGCACCGCTTCAGTGCTGGCCCCTCCGGTTCCTCCTTGATGTGGACATCAGGTTTGATAGGGACGGGTTTCCAGCTGCAGGTCGGGTCGATGGTGATCTCTTCGTACTCCGAACTGGGGGCAGCAGGAGGGCAGGGGAGGTGAGGCTGGGGGCACGGGCCGCACCCTCGGGGGTGGCACAGGACCAGGCAAGGATGGACAAACAGCCAAAAAGAAGGCACTTACTTCTGGATGTAGATCAGGATGCCCAGCATGTATTGGTCAACCTCCAGCCCCTCCAGCAGGGCTGTCTTACTGCAGGTGGAGTGAGGGCAAGGTGAGATAAAGGAACCCCTACCAGACAAGAACCTCTCCCTAAGGCAAGAACTACTCCTCTCCCAGGAAAGGAAATACATCCCCCACAGGCAGTGAAACACACACCCTTGTCCCGCAGGCAGGCACGCCAGGGCACGGCCCCATTGTGGCCCCAACTCACTTGCAGACAGGACACCGCCATGTCCCCCTCTCACAGTTGAGCTGCAGGTATGACTCCAGGTCGAAGCACTGTCGGGGAGAGCAGCATCTGAGATGGAGGGGGCAGGATACTGTGTGGGGGATACCCCCAACGCCCTGTCATCACCACCCCTACCTGTATGTGCCGGCAGTCATGACCCCTAGCTGGAAGCTGGATCCTCCGGAAGGTGATAGGGCACTTGAGGGACACCTTGATGGCCGTCTGCTCCACGCCGTCCTCGCCATTGGGCCCCGGTGTCCCCGGGATGGTCCCACTGCTGAAATTGCGCTTGACTGGGAAGGTGGGGGCGAGGTGCGCCAAGGGTCAGAACCAGGACACAGGGATGGGGGTGGCACCGTGGTGGCACCTGGCCAATAGTGCACCATCACCCCCATCCTGCTGTGGCCTTTCTGCCACAGTGCATCCTCCTGACCCCCAGGACCCAGGTGCTCACTTTTGGTGATGCAGTGCTCAGCGGGGAGCAGGCGCTTTTTGATAAGCCCCTGCAGCACCGAGCGCACCGAGGGCCGATGCACCAGCTGCAGGACGAACAGGTGGGACTGTGGAGAGATGGGAGGCTGAGCTGTGGCCCCAGCCATCACCCTCCCTCTCCTTGTACCCTCCTGGTGACTCACACAGCAGCAGGCGGTGACAGTGATCTGGATAGTGTTTCTGCCGGGCTGGCAGACGTGCTTCAGGTAGAGCGGCTTGTGGGAGGTCTTGTTGTCACCACGCTCAATAGTGAGTGGTGTGGCATTGACGCTCACCTGCACGGAGGCCGGCCAGTTGGTGTTCATCTGCCGGTCCTCGTGGTGGTAGCACTTGAACTGCAGCTCCAGGTCAGGCCTGGGGGCAGGCAGGGTGTGGGCAGGGGATGTGTCTGCACGCGAGCCACCGCAAAGCGTGTCACCGCACCATGCTGCTCCAAGCCACGCAGAACCATGCGGTGCTAAGCCATTCCGTGTTACACTGTGTCATATGGCACTGTGACAAACCCCAACAGTACCACAGCATAGCACCGTTCCAGGCCACACCACATCCCACCGTGCTGTGCCACAACATGCCGAACACCGTGACACCGTGCCGAACCACGGCAAGTACAGCTGCGCCAAGCCACGCTTAGCGCCATGATGCAGGACAGCGCTGTGCCAAGCCATACCACACCGCACACCCCTGTGCCACATGGCACCATGCGGTGCCCAGCTGTGCTGCTCAGCACAGCCGCACACCGCACCACGTGGTGCCATACAGCACCCCTCGAGCAGCGCTGTGTGACAGTACAAAAGGTGCCCCAGGGCCCCCACCTCATCATGAGGGTCTTGTAGACAGAGTCACGGAGCTGAAAGACGTGGTTGCTGACAGCCAAGTTGTGCTGCAGGCGGAAGGGCTCCAACACCACGCCGTCCCGCACCGGGAAGGTCAATCGCAGCTCCTCGCCGGGGGCCGGCCCTGCGGGACGCCGCCATGAGGGAAACCGACACTTTTCCCCGGGCCCCAGCCACACCCTGGCCGTGCCCCAACTACGCCGCGCCCACTGCACAAGAATCCACCTTTGCAGGAAGCCCGACCTCCACCACTCGGCCCTGCCCACCCCGGAAACCACAGGCCCAGGCAGGAAGCTCCTCCCACACAAGGTGGCCCCTCCCCCGAGGCCACCCCACTCCCCCCCCCCCCCCCCCCCCCCATAGAGGAATCTCATCCCACCGAAAATTCCTCCCGTTCGCTCCAGGAAACCACATCCTATATAAGATCCTCCCAATCCGGATGGTCCCGCCTTAAAAGCAGAAGCCCCCCACCAAACCAGCACTCCTGATAAAGCCACGTCCCCTGAGGCCATACTCTTTTAACAAGCTCCTCCCACTACCCTCTCCCACCCTCAAAGGCAGCCCACCCCCGCCTCAATCAGCCCCCAAACCCTGGCAGTGGTCACGCCCCCTTCCCTGAAGCTCCTCCCACCCGCCAATTAAAGGGACAAAGGCCACAGAGCTGCCAGAAGTGAGGCCCACACCATGCTGCTTGAGGCATGCAGGTCATCTCTGTGAAGCGCCCCCCTCACCGGCACCAGGGACACCTACCCGAAGAGGATGGGTGCAGGGGGGCAACGCTGGGCTTCATGTCTGCCAGGAAGGGTGACTTGACATCCTGACCGGGGGACGCGTAGGTGGGGATGCCGCTGCCTGGCGTCATGGGCGGTGTGGGGTTCCCGGCCAGCGGCGAGCTGGGGTACCCCGGCAGCGACCGGCCCGGCTGTTGAGGCAGCACGCGCCCTCAGCATCCAGCCAGGCCAGCACAGCCCCCACCCCACCCGCCGCCAGACTCACCCCATTGATGGCTGCTTGGCTGTAGGTGCTGAAACTGGCGCTCTGCCCGTTGAACTGGTCAGCTGGCTATGGGAGGAGGAGGGTCTCCAGGGGCTGGCACCGGGGGACGGCGGACACCCGGACCTCCACCCCTTGCCCACCGTTCCCCCTGTGGTACCTTGTAATAGGGTCCACCACTGCCTGAAGCGGAGAGGTACTGGCCCATGCTCTGCTGCAGCCTGTGGCCAGGGTATGAGGGGGACGGAGCGGAGGACTGGGGGGCGCTGGGGGCATACTGGGCACCAGCTGCAGCGTACTGCCCGCCCTGGAGGTACTGCTGTGCTGGGTACCCCTGTGGGGCCAGGGAGTCAGCACCAGTGGGAAAGGGGGTCACCATATGCCATAACCTTCACCAATGCAGCACTCACCTCATTGGAGTATGCCCTCTTGAGGCCCTGGCGGGGCAGCTGCTGGCTCTGGGGAGAGCCAGGGTAGGTGTGCTGAGGCACTCGCTGCCCACCATAGAGCGGGCCAGTACCGGGTGCCCGCACTGGGCTCATGCTCACAGGGGAGACACCAGAGGGGGCAACAACACCTGCCATGCCAGCCGGGCTCATGCTGTTGGGGCCACGAGGCCCGGCATGGGGCAGGAACGGGCTGCTGAAAGACTGCCCTGTGCCCATCTGCAGCAATGAAGAGAGAGGGGTCATGGCAGGGCAGGAGGGGCTGTCAGATCCCCTGTTCTTGCCTCAGTCAGACTCTTACCGCGCTGTACTGGCTCAGCTCCTGGCTCTGTTTCTCCTGCAGTGCTGCCACTGTGGCTGTGGCCGTGGCCGTGGCTGTGGCAGCAGCTGCGGCCACAGCAGCAGCAGCTGCAGCCTGGGTGAAATCAGCAGTGGCCCGGCTGGCGTGCGAAGGGAGCCCCATCCCTCCGGGGCCACTCGGGCCACCATTGTAGCTGGAGAAGAGAGAAGCAGGAAGGGGCATGCAGTGGCCCTGCAGCAGGGCACGTACCAGGCCACAAAGCACAGGTCTGGCCTTACCTGGCAGCGAAGCCTGGCCCACTGGGGTAGGCGTTGCGGCCATAGACACTTGGCTGCACATACCCCTTCCCTGGTGCCCCCTCAGCAAAGGGCTGCTGTGGCAGGAACGGTGGTGAGCTCACGCCCGAGCCGGTGCTTGCCATGCCAGGCAGCAACGGGGTGCTGGAGCTGCTCCCCCCAGGGCCCATGGGGCTGCCAAAAACCTGGAGGGTGCAGTGGGAGGCAGTGGGTCAGGCAGGGGCAGTGGCATCCGGGTGTGGGGAGTCCCTGGGGCAGGGGTGTTGCTGGTACCTGGTTCTGGGAGGGGTTGCTGACACCCCAGACAGTGGTTACCACGGAGAGGGATCCCGGCGGCTGATTGGTGTTTGGTTGCCAAGGAACAGCCTCGTATGCAAATGAACCATCACTAGAAAGAAAAACAAATTAATGAAGATGAAGGACAGAGGGATGGAGGGACAGAGGGGACTGGGGGATGGAGGGATTGAGGAAATGGAGAGATGAAGAATGGAAGGGATGGAGGAACAGTCACGAGGAGGGATGCATGGATGCATGGATGAAAGGATGAAGGGATGGAGGGTAATGGATGCATGGGTGGATGGAGGGACGCTGCCCCGGCGCCCACCCGTGGGGCGCAGGCGGCAGCGAGGGTTTCATGGGGTTCATGGAGCTCATCAGCGGGTGTGGGCTGGGTCTTCCGAGGCCGCGGCGGGCACTGCGGGACGGCGGCACCGTCTGTCACTGGGGCTGCGGGAAGCAGTGGAGCGGCGGGTGAGGGGCGGCCGCCCCCGGAGAGGCCGGGGGAGGGGGGGAAACAGCCCGTAGGCTTCGCGACCCCCCAGCCTTCGCGGGAGGCGTCCGGCCCGCGGCTGGCACGGGGCGCCGGCCGGCACGCGCCGCCCCCGCTCCGGGCCGCTCCCCCGCGCCGGCCACCGCGGCGTCAGACCTTCCCGGGGCGGCGGGCGCCGGGGGCTTCCCCCGCGCATGCCGGCGGGGGGAACCACGGGGACTTCCCGGGGAAGGGATGCGGCCCCCCACCCGGCATTGCACCTCGCTGCTAGGGGTATTTCCAGCCGAGCCCGGCAGCGGGGGCCCTCGGGGTCACCGGCGCTTTCGGTTCCTCCCGGCGCCGCGGGAGGGCGGCGAAGACGGGGTCGCCGCGAGGAAAGACACGGAGAAGGGAACATCCGCGGCGGGCCTGTCCCGGCTCCCGGGAGCAGCCACCGGCCCCCGGCGCCCCTCGCCGGCGGTGACAGCCCCCTCCGCTCCTTCCCGAGCGGCACCGCAAGGACAGGCCCCGGGGCCGGGCCCCCCGCATTGCCATGGCAACCGCCCCCACCACCCCCCAGCACAGCGGGGGAAGCCCGCGGGGGCACCGCCAGCCCCACCCGTCTTTTCCCCCCCGTCCCCCAGCCCGGCGCTCCCGCTCTCACCGCGGCGGCGGCCCAAGATGGCCCTGGCGGCGCGGGGCGCGCGCGGCTGCGCCGAGGCTGCGCGGGATCTTCAGCCGCGCGCGGCCGCTGCTCCGCGGGGGGCGGGGCCGGGGGCGGGGCCAGGCCGCCACCGCGCACAATGGGGCCGCGCTCTCATCAGTATGCAGGCCCCGCCCTCTCCCCGTCAGGCGCGGGTAGCCGAGCGCCGAGGACGGGTCCGGGCTGCGGGCGGGGAGCGCGGGTGAGGGGAGCAGGAGTGCGCGCCCCCGCGCGCGGGGCGCCAAGAGCAACATGCGCGTGGCAGCACGACGGGCGCTGCGGGACCGCGAGACGCGTGTGCGCCTGGGAACGGGTTGCGCGCAGGGACGCGGGCCCGCGCGCGCCGCGCGGACAGTACGCGGTGACACCGTGTGCGCCCCAGTGTGTGAAAGCACAACTACGGGTATGCGAGGAGGTGTGGTAGGCGTACCACCCGCCCTCCCTCTTGCAGCTGAAAAACCTGCGTCGCACCGAAAAGCCCCGTGGGCTCTGGGAACGCCAACAGGGAGTCCCAGCTGGGGTTGCCCCGTCGCCCCACCCGCCAAGGACCTCCCATGGGAGCACGCGCTGGGCGCTGGAGATGCCAACAACGAGCCCATCTGGGAGATCACTGCCTTCGACCCCCACTCAGCATCTCCAATGAAAGGAATCGCTGCCCAGCACCATCCCTGTCCCTGTGGAGACTCAAGAGCTGGGAGATGGTGCAGATGCAGAGGGGAAAAATGTGCGCCCCAAGGACAGACAAAACTGAGACAGGGGCACAGCACTCAAACCTGCCTGGGCCCTCAGGACCTGCAGATGCCACATCTCCCTCCTCCAAGAGGCAGCAGCTGCATAGGGGCAAGTCCAAGACCGAGAGGAACTGAGAAGAACCTGACTCATTGCGCTGGACACCCCCATAGAATAGCTCTGGGGAACAGCCCCTCTTGGGGGTATGGAACACCCCCAGAAAAGAGGCCCGGGCACCAGTCGTTCCAGGGGTCTGGGAGGCCACGGGTCTTACCCACTGTGTCAGCAGGCAGCCCCCAGACCCTCATGCTCTCAGGGTGGCTGCACCAGTACCACCCTGGCATGAGGCAGACAAGGACTCCAGGCACCAGTGTGGGGTTGACAAGATCTGTAGTTGAGGGGGGAGGTGAGCGAAGGACAGAGAGATGGACAGACAGACGGAGGAGCATGCTGCGCCATGCCGGCGCTCAGGCCAGGTCCTTGAAGGCATCGAGGTTGAAGGCCGTGTCGAGGAGCCGCTGCAGCTCTGTCAGATGAGTTTTCTTATTGCCTGTGGCAGGGGCAGCTGCTGGCTCCCGCCCTGCATACCTGCCAGGGAGAAGGTGGGCCATGAGCAGGGTCTGTGCAGACCAATTCTCTCCCAGCCTCACAGCCACCCCCTGCATTCTTACCAGACGGGCTTTGCGCGGTTGATGGTGGTGCGAAGCCGGGGTTTGACATAGTCATAGTAGCCCTGGTTCTTGTGCTCCTCCTGGCACCACACCAGCTCAGCAGCTGGGTATTTCTGAGCTTCCCGCTGGAGGAGGTCAAAGGGGAACGGGGAGAGCTGCGGGGGACACAGAATGGTGTCATACGGGACACAGGGCAGTGCCTCAGGGGCTGCAGAACTCCCAGCCCACAGGCATGGCAGCGGCAGAACCCTGCTCACCTGTTCCACCCTGGTGATGGCCACATCAGCCTCCATCTGCCGAGCCTTGCGCTCGCGGGTCAGGTCATAGTACACCTTGCCGGTGCAGAACAGCACCCGCTTCACCTGCTCCGGGTTCTGGGCCGCAGGGCCACTCTCAGGGATGACACGGAGGAAGTGGGTGCCTGCCAAGGAAGAGAACAGCACCCTGAGCCACAGCAGTTCACAGCACCGTGCCAACAGCCACTGCACCCACATCCCATGCCAGCCCCTTCTGGGACCCCGAGAGGCAGAGCCAGGACTCTCAGGCGGTCAGTTGACCCAGGTACAGGCACAACTCCTACTACAAACCGTCACGTGCCACCTGGGGCTCCCAAACCCCAGCAGCAAGTGGCTGCTGCTGAAGAAAGGACCACTGAGCTAAGTCTCCCGAGGGTGCCTCAGGCCTAATGAGGGGGGGCTCCCATGTGCCAAGGAGAAGGCCCTGGCCTCACTTGGCCACTCTCCAGCCTGGGGAGGCTGCTGCCAGGCAGACTTTACCCAAGGCCACAGGCTCCTGACCTTCACCCTGCAGAGTGGCGCGGGGAGAACAAGTAGTGGCTCTGTGGTATTTGTACCTGGCAGCATGTCGTCAAAGCTGGAGCGGGCTTCAGGGTGGCGCAGCAGTGACTTTGGAGTGAAGATTATCAGCTGGAATGGGGGATAAGAGGCAGAGCAAGGCGGTCAGCCCTGACAGAAACACCTCCCCTGCAAGCCAGTGCTCGAGCAGCCACCTGCCTGCCCTCCCCTGCCCATCCTGTCTGAGCAAGGGAGCAGCTACCAGAGATTTGCTTCTCGTTCAGCTGCAGTGCTCTGCCAGATTGGGCACCCATTCCCGACAGCGGCAACCATCCCACTCGGCATGTACCCTGGGGAAGAGGCAGAGGGCTACCAGGGACCTGCCTGTCCTGTGGCTGGAGCTGACTAGAAGTAGCTGAATGAGATTATGTAGCGGTGTCTGTTGGCTCCAACAGCCCTGACCTCCCCATGGAGTTTGGGAAGTCACAGCCCCTGCAGCCCACGCGAGCCACCAGCTGCACATCAAGCGCCAAGCCAGTCCTGAGCACCATGAGGTCCCTGGCCAGGCAGAGGCCAATTGCTCATGTCTGAGGTGCAGGAAGAAGTTGCTCCCAGCCCTATCCCGGTCCAGCAGGGACACAGCACCCTGCCTGGGCACCAAGCTGGGCATGGAGCTTCTGGCACTGACCGGTTTGCGGAAGGGCAGGAGGATCTGGCGCCGGAGGACATGGAAGAAGTTGGCTGGAGTGGAGCAGTTCACGACAATCCAGTTACACTCGTAGAGCTGACGCACATCAAAGTCATCCAGCTTCTGCCTCGGCCAGCACGGGTGAGGGGATTTCAGGAAACACAAGGTACTTCTTGGCTTTGTGGCTCCAGCAGCAGGGAGAGGAGTGGTCCCCAGCCCTCCCTCCCTCCCCTCACTCTCCAGAGCACACAGAGACCTACAGAGGCCTGTGAGAGACTCCAGGGCTGTGTCCTCCACCTTGGTCTGGCCATGGGGGTGGCCAGTAACCCCCTCTCATGCCACTTTCAGGGCCACCTCTGCTTCAGGCTATGCTGCAGGCCCAGGTTCCGCGGAGGTGCAGCCTGAGCACCAGGTTCAGGCCCTTTCCCCAAACCCTCCACGCAGTGTAAGACCAAGGCATCCCATGCCTCCTGCCATTGGCTCCCACTGTGCTAAGCCCACATGGACATTGCTGCCCTCCACCCAACGCAATCCCAGGAGGGCCAGGCCGAGCACCACACCATGGGGGCCACCACTCACGGGGAAGACATCAGGATCATCGTTGCACATCTGCAGGAATCGTTCCGGGCGGGCAGAGGAGTGCTCAGGACCCTACGGGGACCGAGAAGGGGAATGGTCACTGTGGGCCAAGGCAAGCGTGAGAACCCAACATCAGGCACTGCCACATCACGGGCAGTGCTCTGTCCGTGCCACTGCTGTCCAGGGTTCTGCCTCCAAGGTGAGCCAGGGGAGCCCTTACCATGCCCTCCATGCCATGGGGAAGTAGCAGGACAATGCCGTTCTGCCTGACCCACTTGGCCTGCCCAGGACAGATGAACTGGTCGATGATGCATTGAGCAGTGTTGTGGAAATCCCCAAACTGGGCTTCCCAAAGCACCAGGGCATTGGGACTGGCCATGGCAAAGCCCAGCTCGAATCCTGAGGAATAGAACAGTGAGAGGGCTGCGCTACCCTTCCAGAGCAGCCTCGCCATGGGCAGTGAGCACAGACCCTACTCACTCACCCAAGACACCGTACTCTGACAAGGAGCTGTTGCAGACAGTGTACGGAGCCTGGTTGGGCCAGAGGTGGTTCATGGGGATACACGTCCTCTTGTCCACATTCTGATCGTGCAGGACATGGTGGCGATGGCTGGAAAGGGAGAAGAGTAAGTTACTCTCATCAGCAGCCTTTGGATCCCTTCTAGAAAGGCTGGAATTGCCTTTAAAGCGTCCAAAAGCAGGGCTTTACCTAAATGTCCCCCTCTCAACGTCCTGGCCGCTCAGGCGGATGTGGATGCCCTCTTTGAGCAGGGAGCCAAAAGCCATGTACTCTGCCAGGGCCCAGTCGACTGTCCGGTTCTTCACCATCTCCCCACGGGTTTTCAGAATACGGCTCAAACCTGCCGGGACAGGAGCCGGTTCATAGCCAGCATGGGACAGAGCTCCAGTGACACCAGGTTTGTTCCACAACCAGCCCACGGACTGACAGACTGCAAGTGCTGTGGGCAAAGGAATGGATTCATCTCTTCTGGAGGGATGAACCATGGATGAGGAATCGGGACTGCAGGGAAGGATCAGCTCCAAAGAAGAGCAATTCCTTGGTTCACTTTCCTTACTCGCAGCTCCCTCGTGAACGAGTTCTCAGAGTGAGAAGGAACCTTAAAGATCATCCAGCTCAACCCCTGCCACAGGTGTTTCTTGCACTAGGAGGAACACCTTCCAGTAGACTAAGTTGTTCCAAGCCCTGTCCAACCTGGCCTTGAACACTTCCAGGGCAGCCACAACTTCTCCGGGAAACCTGTGCCAGGGCCTCACCACCCTCCTAAGGAAGAATTCCTTCCCAATATCCCATCTAACACTGCCCTCTGGCAGTGAGAAACCATTCCCCCTTGTCTCGTCACTCTGTGCCCTGGTGCAAAGTGCCTCTCCATCTCTCTGGAAGCTCCTTTAGGCACTGGAAGGGTCTCTAAGTTCTCTCTGGAGCCTTCCTTCCTCTGGGCTAGACTCACTCAGCGCTCTTGGAGTCCCTGCAGAGAGGCTCCAGCACTGGTATAATTTTTAAGGCCTCCTCTGGACCTGCTCTAACAGGTCCAAGTTTTGCTTCTTCTGGGGCCCCCAGAGCTGCACATGTGCTCCAGGCAAGGTCTCAAGAAGGCAGCACACAGGGGGAGAATCCCCACCCTTGACCTGCTGCCCGCACATATTGAAGCGGTCCAGTATGTCCCTTCCTTACAGGCCACATTCCAGCCCTATCTCACATCTCTCCTGAACAAATGCCCAGTCTGGCACCGCTTTCACAAGCTCCGACCTCCATGGATAGTGAAATCCTCCACTGGCACTGAGCTGGCCACTTGACCAATGTGTGTCAGGTCCTCTTCGTTGAGGCCAGTGGAAGGGCAGGTCATGCTCCGGGGCTGCCCATCCAAAGTGAAGAAACCTGTCGGAGAAGGATCCGTTAGGTCACGGACATCCTCAAGCAAAGGTTGCAAAAGCAAAGGTGGGGACATGAGGAACAAGAAGAGCACCGCTAACCTCCCCTGCAGGGTGGTTTACTAGAAAATCTCTGCCATGGCTCTAGAAAGGCCAGGTACTTTGCTATGGCCTCAAGATCTCTGCTGGAGCCTTACCTGGCCAAGGTGAGTCCAGCCAGTGTTTGATGTGCAAGATCTTCTCATCCTTGGATCTGGCATGGGCCTCCTCACAAATCTTATCATACTTGGCAATTTCCTCCTGAAAGGCAGAACCAGGAGGCAGACAAACATTAACGGGGGATCTCCAAACAAGGGTGTTGAGCCTGAGGACCTTGACATAAGCTTGCAAGGGTGCTGGAGGGCAGAGGTGGTCCCCATAGCAGGAAGTCCAAAAGCTGTGCAGTTCAGCCTCAGAGAGCACAGCCACAGTTGGGACCCCTGTACCCTGAGGCATAGCTCTGCTACGCTCAGAGCTGACATCTTGTGTTCAACCCTACTGATGCAGAAAGGGGGTGCCAGGGCACGCAGGGCTGGTGAAGCCTCTGCGTCGCGAGCTGCCCAAGGAGCAGAACCGGGACAGTACGTGCCCCAGATACCTGTGGCCACAGCAATCCTAAGCACTGGGACCCGCCTGTGCTGCAGTGATCCAGAGCTGCATGGCCTGTTCCACGTTGATCACAGGGTGATCCTTGAACTAGATGTTCCTGCACTTTTCAGAGCTGGCACAGTTCAAGAAAGAGCCTTGGCTCTGAACTCCATCACTGCCAGGTCTGTAGCACGTGCTCAACCCCAGCACAGCTCAGCTGCCTTTAGGTTACAAGCACAAGCACACGGTTCCTGTAGGCCCATGTGGGCCCTTCGTATGGTTCACACCCAGGTCTGAACCACATAAGTAGTTTTCCCTGGAGATGCCACCAGCAGTTTTCCTTTCAGGCCCCACAGATGGTACCTCATACTCTGGCTGATTTACCACCCCCTGGGAAATCAGCAGCTCTGCGTATTTCTGCAACACCGGCTTCTGTTTCCGGATCTGTTTGTACATCAGGGGTTGCGTGAACATAGGTTCATCCATCTCATTGTGCCCGTTGCGCCTGTAACAAACCTGCCAGGAAAGGAAAGAGCCTTTGAATGCAGCTGCCTGTGACCTACCATTCCAAAAGCAATTGGGAGCTACCTGGGTCACGTGAGGGAGGGTCCTGAACAGCCCAGGAGGGACCCAAGCATACCCCTGGCAGAATCCCAGCTTCAGGGACTTGTACCACATTCCTTACCAAATCCACCACCACGTCCTTGTGGAAGGTGCTTCGCCATTCTGCTGCCACATTGCACACATAGACGACGGCCTCAGGGTCGTCTGCGTTGACGTGGAAGATCGGCGCGTTGACCACACGGGCTACGTCGGTTGGGTACGGGGAGGAGCGGGCCATCCGGGGGTCTGTTGTGAAGCCAATCTGTAGCAAGTGAGGGGAAACAGAATGAGCACATCTGGATTTGGGACACATCTTTGCTATGCAGCTCCTTCTTTGGACACCGGTGTCACAGCTGGCTCAGCATGAGGCAGCTGCACTTTGCTGTCCCAGGAAACTGTCCACACAGCTCCAAGAGCAGCTCAGCTGCTCAGCTGGGCTGTGGATGCACAACCTGCCTATCTCCTGTGTCTGGACCCAGTGGCGCATCCAGGTACCTGGTGCAGCTGTGGGGACAGGCTTGTCCCAGTGAAACGCCTCTGGTTTCCATGGTGGCAGACAGGATCAGGCCTGTCAGACCTCGCACACTGAGCATCAGGTTGTAACACCTCTGCACCAGACTGGGCTCAAAAGCTGCTGCTGTTAAGCAGCTGGGTGAGAAGTACCCCCTGCTGACCCCAGGTTAGGGCTCCTGCCAGGAACACTGGCAAGGAAACAGCTGCTGCTGGTTCCAGCTACTCCCTGGCCCAGAGGCTGCAGAGACAACTCTGCCAGGGACCCACAAGCACAGGATATTTGCTCCTCACCTGGTTGTTGACCACAACATGGACAGTGCCATGGGTGGTGTAGGAGGGAAGGTCACTCAGGTGAAATGTCTCATACACAATGCCCTGCCCTGCAAATGCAGCATCTCCATGCAGAAGGATGGACATCACCTGGGAGGGGAGAAGCCATGGCAGTTATCAGGGACAATGAGCAGGGCATCACCAGGAAGCGGCCCAGCTCTCCTCCCCATGAGCTTTCAGCACTCCAGAAAGGACAAGGAGCAGCTCATCAATGCATCCAATGCCTTCCCAGGGGACGGGAGTGGAGTCAGCCATGGCTGACACACCACTGGCAGAGACTGTGGCCACCAGCCCCACCCCAGCAAGGTCAGCACACTTGGAGCACCCTGAGCAGCCAGCAAAACAACACCTGGTATGCCCCACCTGGGCAGCAAATCCCATTCCCAAATACATACATCCCAAAGCAAAGCCTTTTTCTCACTGGAAAGAAGAGAAGAAAGCCCCATTCCCTCACACTTTCAGCCCAGAAGCTCCATGGGCAGGAGCAGACCCAGGAGCTTCAGAGCCACTGACGTTATTTTGTCACCATCCCAGGGGCTGGCTGAGGACACCGCCTGCCAGGCGAGGACAGGATCTGTCTATTTATACCCAGCCCTTGGGGTGTAGGAGGGAGGGAAGCTCTTTGGATCTCACTCTTCCACTTCTTGGGGTTGGAGACAGGTCTGCAATGAATCACACAGCAAACAGCTCCCTACAGCCCCTTCCCACCGGGGTGTGGAGAACTGCCTCCTGTTGCCAGCTCCAGCTTCCCCAGTCCTAGGAATGGTTATTTCTAGTCACATTGAGATCCTGCTGCCAAGCCCTCCAAGGGGTGGTGCTTGGATTGCCTTGGGGTTCCGCTCATGTCCCTCTCTTTCAGTCAGGGGGTGTCCATTTGCTGTGCCCATAGCCCAGCTTAGTCAGTTCAGAGATGAAGAAATCAGCGATGGGAGCCTAGGGTGGCCAAGCCCCTCCCCAAGTTAGCTCCAAAAACAAAAGGGAAGGATGGGGGAGCATAGTCAGGGTGACAGCAGGGGAAGGAGCACATCAAACAGAAAGCAGACAAGTTACTTCACTTTCCCACCAGCCTGTCTCCACCAAAATCCATCCAGCCTAGGCCTCTTCACTACACACATCTGAGCAGCACTCACCTTCTTCCCCTCCGTGTCTCCACAGTAAAATTGCTCTGCCTTAGTCTTGCCTTGAACAACAGGATCGGCTGCTTCCAAATGAGAAGGATTTGCCACCAAGGAAAGGGTGATGTTCCTGTCAGTGACGCGGTTAATCCGCCGGTGGTACATTCCCAGGTGGTACTTCACATCACCGGAGCCCTGGTGGAGAGGAGAAGAGAGTCACCCCTAGGAGCATGAATGGCTGTTGGGCGTGGAAGGAGACAGCGTGCTGGCCCCAAGGCTGGAAGAGGGTGGCGTTTTTTGGAGGTACTGCCACAACACAGAAGACACTCACCGAAGGAGCTGAACTGGCACCCAGGAAAGCCTGTTCCAGGTGCCAAACCACCACCAACTTCAGACATGCACCCAGCCCATCTAAATACAGCTGAAGGTGTGGGGGATGAAGCAAGTGTGGTAGGTTGGGAAAAGACCATGAATAACAGGTAACGCTTCCCTGAACTCTACTGGCAGCGCAGCAGCGCGGCCATCCATGGCAACATTCCCAATATGTGGCCAGGTATCCCATCAGGACACCTTGAGGCCCCAGGCTGCTGCTTTCTCACCTTGAAATCCCAATGAAGATCATGGCAGGATCAAGCCAGCCCAGCCCAGCTTCCCAAAAGCCATATCATCCCAGCTTATGATGCTGAAGCTTTGGAGCCTGAGTTTATTGCAGTGACAAAGCTGCTTCTGGAGCTGCTTCAGAACCCCAGATGGGGACCAGGGGCACAAATTAACTTCTGCTCCTGGCCACCTTCCCATCCTCTCAGCATCCACCCCAAGGCTGCTTCATGCCCTGGAGAGCTGCCAACAGCCAAGCTTGTGCTGGAGACACCAGCACACATCACCCCCAGGACAGCAAGGACAGATCAGCACTGATACCTCTACTAAGACTCCCATCGCCCAGGTGTGCTTGCAACGTGGAAATACTTGTGACACCAGAAGCAGTAGCACAATCCAGCCACAGTCCTTGGGGACTGCTCAGGGACAGGCAGCAGCAGCCTGCTGCAGGTAAGGGGAGAAGCTCACCTCATCAGCTGCCTCCAGCTTAGAGTCGAACTGGCAGAAGATCTGCTCCAGCTCCTTCCTGATCACGTTGGCGAGAACATTCAGGCGTCCCCTGCAAAAGCAAGGCCACTGCTGACAGCCGTTGCATGCTGACAGTGATCTACAACCCCCCACTCCCACAGCCTGCACCTCCTGCAATGGCTGTGGGGTCACCCAGAGACGGGGACTCCTCAGAAGGAGCGTGAAGATCCCTCAGCGCAGATACTACATACTTGCTGTGATGCCTCAGAGTGGGCAGGTGCTGGGATTCCAGCATGATGCCAGCTCTGACCTCAAGCCACCACCCCTCTCCAAATGAATTGACAAAGAAGCTGGAAAGACGCTGATGAGCAGAGAGCAGCCAATGCCTGAGCTCTCCAGATGAAGTTTATCACCAACCAAGATCAATTAGGTCACGGCAGAAACCAGTGTGCCCTCCAGTACCAAACCTCAGCAGCATCCCCCACATCTCCCCCACTTCTACCCGCACCAAGCAGCACCATGGCTTGAGGCAAGGTTACCTGTGGGGCATTCCCATGATCACGTAGTCCACTCCCTTCTCACTTGACTTATCAATAATGGTCTTTAACGCTGGGATCAGCACTTCACATCCCTCCAGACCAAAACGCTTCTCTGAAGACCATTTCCGATGGAGGAACTCTTCAAACCTAGAAGGCAAAGGGAGGGAGGGATCAATGCCAGGGCTACGGCTGAGGGCAGAAACCAAAGAAGGGACAGGGACTGCACTAAGGGAGCCACAGCACTGACTGATGCTCAAACTGGTACCATGCAGCGCACAACAGTCACTTCAGTGTCTTCCCACAGAGCTCAGCTGGCCATTTCCCCCCACTCCAACACTGTGATGCACTTAATCCTTATTTTTAGATCTTTTCTTTCAGGATCAGCCACATTTTCAAGCTGTTTGCCAGCACATGATCCTGCCAGGCTGGTAGCTCACTGGCATCAACCCGCTTATTACGCTGATGGCAACAGATGATGTCAAGATGTGACTCAGCTGGTGGCTACATCACTGTCTGGGAGCAAACCTCCTGGGGAAGATATGGAAAAGGTGAAGCCCACCCAGGGTACCTGGTAGAGCGGACCAGCCTGGCCAACAGCGTGCGCTTCTCTTCATTGGTGAACTGCATGATGCCCGGGGTCTCAAACTTCTGCCGGATCCACTGGCACTGCTCCAGGTCATTGATGAACATGAACTCCACACCGATGTGCTGGCAGTATGCCATCTGCTCCAACAGATAATGAGGGGCCATCAGACAACAGCCAGCGCTTCAGCACCTCAAACCCCCAAAGGACTGGCACTTGCAGCACCCTGCTGAATCCCAGGGCCAGGGGCTCTTTATTTCCCCCTTTACCCTTTTAGCCAAAGAGTCCCTTCTACGCCAGCAGAGACATGAACCTTCATGCAGGGCAGCTGGAGGAGGATCCCGGAGGGAGCCTAGCTGCCAGCCCTGCAACAGCCCCGCTTTAAGAGCCTTGTCTGAGTTGTATACTGAGGAAAAGGGATGTGGCAGGCCATATTCCGGGATGCTGCAGGGCGGCTCGGACCATGCACTTGACCCAGCATCGAGCCGCTTAATTCCCCTTCCCTGAGGGGCCCACGGTCAGTCCCTCAAGTCCTTTACATCCACCTCAGAGGAGAGATTTTCCCTCTTTGTGGCATCACCTGTGAGCAGTCCAAAATCCCACATCATAGGGCAGGGGAGAATCCGAAGAAGCTCGTCCCAGAATGAGGAGCCTATTTCTGCAGCTGAACTGATGTTGGCACAGTTTTGCTTCTTTCAAGGTCAACTAGTCTCAGCAGAGACCATCTGAGCAGCCTGCAGCATGCCTGAGAGCTGCTTGAGATCAGTCCAAGCACAGGAGGGGATGAAATTTGGCAAAAGAGATTCGGCAGAACTGCCTGCACAAGCTGGAATTCCCAGCCCCAGGGGTCTCAAACCTGAACCAAGACCCTCTGATGGATGCCCATGCAAGACAGCAACTGTCTTGCTGCAGTGCCTGGAGAGGGAATCACTGGCCTCCAACCCACTCCTGTGCTCTTCCAGCACCAGCTGCTGCTTCGAACTGGAATGCATAGCTTGAGAGGTTTCAAAAAAGGCAGTTATCTAGCTACCTGGGGTTTGCTCCACCTTGGGCAAACCAAGTGCGTTGCCTCAATGCAGCAGGAAGCTGGAGGAAATCAGAGCTGAGCAGGTTACTTGAGGTGACTCTTGTGAGTAGGGCGAGCGCTGAGAAGCAGTTCCCAAACTGAAAATCTTATTATGTGCAGGTTGATTCAGGTTTTTCCAAAGACAACTGCTCTTCTCCTGCCCCTGGCTGTATACACGTCTGGTATAGACCCTTGCCCTCCTTACCTCCAGCCGACGGATGATTTCCCGGAGTGGAAGAGCCGATTCATTTCCACCGATGAATGTGGTTGTGGGCAAGTGGAAAACTTTGTCGAGGTCAGATTCATCCAGACCATAAAAGCCTGTAGGATTTGTCATGGGTGGGACAAGCGAGAGAAAGAAGGAAGGAAGAAGGATGGGAATACCATCACACGGGGACCAGGGACATTTGGAAGAGGTGGGGAAGGGACAAAAAAAAGCAGCATAAAAAAAATAATAAGCATGAAAAAGGTTTATATGGATACAAATCAAGCCATAATTAAACAAAAAGACATTATGCACAGAACAATGAGTTATTATATGGAAGGCACCACAGGAAATGAAGCACAAAGCAATGTATATGCATGGAAACGGGCAATTAAAATCCAGGGTGAGTCAGGGAGTTTGGAGCCCCAAGAACACAAAAAAACCACAACAAATTGTAACAGAGGGGACAGAAAAGAAACAGGAATTGGGGAGTCACCAAGCGTATCAGAGGTGTCAGCACATGGTGGGAATTAAAAATGGGAGTCAACCCAGAGAACAAAACAGTTAAAACAGACACACAAACACACAAAACGCAAAGGAGGGAGAGACAGAGAAGCAAGAAAGAGAAAAGGGCTCTGATGGACTCTCCTGAATAGCTCAGCCCGGGAGCAGGGTGGCCAGCAGCTACTGAGGGGTTTGCCTGCCCAGGTACCTTTTCACCCCAGCCAACGGCTTTTTAGTTAGAGCTTTTGCCTAGCTCTGCTCAGCAAACCTCCTCCCTTTGGCACTGGCAGCTGATGATTTGGAGGCAGCTCCGACTCAGGTTATAGGGCCTGTGGGGAGGTGAGCTGGGCCTAGAGAGGGGCCAAGAGCTGGAGATTGGGATTTAGGGCTGCAGGTGAGTCCTGCTGTACCCCAAAGCCATCACTGGTGCCTCACTACCCACTGAAGTTCATGGTTGTCTCTGGGCAAACTGAGGCACAGAGGAGGGACAGTGCTGACCTTGCTAAACTGATGCAGAAAGGCAGAAGCGGGTCCAGGAACTGAAGAGTCCCATGACCCTTCTGAAGCAGGAATTTGGATGAAGGAGTGGGTCTACAGCCCTGGCACTTCTTTCAGGCTCCTGCTCATCCCTCCTGCACTCCCAAAAAGGCCTGGTCCCAAGGTGTTTCCTAACCCCGGGGCAGGAGCTGCAGAAGACACACATACCACTACTCTTCCCAGCTTCCTCCAAACCACCCCAGGACCCCAGCCAGGGGTTCTTTTAGAGAGGGGATGGGGAACGCCATCTAAACACGGCAGGGCAGTCAGTGTAACCCACCTTCCTCTGAAGAATGAGAGGCAAAAACTGACCCCTCCTGAGCTGGCCCTTTCCTTGAACTTCATCTTATAAGTGTATCCTTTGCTGTATGGTCACGAATGGACACTGAGCTGTAGACAGCCTGATCCCTGGAAGCGTTCAATGCCAGGCTTGGAGCAACCTGTTCTAGTGGACTGGGTAGTATGAAAAGCCCCTTCCAGGCTAAGCCAGTCTGTGACTCCGTGATGACAGAGCTGGTCATGACTCATCCCTGTACAGCGTTGAGGGGCGAGTCCAGAAATTGGGAACACTCCAGTCAGCCTGTAGTGGACACATTCTTGGCTGCCACTGCTGTTCATCCCCCTCTACTGCACACGCCACCCTCCTGGACACTAGAGTCCCAGGAGAAGGAATGAAGCTAGGCTCCAGCAGCTCTGCTCTGGAGCTATGCCTAGGAACACTGAACCAGACAGGAACTGAGAACTTGGGCCCATGTCCCTGGGGCTTCTCTTTGGTTCCCATTCAAACAGAATTCCCAGGGGGAGGCAGTAAGGAGCATCCCAGACAAACTGCCTGTTGAAGGGTTTCAGGGAATCCTCAGTAATTTGCTGAAGCTTGCAGACCTACAGCACAGGGCTTTGGCTTGTTCTGCTGTGATGCTTTGAAGACACTGGCACACTTTAGGGAGTATCAGATTTCACAAGGAGTTTTAGGACATCTAAGCATCTTTGCTTCTTCTTTGCTGCAGCCTGCCAGCTCTGACAACGCTTGGTATTTATAGGCAGCAACACCATCACATGGAGGAAGACAAGGGACGAGCTGCCAAATTTTCCCTGCGACAAAACCAGAAGAGAGCTTGGATTTTTAGGAGCCTTAAACCAATGAGGGAGATTGAGGCCTTGTAAAATTAATATTCACAACAGAACATGTACTCTAGGAAGCCAGGCATGCAAACACAGTATAGAAAAGGCCATCGAGGCTCAAACTGAGGATTTATACAAGGCGAAGTGTCACTAACCATACACCTACATCAAGACTTTGAGTAGAAATTAAAAATAAAACATGCCGCAAAACTCAGGAATGATGGGAGATGGGAGGGGTCCACTTTACCAGCTCAGTTCATGACCAGAATAACCTATTCAAAGAGAGTCCTGCACTCCAGAGGGTTAAAGGCTCGTTAATTGCATACCTCCTACTGTTAACACTCTCAGCCGCTCCTTGAACACTGCGAGGTCTGGGGCGGGGAGCAGGGAGGGGGATGCAGAAAGGGAGAAGATAGAGAGATGCAGTCAAAGTTAGTAAAAAAAACCTGGAACTGTGAAAACTAGTCATAGAAAGCACAAGTCAAAAAAATACAGTATTTAAAATACAGTCAAAATCTATCAGAGGCAAAAGGGCAGGGATGGAGGATGACTACACACTAGGCAGAAGAGAAATCTTGGTGGGAAGTCTGATGAGAGGAGGGAGGAGCAGGAGGGGAAGGGGGGAATCAGACACTGGGGAGCAGTTGAGCTGCATGGTTTGAGATCTCCTCTTGCACCTTGATGGGAGAGAGGGTGGCCTGGCATCTTCATTTGCCACGACCGAAAGCATCCTGCCAAGCTACATCACAGGTAGTGAAACCCTCTGCAGAGCTGGAAGCTGCCTCCCACAAACACCTGCTCCAGAGGGCTTGATCTGCTTGTGCTACTGGGAGGATTTCAAGGTCAACCCATAGAGGTAAGGGTGCTGCTTTTGCACAGAGGAGGAGCATTAGGGTGTAAACAAGCAGGCAGTTCATGAGGAAGACAGAAAAGATGGCAGCACAGCAGGCATGCACAGCTGTCTCTTCTGGAGCATGCTTGGTGCAGGCAGGAGTGCCAGCACACTGGAGAAGCATGCACCACCAGAGCTGCCTCCCTGGCTAGGTTAGGTGACTTAAGTGCCTCAATCTCACCTGGGTTACAAAAAATAAGGCCTTGGAAACACTTGTCCTTTGGGTCAGCAGGGAAAATCAGACACTTCCCCAAAGTGTGGGAAAGGAACTTAGGAGCACCTCAAGCCTAGCTCCTTGCAGGGGCTTGCCTGGCCCTTCCTGAGCTGGAGCAGGATTTCCATCAATTCCCCTTGGCATGAGGCAGAGGCAGCTGCCTTCCACGAGGAGCAAGACAGACAGACAGACACTTAGACACACAGAGCCTTCCACACACCACCCAGATTTTAGCATGCTAAGGTACTGTTTCTTTCTTTCTATTTTCAGGGTCATACTGAGTTCCTGTAGTCCTTGTTTTTCACACCATGCCAGACCAGCTGCAGTGGAAGACCAGGATGAGATTACTTTGTTTTATTTCAAATAGAAAAGACAAGAGAAAGGGGAACTAGGCAGGTTTTCTCCCTCTGATATTTTCCCCAAAGATTGCACTGCTTAATCCAAAGACAGCTTCCAAACCAGAACCAAACCATTTGCTAAACAAAAGGCAATTGAGAAGAAGGATCAATTTCTGAGATTAACCATCCAACTTCCTTGAATCACAGCACCGCCATTTAAACTGTTGGCAACTGTGATTGCACCACAAAAGCTGACCTTTAAAGGACTTCACTGCTCAGAAAGAAGAAACAAGATTGTTTCCAAGTTTCAAAACCACCCCTGTTATTAACCACCCCGTCAAGTGCTACATATTTTTTCAAAGCAAAAAAAAGACCAGCAGGATTTGCTTAGAAATAGGCTTTTTCCGCCACAAGCAGGCAGCACCCAACTTAAGGCCCAGCCAGAGTTCTGTGGTCTGCACCACCGCAGCTCCTTCCTCACTTCCTGAACATTATTTGCAAGCTAAATTCACCCAGTTACAGTTAGGATTGACTAGATGAGGTTTTCCAAGACAACAGTACCAGAGCAAAATCTACTCAGTATAAATAATACTTATAGCAAGACAGAAAAATTTTTTGCTAAAATCTAGCCACCTGAGTCTGGGGTTCTACTATGAAACACAACCCCAGCATGAGCTGGCAGCTGCCACCATTATATCTTGTTCCCAGGACTCATTATTTCCTATGAATTCATGGATTTCTGGGAAGCAAAACAACACTTTAACCCAATTAAAGGTATTTTCCACCATTACAGGTATTTTCATATGAAAGCCACAAAGGAACAGAGATTAAGCTCCAGGGCTTGCTCAGACACAAGAGATGCCATGCTGAAGTTCCTTCCGGCCAAAGCCTATGGACTTGCTACACCTCAATGTTTCCCACCACAGGGAGCCACACTGGGACACACTGCTTGGCTTGTGGCAACTCACCCTGGGGAAGCCGGAAAACCAGAGCCTGGACTACTTCCTCCAGATGTTGTTACAGCTGTACACTGCTTCCAACCCAGCAGGCTGGCTGGTGCTGTGAGGGAGCAGCATTGGGCTCTGAGTCCTCTGAAGCCCTGGCTGACATGACTGGAATACACCTGGCTCCTGAGAAACCAGCGGGCTCAGCAGTTTTCCAAGCTGACTTTTCCTCTGAACTGACCTTCCCCTGAAGCAGACCTGTGAGTTTAATGTGTACAAGTGGAGAGCAGTAAGGAGCAGTGTCTCTCAAGGGTCTTTGCTGGGATCAGTAGGGTTTAAATCGTCCATCAATGATATGGACAGTGGAATGATGGACACCCTCAGCCAGGTGACACCACTGAGTACTGCAGTGACATGCTGGAGGGACAGGATGCCATCCAGAGGGACTTGGACAGGCTGAAAGAGAGGGAGGGACTATGTGAACTTCATTAAGTTCAACAACACCAAATGAAAGGGTTGGGGCAATCCCCAGTCCCTGGATGGATGGATGGATGGATGGATGGATGGATGGATGGATGGATGGGTGGATGGGTGGGTGGATGGAAAGCAGTTCTGTAGAGATGGACTTTTGAGGTCCTGGTGGATAAGAAGCTGGACATGAGCCAGCCACGTGCACTGACAACCTAGAAATCCATACACGTCCTGGGCTGCACTGGAAGTGTGACCAGCACGCTGAGGGGGGGTGTTCTATCCCTCTGCTTCACTCAGGTGAGACCCAACCAGTGCTGCCTCCAGCACTGGGGTCCCCAGAGCAAGACAGACACTGACCTGCTGGAGCAAGTCTAGAGGAGGCCACAGAGATGCTTGAAGGTCTGGAGCCCCTCTGCTATGGAGACAGGCTGGGAAAGCTGGGGATGTCAAGTCTGGAGGAGAGAAAGCTCCAGGAGATCCTTTTGTGACCTTTCAGTCTATAAAGGGCCTTAGGGGAAAGGAGCAGAGAGACTTTTTACCAAGGTCTGCAGTGCCAGGACCAGGGACAAGGGCTGCACACTGACAAAGGGTATGTCAGTGATTGGACGTAAGAAATTCTTCCCTATGAGGGTTGTAAGGCCCTAGCACAGGCTACCCAGAGCAGCTGTGGATGCCCCATCCCTGGAAATTCTCAAGGACAGGTTGGACAGGGTTTGGAACAACCTGGTCTAGTGAAAGGTCTCCCTGCCTGTAGCAGTGGGGTTAGACTAGCTGACATCTCAAGATCCCTTCCAACCCACACCACTCTGTGACTTCCTGAGCAGCACAGTAACTCTGCTCCCCACACCCAGCTCCCTTTCCTGCCAAGGAACAGCTGTCACTGCCACCACTCACAGCTGACTCGGTCTGGGTTTCATCCAGACCCTGCACTACTCTCAAAAGGGATACACATCCACCAGGCATAAGGCTTCAGGGCTCTCCTCTCCTGCTGTGCTTCAGCACTGTAGCGCCCACAGAAGACGCAAAGAAACCCAAGTTAGAAAAGCCTTTCCTCATCCTCTCCACTACCCAGAGTGGTGAGTGGCTTTAAGTCCACCTAAAAAGTCCTCCTGCTTTTCCCGCAGTGCTGCCTATGAGCACATCTGTCTTCTCCCACAGCTGGGTTCACAGCCATCATCTCCCCACTTCTCGCCATTAGTATATCTCAGGCACAGGACACACTCCAAGCTGGAGCTGGACAGCTCCTGAGGTTCAGCCAAGGCTTGGTCCTCCAGAGAAGCACGTTGGAGACTGTGGGATGAAGCAGCTTCCTCATCATCCAGCAAACTGGTCCAACCAAAACCTACTCCCTTCCCTACCGCTCCTGTCCAAAAGTCCAGCAGATCCAGGGCTGGTGTCCCTGTGCTGGCAGATGAGTAAGAAATCAAGGTGGTTTATGTGCACTGTGCATTCCGATTGGCTGTTTTGATTGGCGAGGTTAGTAATCATCACTGCTGCTCTACTCTACGTTAGGAGCATGAGCATGCCTCTGGAGCACTCAGAGTGCCAGCGAACTACCTTGGGAAGAACCACTGCAGTGACAGAGTTCAGCAATCTCATCCTGGCTAGGAGAATGGCAGCAAACTACAGAAATCAGCTCTAAAGCACATGGAGAGGTGCTGGGTTTAAGCACTTTCAGATCAGGATTTCACGTCCTGGGGACCACACACACTTCTGTACAACACTCATGCAGCTCTCAGTCAAACGCATTGGGAGTTCCACCTCTCTACTTGGACAGGAATGCATCCCAAAGCTTCCTTGTTATGATCACCAGTAGGGACTCATAGCTCAGTCTTGGAAAAAGGGCAATTAAAGGATTTACACATGCTGAGGCAGGCTGGAAGTTCAGGAGGGCAGCCTCAGCCCTGCAGAGATGAACCCAGTACATTCACTCCCAGCTCTGAGGGTCCCCAAGGGCAGCAAAAGGAGCTGAGAGAACAGACCTCCAGCTCCCACCAACATAAAACCTCTCTGTTTCGCATTTCCAGAAGATGCAATTGCTTCCAGCCCTTCCGGGTTTTGGCTTCTGGATGAGCAAGATCAGTGGTAACACTGATTGGCAGTGGTTGAAGAAACGTGAGCTGAGTACTGGAGTGACAGCCAGAGGGTGGCAGGACTGCGCTGCTGCTGCTGCTGCTGCTGCCGGCAACTACAATTTTAGAGTGATCATTACTAAGGAAACTTCAGACCCCCGGCCTGTGAAGCAATCTACCTATGAAGCTGTGAAAGAGAGGGGAGCTCAAGCAATGTAGCACCAACTGCTCTCAAAGCCCTCACCCAGTTTGTCTGTGGATGTGATAATATCGGCTGGAAGGGAGGAGTCCAGATCTGCATCCAAGATGCCCAGTGGATCGAGTTGTGCTACATGATGCCCTCGAATCTATGAAATGCACCAGGAATGGAAAGGAGAACAGGAACCAAAAGGGAGAGAAAAACAAAAGAGGGGAGGGGTAAAAAAGTTAAATTACATTAGAGATTATTTGCAGAGTAATTCTCACCGACGTTTGGAGAAACAGTTACTGGCGCATCATCAAAATTAACACAACTAATGCCGAGAGGATCAAGCTTTGCAATGTGGTGACCCCTGACCTGGAAGCAACAACACAGATTAGTCATTAAAACAAGTTAATTGAAGAAACATTCCTTAAAAAAACAGAAAGTTTCATTCAGAGTTTCCCTCTTTACATTTTCTGCAGAGCTACCCCAACTCTAGCTGCAGCTGAAGCCTGGAGAAGTTGGGTTTACTGTCACATACAGCACATAGGAGACTGCCAGCAGCCATCAGGACTGCTCTGCTCTACCTGACACCAGGTTTGGCAAGGGTATGGGGCATGGCAAGCTCCTTCACAGCACAGACAGGGTCTAAGGGTCTCCTAATGTCTTTCCAGTGTCCAACTCGAGCAGCTCCTTTCTACAGACACAGTAACTTCACACTGATGATCTTGTCCTAAGAATCACAGGCACACGAAGAGGTGATTTGCCCAAAGTAGCTGTGGTTGCCCTATCCCTGGCAGTGTTCAAGGCCAGGTTGGATGGGGCTTGTGGAACAATCTGGAAGGCTGTAGTAGGTGTCCCTGCCTGTGGCAGCAGGGCAGCAGGGTGGAACAAGATAAGCTTTAAGGACCCTTCCAATCCAAACTATTCTGGGATTATATGAATTTTCCGGATTTTGACAGATATAGGTGTTCTCTTGCCAACAGGGCAGAGAAAACAGGCATTGCCACCAGCAGCACTAGCTCCTGAAAGGCCAAGGAACGTGTCTGAGGAACACTTGCCCAGCTCTGCAACAGGTCACAGCATCCCTCTGGAGAGAGAAGCCCACAGCAGAACCTGGAGCACTCTCCTGTGAAGGGCCAGGTGGGGAAGAGCTTTTGCACCAAGGGAGACCTGACAGCTCCTGGCAGCAGCAGTCAGGCCAGGGGTTCCTGTGCTGGGTCTGAATCCACATTGGGTGCCACAGAGAACAGGAGGTGATGAGGAGCTCGGGGCTTTTGCTGCCACAGAAGTTGGTACCCATGGACAGATCCCAGCACATCTCACTGGGCAAACTCAGATCATCTTGGTGGCCAGCACTCTCCAACTGGTGAGCCACAGGTTATTCCTTGACAGTTTCAGGCTCAGCAGTTCTGGGAATGCGTCAGGAAATACAACTGCCGTGGTACAGGGTGCAGAACCTTCCTTGCAAGCAATGCCCTAGGCGTCAAATCTGCTACCAATTAGGAAAAGCACTCAAATACAAGTGGATTACTAAACTGCTTGTACAAGCAGACACATTGATCTGACCTTATCTACCAGAACCCATTCCTATTCAGAGCATACCATGGGGATTTTAGGATGGGACTTTTGTGGTTTTACCAGCCAAGGAATCTGAAATGAGCCATTGGCATTAAGGCAAATTGTGCAGAAAGCACCATCACCCCTTGCTCTCAGCAGGACCAGGTGACACTATAGCCCTGCGCACTGATGGCCAAAGGAAAACTCCTCTGGGCCAGCTCTGACTGTGAACTATTTGCTCGTCCATCTTGGAGCAAAGCACAGGGGTGAGCCCATCACATAGCAGTCAGCAGGATGGAAGCTCACCATGCTGCTCCCCATTGCCAGGATGCTTTCAATGGGACCAGGAGGCTGCTTAGTCCAGCAAACAGCTTTGAGCTGGGGACACCTGGTGGCTTACAGATTACCTCAGCATTTTGCAAGTACACAGAGAATCCTCAAACCAGTGTGGAAGCAAAGAAAACTTTCCCCACAGGAGCCATGCTGTTTGTTAGCATCCATATGCAACACAAGCCAAAACAAGGAAGAAGAAAGATGCTCCAAGGGCTGGAGCCTCTCTGCTCTGGAGTCAGGCTGTGAGACCTGGAGGTGTTCAGCCCGGAGAAGAGACAGCTCCAGGGGGATCTCGGAGCCCATTCCAGTGCCTAAGTAGAGTTGGAGAGGGACTTTGGGCAAGGGCCTGGAGGGACAGGCCATGAGGAATTCGCTTCCCACTGCCAGAGGGCAAGGTTAGATGGGATATCGGGAAGAAATTGTTCCCTGTGAGGTTGATGAGCCCTGGCACAGGCTGCCCAGAGAAGCTGTGGCTGCCCCATCCAGAAGTGTTCAAGGCCAGGTTGGTCCAACCCTGGAGCAACCTGGGACAATGAGAAGTATCCCTGCCCATACCAGGGGGGTGGGAACAAGATGGTCTGTAAGGCCTTTGCCAAGCCAAACCACTCTACAACTCAAAATTAATAATGGCGTGGACATGCAAACACAGTTGCAATTAAGAAGCCATCGCTAATGCTGCAGCAGTCACTGCTCGCCTGTAATTACAGGGAAAACCAAGCTTGATCCAAGTAAGAAATCATTGTGTGATATTTTAAGTTATTAATCACATGCACCTTCCTACTCTTTCGTGCTTCCCTATACTGTCGCGAACCTCCTCACCTGGACATCCCACTGCAGCTACAGCCCTACTATGACACCAAGGAAGGGAGGGAGCTAGATTTCTCACTATGGACAGCTTAGAAAAATACATCCAAGAGACATCATCTTCCTGTGCTGCCACTCAGAGCCTGACGAGAGAGGCATGCTGAAGAGGTTATGGATTTTGTGTTCGAATCACTGACTTCAAGCTTCTGCTTCCAATCGGATCAGTCACTCCGTGTTCAAACACAGCATCTGCCCACTGGCAGGGGCTGCCTGAGAGCTGGCAGGGCGGTCATCTCTCATGGAATCAGCCACGCAGGTCCTCACAAACAGGTCCCGATGTTGACATCAGCACTGCAGTTGCAGCAGCAGGCACGGCAGGGTGCTGTGGGCACTGTCTTGGACCCAGAGAGCAGGGCCACGGCTGGGCAGACCTTTGGACTTGCCCACAGCTACAGTTCCTGCTGTAACTCATAGCCTTTTATGTTGAGTTTTCCCCATACCTCAGCAGGAACACAACTGCACAGTGCAGCAAGTGCTTTGTCACAGAAACAGGTGAGAAGCTCACAGTCACAACTGCACAGCATCTGGGTTCATTAACTTCTCACCACAGCCATAATTACAGTCCCCATACATGACAAACCAGAGCACAACAAAAAGTAAAAGGATAATGCAGATTTAGAAACACATTTAAATGCTCTCCAGAGTTAAAATACTTCCTGGCCTTCCCTCAGCCAGAGGATGTTTCTTTCCTGCTCCAAACTCATTTCTTCCAGACGGCTGACTTGGCAGCATTGGTCTGAGCTACAGCCCACCAGCCCCACGGGCCATTTCCAGGTTGCAAATCACATGGAAATGTTTCCTGACCTTTTATTTTAGGACCTCTGAAGTTCTATCAGCAACAGGGGGAAGCAGGATGGGTGCTCCATACCACTGTTAAGCATGGCAGGAGCCCATAGCACAGGAGCAGCATTCCAGACAGCAGCAAACTACCCAACGTGGAGAAGACCTCCCCCTCCCTACCACCCTGTTTGGATGACAATAGCTTTAGTCTTCCTACTGTCCAGCAAAGCATTAGTTGAGCTTCTGCCCCAACAGACCAGCTGCTCCCATTCCTAATGAGGCAGCCCAGCTCTTATCCTGCATGCTCTCCATGCAAACACATGCATCATTCGCACTAACTCCAGCCCACCGCAAGCCCCTCTACAAAGGACATGACCCTCCTTGGCATGAAGTCCCCTTACCTGATATGCCCTGATGAGAGATTGCACTGCAAGATGGTCCTCCACCAGTTTATCCACATTAGGCTGTGACTGAATGAGGGACTGGGCTTGGGACAGGGTGGAGAGGCTGGTAGTCAGTGGAGGGGGGCTTTGGTAGGCAGTGCCTGGAGCAGCTCCAGCATTGGCGTTGCGAAAAAAGATGTCCCATGACTAGGAAAAAGGAAAGAAGAGAGGTGACCACGGTCTTTGCTTGCAGTCCAAACACCTCCTCAGTCAAGGTTACAGAGGTTTCAACTTTACTGCCAAAACAGGGGACAGAGCTACCTCCTCCCCTGTACCTCAGCTCCATGCAGCTGCCACTGATGACACCCACCTGCCTTGAACAAAAGAGCACCAAAGCTCTCCCACTATTCCAACTACATCGCTATCCACTTTCCATCCATCTGGATTGTTTCTTTTGGCATGAGGCCACCACCAGAGCCACCCCCACCTTGGCAGTGGCACCAGGACAGGACACAGTGATACCTCATCCCTTGGCTCCGCTCTTGGAACCACTGCTCTGAGCAACAAGCCCCAGCCTCGACTTCCAGCTCATTTCCTTCTTCCCAGGGGAGGCCACTACTCTCTAAATATCCCAATATTTTCTGAAAAATATTTCTGCCCTGTAATCAAATACACATCTTCCTCTTTCCATGGTCTGAATGGCCAGAGAGCTAAATCCCAGCATAAGTTGTGTTGTTCAGCGCTCAACCAGCAATGTTTTTATTTTTCTATCTCTTCTTCAATTTTCCCCCATCCTTTTGGTGACAACAATGACAACACTATGGAGGTACTCCCATACCAGCTCTCCCATGCCCAGAATGAGGTAGCTGCCACTTCTGCTCCTGTTTCCTCTGCAGATGGGCATTTCTAGGTGTTAAGAAAACTTATCAAAACACTGTAAAAAAGCCCTGGACAGACTTTGTGTGCTGTCATACTTTTCCAGCACTGTCTGAAAAGCCTGGAAGTGTCCCAGGCCAAACCCAAGTTAACCAGCCTCCTTGTGTCACCAACAGATTTGGGGAAGGAGAAAGCCTGGCCAAACAAAGTCCAGTCCACATCCTCCCATCACGCTTGTGCCTCATTTCATCTTTGCCAAATGATGGCAAAGGATGAGGGCACAGCAGAAGAGCAGCTGTCTGCGAGCACAGACCCAGGAAGCTAGCCAGAGCAAACAAATCCCATGGGATTTGTATGCTGGCTTCAGCCCAAGGGTCTCTCCAGTGACTGGGAGCTTGGCATCCTGCACCTTAGAAAGCACCAAATACAGCTTTGGCGATCAGAAATGGGTGAAGCCCGGCCATCCTCAGAGTGTTTAAATCAAGTAGAAAAGTACCCTCAAAGCAGGGGCTGCTTGGGGCAGAAAGCAGAAAACCTGCCCTTGGTGGAGTCACCCCAGCTCAGCTGTTCCCTCCAGAGCTCCTCCAGTTGGAGCATCCATCACATGCCCCAGGAAGGTATTTCCAGTCCAAATTTATCCAAACATCCCATTGTCCTATCACATGACTGCACAAGGTGAATAAATTTAGAAACAGGTCACGCTAAAGGAACATAAATAAGACCTGGAACATTTTGACACTGTAACTGATTAACAATCACTCCCCCAAGGGGAAAAAAGGGGGAAGACAGAAAACACCCCACCCTGTTCTGACTACTAAGGGAAATTTCAGTGGGAAAAGAGGGAAAGCTGCTTTTTGTTCCATCCCTGCTCTTTCCTTCCCCAGGCTCACAGAGCTCCTGGGTGCCCCCAAAGCCATCAGCTCCTGCAAACAGAGGGACAAGCACCCAGGCATGGGCTCTGTGCCGTTAGAATGGAGAGGAACCTGGCTGACTACTTTGCTCCGTGGTTTAAGGCTGTTTCATGTACTGGCAAATACGCAAGAGAAAAGGAGCACCTGTCAGCCTGGGAGGTAGGTGGGGACAGGTGGAGACAGGGGTGTAGCCTTTGTAACCTCCCTTCTGCCATTCATACCTCTTGGAGTTGCAATTAGCTTCTGTTTTGGAAGACAAAGTTCACTTTAAACTCTGCAAACAAGGTGTGGCACCAGCTGGGTCAGCTTGGGCACTTTCACCGAGTGCTTTATTGCTCCAGGGAATGATGTCCGGACGGCACAGGGCAGGCTAGGGCCCTGATAAGTGCCATAAAAACATCAGCTTTCAAACTGCTGATGTGGTTTCGAATTCAAGAGAATCCAAAGGCTATCCCATGGGTTTCTGGAGAGCACAGAGGTGCCTCTGGAGCTCACATCTCCCATGGGAGAGGCTGAACAGCCCCATCAGAGTTGTCCTGCTTTATCATGGGAAGAAGAATTTTGCTTTAATCCAGCACTTGCCAAAGGTAACAGCAGTAATAAACTCATGGGGTTATTCCCCTCTGACTTCTCTGTGCCTGTGGCAGCTCTGTGAGCACTCCACTCGCTTTTATACCCTGCATAGATGCATACAGGATATAAGATACATAGACGCATATTTTGGGTACAAGAGAGCTCAGATTCAGGGCATTTTTAGACAGTCCCACAGCTGCAACACAAAGCATTAGCCTGGACTGGCTTTCCCAGCACTCCTCCATGCACTGGCAAAGCAGGATTGATCAACCAGCTGCCTGCCATACAGCAAGAGAGTTCAGGCCTTAGAGGGATCCTGAGCTCAGTTACGTGAGTGGAGCTCAGGGCAGGCTTCTCTATTTGGAACACTCCCAAACCAGCTCACCAAGCCAAATCAGCACCTTCTACCAGATTCAGCTCCCAAAGAAGGGTGTGAGGCTCATACTGCTATGTCCCAGTTTCCCAGCTTGAAGGTCAGGCGTGCACAGCAAGGGAAGAGGGGTGACATTTCCCATCCACTGCAGGCACCTTCTGGAGGATGCTTTAGGCTGGGATGTGCATAAAGAAGCAGAAAGTCAACATTTTTGTGAAAATCCTATGTTAAGACCTTTTTAGAACCTTCATTTTGGATGAGTGGGATCAGTGCCAATGAAAACACATCAAAACTGCTACGAGTACCGGTGCATAGGATTCCTTATACCCCTAATTGCTTTCACTCCTGGTCTGCACATGGCTCATAAATAAAGAAAATCCCTGCTCCACATCAGGACTCCAAAACTGTCCTGAAAATCCCCTGGGTAATGCTGAGACTTAGTCACTGGAGGAACATTTTCCTTGTGAAACACTGGGGATGTGGGAAAATGCTGTCAGGTTTCAGAATGCCTCCTCCCAGCCGAGCCCTCACCTGCTGGGCTCAGCCTTGCTGGAAGAGCTTCAGTGATCCAGATCAGGACAGACCTCTGCACATACTGCCCACAGCTGGATTGTTTTAAACTCAGGAGCAGCTGGTGGCACTTTCTCTGGCCACCAGACCCCGCGCCCCTTCCCCATCTGTACATCAACAGTCTGGCTTTACACACACAAGCTAAAAACCAAGCTTAACTACATCTGCACCAACACAGAATACCACCCATGCCTGAGACAAAAAGGAAACCAGTCACGATGTGGAGAATACCCTCCTTGCCCCTTTTCCTCATCCTCCGCTCCAGAATGAACCCTCTTGATGAGCCACCAGAGATGGAAAAAATAAAGCACTGGGAGCTTGCTACAGGTGGATTCCATCACTCCTTGTATCCGCTTGTGATCCAGGATGCTGCCCGTGTCCCAAGCCCACGACGTTCCCTCTTGAACAGAAAAAGCTCCTCTTGGCTGTTGCTCAAGGAATCACTGTTGTTTCTTTTGGACAAAGTGAGGCAGAAGGACTTTCCACAAACATCCAGCCCCTACAGACGAATTTACTCCTCCTCAAGAGGTGGTACTTACCTGCACCCACTGCTCAGACACACAGAGAAGTGAAGATGACGTCCTGGCAAGGTTAATCCTTACCTTATGTACACTTTTGGGATTTTCCAGCCAAGCATAATACATTTCCTCCACATAGTTTGAACTAGTCCCACTCAGAAATGGTTCGGCAGCCACTGGTGCACTGTAGCACCTGAGCTGTTGGAACGTCCTGGGTGCTGCCAGTCTGTGTTGGGAAATTGTCTTTACAGTCTGTGAGGCCGTCAACGGCCTCAGTTTTGCTGCACAAGTCCTTAAGTTAAGCATTTTTGTCCTGTTGCCTCACACAAGTTCCTGTTGAGGGAGAACAGAAAAGTGGGTTACAAATTATTGCAGGAGGGCACCGAACTGAGACCATCCCCTCCCCGGAGCACGGAGAACCAAGCTTAGGATTAGTTTTTAATTTGGATTAATACATCCACCCTGTCCCACAGCCAGGTGGCTTGGGAATGCAGTTTTCACTCAGTACACTTGGCATGGCCAGGTCTGCCTCTCCCATCCCTGGCAGCATGGCATCATCATCTCCCCTGTCATGACAGTGCAAAGCAAATTTGCTTGGGGTGTACCCAACACCAGTCTCAAATGAGCCACTGCACACCAAAGCCACCCACATCTCTTGATTTCAGCTTCTTCCATCACTCCCTCCCAGGTCTGGGCTTCCATTTCTCTGACCACTCTGCTTGGCTGAGGTTTTCTTCTTGGTTTGTTGTGATGTGCACCAGGATAAAGCTGGGAAGAAACCATCTACACGGAAAATCGCTTGCAAAGTAGGGGTACAGCAGTGCAAAGCACTTGAGAATTGGGCTCCATGAAAGACTGCTTCTCCTCAAAAGCCCAGACCCAAGAATATCAGTACAGATGAAAGACCCAGAGAGGGGCTTTGCCCTGCTCAGAGAACCCAGAAAAGTAACTTGGAGCTGGTGTGGGACCTTGGAGAGGTTCTACCTTGCAGCTTTGAGTAGGGCACGTACTGGGAGGCCTAGGGTTAGCCAGGGGGTTTGCCATGGGGTTTTACACACATCCAACCGATCACCACAGCCCAAGGAAAGCACTGGAGATCATCCTGAAGGAAGTGCAGGCATTTGGAGCAATTCTTCTTGGAGTTGCCCTTTCCACCTGGCTCCTCCCGCAAGAGACAGGATCCAAGGCTAGAGGTGACCCAGCTGGCTGGTTTCCATATCCCAGACCAGTTTAACAAGCAGCAGCCCAATGTCAAAGCAGTTATCATGTGTTCACCACATTAAAATGAAATTTCACAAGGGAATCGAAAAAACAACACACCTTCATGGCCAGCATTTTGCTAGCCAGCCTTCCAGGTCTGTCTTGCTGAATCTAGTTCAGATACCGATCTCTTCCCTGTAGGGACCAATAACAGGACCCAAGGCCTGCATCAGGGGAGGCTTAGGTCAGATATCAGAAAAAGGGTCTTCACCCAGAGGGTGTTTGGGCACTGGAACAGACTCCCCAGGGAAGTGGTCAAAGCACAAAGCCTGAGAGTTCAAGGAGCATTTGGACAACGCTCTCAGGCCCAGGGTGTGACTCTTGGGGATGGTCCTGTGCAGGGCCAGGAGTTGGATCTGATGATCCTTGTGGGTCCCTTCCGACTGAGCATATTCTGTGATTTTGTAGTTCTGGCTGCCTGGCATGACAGAGGCTACACTTCCCATTGCAAACTATAAGATTTTGTTTGGTTCAAAGAGCATGAGGAAGACCCAGAAGCATCTGAATTCAGACAAAGTGTTTGACAGATTTACCCATAGGCAAAAGGGAACTACTTCTCATTTCCACACTGCCCACAATCACACATGGCAAGAAAGGCCAGCAGGTGCAGGACCACAAGTGCCACGGCACTGGGGATTCTCCCAATTCACCCTCATCAGATCTACAGCAAAACACACAATGCTATTTTTCTGGAAGGCTGAGAAAGTCAGGGATGTTCAGCCTAGAGGAAAGAAGGCTCCAGGGTGACCTCAGAGACTCTTCCGGTTCCTAAAGGGGCTCTAAGAGAGCTGAGAAGGGACTTTAGACAAGGGCCTGGAACGACACGACACGGGGGATTGGCTTCCCACTTCCAGAGGGCAGGGTTAGATGGGATATTGGGAGGAACTTCTTCCCTGTGAGGCTGGTGAGGCCCTGGCACGGGTTTCCCAAAGAAACTGTGGCTGCCCCTGATTCCCCAAAGTGTCCAAGGCCAGGGTGGCTGGGGTTTGTAGCAACCTGGGCTAGTGTAAGGTGTCCCTGCCTATGGTAGGGGGGTGGAAATGGATGATCTTTAGAATCCCTTCCCACTCAAAGCATTCCATGATTCTGTGATATTTCAGAGAGCCAACTGAATCAGGTGCCAGAGCACAGCCATGCATATGTAATGGAAAAAGCTTTAGGACAGAAGCAGCAGCATCATCTCCAGTTTCACGTCCAGTTTTGGTGCTGTCACTCAGCATCATCCAGCGACCTCTCTGAAAAACAGTGAGGTTAATGCCAGAGCCGGACCCAAATGAGCAGAACTAGCTGCTCTTTGAGGACCACTTGCAGGAAGGGCTAGCTAGGAGCCTGGACAGAGACAGACAAGCTTGGAGCTGGGATGATTGCAAGTTGGATCAAAACAAGAGATCCAGAAGCAAGGACGTAGGAAATCAAGTCTGAGACAAGGGATATCACAGTCACACAGGAATGCAAAGGTCACACTGGGAGTGACAACTGAGGAGAGTGCAGAGGGGCAGCCAGTCACAGCACAAACCTCACCAAAAGGTCAAACCTCAGGAATGCCCACAACAGATGACGGCCCAGAGCGCAACAATAAGCAGATTAAAGTGCTGAATGTGACCCACCCGCAGCCGGGATGGGGACGTCAGCCCAGACGGCAGGTACTTGGTAACGACTTGCGACTTAGGAATACTTTCTAGGCTAAAACCAGCACAAATTCTACCTTCCAGGAAGCGGCGGGGCCAGAGCCACCGGCTGCAACCACAGCAGCGGGCACCTTTGGGCCCTCGACAGACGAGGGCCTCAGGGCGGGAGGAGGCCGGGGCAGACCCTCTGTGGCCGCCACACGGCCAACCCCGGCCCACCAGACATCTCCGCGAGACGCCGCGGGCTCGGACGGCATTCCTCGACGGGCAAACGAAACGAAGCGGCTCCGCGGCGGGGCCCAGGGAAGGCGCGGGATAGACCGTGAGGCGCGCGGTAGCCCCGCGTGCCGGGGGACGCGGGAAGGGGTAGTGGGACCCTCGCCCCGCCCCGGAGAGCGCGCCAGGCCTGCCCCCGCCCCGGGCCCCCAATCACCGCCCGTCGCCGCCGCCCGGGCTTGGCGCCCCTCGCTGTCTATAGGACCGAAGCGAGCAGCTAAGCCTTCCCATTGGCCGCAGCGCTGTCCATCTCCCCACAGCCCCGCCCCCTCGCTCCCCTCCTCCCAGGCGCCCGGGCGGTGCCAAGGACACCGGGGCGCGACCCCGGGCCCCCGGCCCAGCGCGGTCCCCGGCGCGACCCCCGCCCCGCTCCGGTGCCGGCCCCCGCCCCCAGCCGCCCTGCAATGCTGAGTCCGGCCCCACCATCCGGCCCTGCCGCGGAACCCACCGGCGTGTCCGCACACCCCGTTCGTGGCCCCGACTCTGACAGCGGCCCCGACCACCAGTCCCGCCCCGCCCCTTGCGTCACCACGTCGCGTTACCACGCCCCTTGATCCACGCCCGTTGATCCCGGACTAATGCGGCTGCGCAGTCCGGCGTCAAACAGCGGGGCGGGGGCGGAGCGCGGGGCGGGGGCCGCTCAAGGCAAGGCACGGCGCAGGCGGGGCCTGGGGCCCACTGTACGGTCGGGGGACCCCCACCGTGGCCGGAGAACTCACACCACGGCCTGGAGACCCTTGGTATGGCCTGGGGACGCTCACCGCGGTCCGTGGCTCACAAACCTCATCATGGCTTGGTGACTCTCATCATGGCTTCAGGACCCCAGCCGTGGCCTGGGGACCTCTGTCATGGCCTGAGGACCTCCACTTTGTCGTGGAGGACCCCTTTCCCTGGGGCACCTCAGGCTTTTGGGGATATCCCACCATGTGTGACAGCCAGCAGATGCCCAGCAGGGCACAGGAGGTGTTCTGGGAGCTCTGCATTTCTGGAAATTTCCTGACAGTGAGTCATATTGGTGCCAGTCTCGGCCACAGGAGTTGTGCAGGGCTGGATGGCACTTTCAGGAAGTGAAACAGCTGCCAGGAAAACACCCCAACAGCCCGAGTCCACGCAAGCCCAGCCACGCACATCCCCGGCCCTCCCAGCATGGTGCAATCTGGCGCGCTGGACGAACATGAGGATGAGTGTCCCTAAAGGCCATGACTCTGAAGAACATGTCCCCATGGTGGCGTGAGCGGGCACAAGAAACAGAGCGGACAGCAATTGGTGTTGGGGCAGCGAGGACAAGAGGGGTGACAGGAGGCACAGCTGGCTATGGCACCAAGGGTCTGGGCAGTGCAGGAGGAAGCAATGGGAAATGGTGGAGTAGCAGCACTTGCATCACCAGCCGCTTCCGGGACACCCACAATCCCTGGCCCTGACAAGGGTGGGTGTCATCACACCTGTGCTGGGGCTGGGATTGGGGCTGGGGTCAGAGCTGGCACTGAGTCTGCCTCCCTGCTGGGTGAACCAAATGGCAGCCTGACACATGGCACAGGCCCCACACATCAACCCCGAACGTTGCCTCTGCTGTCTGCCCCACACGCCAGCCCTGGAGCATCCTTCTGCTCTGTCCCACAACCCAGCTCCAGATCATCCCCTGCTCTGCCCCATACTCTGCCCCTGGAACATCCCCTGTCTGCTCCATGCTCCGCCTCCCCACTGCACTGCCTGGGGGCAACCGGCTCCCCCAGCCCTCCGGTCTCAACAGAGTAATTGGGTAAAACCAGGTATTGCGAAACCTGGAAATCCCACTCTGACGGCGCTTCCTCCTAGAGACTCTTGAAAACCAGCCACACTGACGCCGGGCTCAGAGAGCAGCCAAACAGCACTGCAGGCAGGACAGGCAGGAGCAGGCAGCCAAGTGCCTCAGAAGTTTGCAGGTATTGTGAAGTCTCTGCCCGCAGCTCTGCAGTCAGCAGCGGCAATGGCATTCGTCCCTGATTTGGACACACTGGAGAGTGGCAGGTAAGAATAGACATTCTGGAGAAGACTTTGGGGATGTGATGCTGCATTCCTGACCCTGACTTCACCATCTCCCTTTGCCTTTCAGCCTGAATGAGGAGACACTGTATGGCCCCAACTGTCTCTGCCTGCAGAAGGTAATGCTGGGGCAGTGGGAGTGGTGAGGTCCATGTCATATGGAAGCCAGGCTCTCACCCTGCATCCCCTTTCTTCCCCAGAAGCCCCGACTGGACTTGGAGGTGACGTCACCTGAGGTGGGCATCCAGGTGACAGTGACAAAAGGACACCTTTCCAGGACCTTCCGCCAGGCTGCCATCCTGGTGGTTGCTGTGACCAAGCTCCTAAAGCAGCCGTCGCACAAGGAGTTTGCTGATAGTGACCTGGGCAGCTTCTTGGATGATATTTTTGGTACGAGGGTGATGTCAGGGGTGTCACCCCAGTCAGAGGATATTCTTGGGGGATACTCTTGGACCTGGGAGCAGCATCCTCCTGACTGTCTCACTCCCCACAGAGCCCATCTCCTTCCAGTGCATCAAGGGCAGTTATACCAGGCCACCCGTTTTCCGCTACACTCGCTCCCAGTCCTTTGACATCCTGGACATTGACCACAAGTGCTTCGTACTGGAGTCACCCACCCAGCTGGTGGCCCTGCACCTGCAGGGACCCTCTGCAGGACAGAAAGGTGAGAGCATGTGCTCCCATTCCAGTGTCCCTGTCCCTAAACCCAAGACCACCTAGGAGCCACCCCACAACCCCTGGATCACCCACTTACCTGTCCCTTCTCTCTGCAGTGAAGCTCAACATTGCTCTGTACCGTCCCCGGTCATCACAAGGCGGTCCAGGGTCTGGGAGGGCGCCGGTGGCATTGGGTATCAAGGGCTACCAACTCTATATGTCATGTGTGATGAGTGGCACCAAGCCCATGCTGCAGCTGGAGGTGAGCAGGGGGTCCCACCAGTCTGTCCTCTGTGCACCTGGGGGCTCCATTCCACCTTGACCCTGATTTCACCCCCCTGGCTATAGGAAGCTGACATCAGGAGAGATATTGAGAGTGTGGAGCTGACCCGATTCATCTTCTACCGCCTGGACAGCCCAGCTGAGGGGACCACCCGCTTTGAGTCGGCTGCCTTCCCCGGCTGGTTCATTTGCACTTCCCTGCAGCCCCGCCAGCCTGTAAGCATCACGAACACCCCAGACCAGGTGAACATTGCTACCTATGAGCTGAGTGGGCGCTGAGGATGCTGCATCAACCCAATCGGCAGTCACCGGTTTTCAGGCTGTATGTACCAAGTACAACCCCCTGGGACACAACCCCCATCCCCATCTATTTCATGTGAAATAGCAGCTCTGGGCCCCATGGGCTCGAGCCACCCCAGTCTGTATTTATTTATTTATTTATTGTGTCTGCCCATTGCTTTGGTACTTATTTATTGTGTCCCCTTATTTATTTTTGCTTTTAACTTGTATGTGAATGGAGGTGGAAATAAAAAGTTTTCTAGGACAGCATTCCTCAGCTCATTTCTCATGGGGGATGGAGTTATGGATAGGAAAATTCTTCTGCTTTGGCTGCTTTTTGTGTGAAAGCTCAGGGAGTGAGGAGCCGCCCCACAGCCCAGGGACCATCCTGACTCATGCAGGACCCTCCACCACTCTGTCTCCATGCCTACACCATAGCTGGGAGGTGGCTGGGGCGGGCATCCCATGGCGGATCCCCAGCAGCCCTGGCATCTGCCTGGAAGTGTCACTTCTGCCCCAGCTGCAGCCAGCACATGGCATGGTGGGCCACAGTGCAGCAGGACAATGAGTGATGTGGTGTGGCATTACAGGGTGTGGCACATCACATAGCATGATGTGCTGTACCATATCATGCAACTTCACACCACACCATGCCTTATCATGTGGCACAGCACGGTGCAGCATAGCATGGTGTGTCGTGGCATCGCGTGGTATTGCATGGCGTGGCATGGCGTGGCACGGCACGGCACGGCATGGCACACGGTGCAATGACACGTTGTGACCCGGCTCGGTGTAGCATGACACGGCTTGTCACGGCGTGACAACGCGCGTCATCGCAGGCACCCACCCCCGCCTCGCCCCGCCCCAGCGGCTGCGACCGCCGGAGGGGACGCGTTGTCACCGCCCCCTGCCCGCCTCAGCCAATAACGGAGCCAAAGCCGGCGTTTGGCTCTCTCCATTGGTCGATTTGAAGAAGGCGGTGGCGAATGAGGACGGCGCGGCGGTTGTTGGGAGGGCCGGTGGTCGTGCTGCGGAAGCGTCTGAGATGGCGGGGGCCGGTGAGGGGTTGGGAGCCTCGGAGCTTGGTCTGAGGGGTTCCCGGCTGGGGAACCTGGGGGTGTGGGCGGCCCAGGGGCCTGGGGTGTGTGTGTGTGTGTGTGTGTGTGTGTGTGTGTGTGTGTGTGTGTGTGTGTGTGTGTGTGTGTGTGTGTGTGTGGTATGGTGTGGGTGAGGGTGTGTGAACCTGCGGGAGGTGCCCACAAAACGGACCCAGGGACGCGCTTTAGGAGGAGGCAGTGTGGGAGGAATGGGGATGCGTTGGGGGATCTTGCTGCTCTTGGGGCTCCGTGGAAGCCTTGGGAAGTAGAGGGCGGCGGAGCTCGACGTGTCCCTAAAGCTCAGCGTGAGATGCGGGTGATCGGGTGAGACCGGGAGAGTGTTAGGACCGGGGCCCTGGGGATGGGATGATTCTGGTCTCTGGCTGTGAGATGCCCAGGTGCTGTAGCCAAACCGGAGGTGTCAGAAGTATTCTCTGTCCTGTTGAGACACTCCTTGCTTTTCCCTCTTGTGTTTTAGAAGAGGGCTTGGCTGCTAGTGAATGCAGGCCTGCAGCATAGACAGCTGAAGTTGAATCCTGGACAGCATCTCCCCTTTCCTTCTGCAAACTGAGCTGTGCACAGTTGAGATGTTGAGTGGCATCGCACTGTGAGGGTCAGGGAGCTTAAGTGCCAGTGAGCTTCTAGGCAATATCATGTGCATGGGAGTTTCTGGCAACAGCATTGCCAGGCTCCCCGGGCAGGGAGCTCCAGAGGTGTGCAATAGACTGTTTGAGAGTAAAAGAAATCTGTTGTTGTGGGTACTCATTCTTTGAGTACTGAGACCATGCTGTGCGCACTGTATTTACTGTCATCTCTCTGCAGTGCAACGGAGGAGCCGGCTGCAGAACTGCCAAGCAGCCAAGGAAAGGCTGAAATGCCCAAGCGCAAAGTAAGTTAGGACGATGTTGGGCTTGGATGAGATGATACGTAAAGGTGTGAGGTATAGCTGGTTCTCCCCACTGCCCAGTGTCTACCTTCTCCAATATGTGTACAAAGAACCAGCTCCTGCCAGGGCCTCTAGGGCCTGTCTAGGCTCTGCCCCCACAGCGCCCTGGCACCAGTCTATAGTTACTGGCAGCAGGCACAAATTCCCAATAGCTGATGGTGTCTCTTCTGCATATTTTATGGGATTCCGTGAAACTTTCTCATCTCAACTCCTGACTCTGGCAGAACAAGCCTTGCTGTTAAAGATTCAGATTTGGAACCAGATCTCAAGGAAAGGGTAATGGGAGTCTCACCACTGGTTTTTAATGGCAGCTTCCAGTGGCCTTTGGAATATGCTAATATCAGGAAGAGGCATTTTCTGTGTATCTGGCAGGAAAATGTGAAGAGGAGAAGCAGGATCAAAGAGCAAACCATTCCCTGTCCCCAGGCTCTGGGAAACAGCACTAATAGGAACGAGAGAAGATTCATGACCTTTCTTTTTGGCATAGTGCAGCACTTAGGCAGAACAGAGGATGGTCCCCTCACTCTCTAGGCTCTTCCTTACAGAAAAAAAAAAAAAAAAACTTATGGAGGCATTAATACCTCCAGGGTAGCAGCAGAGGACTGAGCTGCTACCCTGGAGCAGAGGGATGGGAGAACTCCACAGCTGGCTGCTGTCAGAGGGTTCCAGTTTTGTGGAACCCAGAGGGGAGGACAGAACTATGGGAGCTGACAGTGGCCTGCTGTCCCACCTTCCTGCTTATCTGCAGTGCCTGGACAGCTGCAGGGCTTGTGGATCAGCCACACTGCAATGAACTCTGGTGAAGACTCTCTGAGGCACCACTATAATCTGCAGCATGACCTCAGCTGTCTGTGACACACAGGGCAGTTTGGGAGCCTCGAGCCCTGCTACCTGCCAGACCACTGCCTGCAGGAATAATTTTGATTAGTTTTGTTGTCCATGGAAGTTTTGTGACAACCTTGGCTGTTAGTGGCTTGTGTTGCTTTTCTGTTGCCACACAAAAGAGAAAGAATTAGTAGGATGTGGTAGTGCTCCTTGAAAGGTTTTGATTTCTGAAAGCTACTCCTAAGCTCCTGTGTCTGAGACAACCAGCAGTGGGTTAGATATTTAACTCTTTCTGCCTTTCTTATGGCTGATAAATAACCTGATAAATTGTTGGACTTTTACAGACCCTTTTTAAAGGACTGGACTAATCACCTGAATCCACCCTTAGAAGCAGTTTCTAAACTCAAGCATGTAAGTAGGAAGGTTTTGAGTCTTTCATGCTTTAAGTGAGCTGTCGCTGTTGGACATGAAATGAGTCACACGGATGCAGCTCGAGGTGTGGTGAAAGGAAGAACACTTCATTTTTTTTCTCTCAGTATTTATAAGTTTCTGACCATGGCCAGGGATTAGATAGTCAGGTTAACACCTTCCCAACCACACTGGCCGTGAGAGATGTCCATCAAAAGACGTGTATCAGAAAGAATGTATACATATCTATGTTTACAGTCACTGTCCTGGGAAAGTTTTTAGAAACTATGTCAACGAGATCGAAAAACTGAGATTTCAGGGCGACAGTGAGCCTTGGCAGAACACAGTCCCCTGTCACGAATGAGTGTATTATGGTCGCTTAAAGAATCACTGGCAAAGGTATCAGCAAAAGCAGTTTTAATATAAAAGTGAAAGCACAACGAAGTTCATTGTCAAGGTTCACTCAACTACTTACTGGATGGTAAAAGCACATAGAGAAAAAGCAAGCTAAAATCAAACAATCTAAAACCGAAACCAGTGCAAAAGTTATCTATGTGGAGGCTGGGGGAGTCAGGGAAGGGTAAGGATAAAAAGGAACAAGGAAGGTCCATTGAGTCACAAGATTCAGAGCAGAGACTGCCTTGCTAATCTGAGCACTGGGCTTGACCAACAGTTTAGGCCTGAAAGTTTTAACAGCACTTAAACTTAACGGCATTTAATGAATAGCTTCAGTTAAACATTTTAACAAAGGATTAATCTAGAATTTACTGTAGCACAAAAATAACTTGCTTACAGGCCTGACTTAAAAATCTAAAGTACTTAAGAACCAAGGAAAGCCACATTCATAGAACATTTGCTCTACCATACTTACACACACATAGACCTAAAGAGTTTGTACAAGATACATCTATGAAAAGTTCTCCTCAAATTCAGTGAAGGACTCATGTTGATGCCTTTGTATCTTCTCAACAGGAAAAGGGTTGAGCCTTGGGGAAAGGGGGTATCAGCCCTGGCTCAGTTGACATCATTGGCTGTTCCTCCAAGTACAGCAAACATGAGAGTTTTCTAGCTCTGAGAATCCCCACTTGGAGGGAGATGCTGGTCACAGCCCACACAGTCCAAGAGAGCTCAAAAGGTCTCACTCAGGATTGCTGCTTATAGTGTCACAAGAGAATGTACTTTAGTCATCGTAATTTTTCATCCTGGCTTCAATTCATGTCTGTAACTTGCTTTGAAAACCACAGCCCCAAGTCAGGTCATGAGTTCCTGACTCCAAATGGGGGACATACCACAGATTGCTAAATAGCTGGCAATGAGTCAACTAGCTGTTTTTCAAAGGAGTTTAGCTTAGGAGTTTCAGTTTGGGAGACTGATCCTTTGCCCATGTCCTGGTGGGTATTGTGTTATTGTTCTGTTGACAGCTGCTTTGTCACATGACTGTCCCCTGGGCCAGCTGTCAGGGTCTGACCAAGCCGCACTCTCCTTGGAGCTGAGGGCTGCTTTGTCTTTCCAGGTTGACAGGAACAAGAAGGATGTTCTTGGGAATGTGATGGAGGGTGCTCAAGAGGATGGCAAACTTGGAGCCAAATCTATGCAGCACAGTGGCCACATTGCTCAGAAGAAGCCTTCAAATACATCCCAGAGAGCAGGAGCGGTGCGTCCAGCACAGCCAGGGAACACCATGACACTTCCTGCTTCTGCACAGACTAGAGGCAGGCTCCCACCTTCAAGCTCTGGTCACCTAAATCCAAAAAGGAACCAGAAGTCTACACAGGAGACTGTCACTGCAGCAGCGCCTCAGGTGGAAAGTGACCACCCTCCTCCTGGAGCACCTCACTCCCTGAATGAGGGGCTGCAGAACAGGCTGGTCTGCCACAAGGAAAACCTCGACCCACAGGTCCCAACATCCCCGGAGCTGATCAGAACTTTCCAATCTGATGCAAACAGTATCAGGAAGAAGAGAGTCTTGGCCCACAAGCAAAGCTCAGCTGTAATGTCAAGGCCTGTTCTGGGTCCAAAAGACAGAATTAGTAACCGCCAGGCTAAGGAAGAGCCAGTTCTGGATAAATTCAGGAAAACCCTGTCAGAATCAAAGAGCATATCTCCAAATACATGTATCAGGACTCAGCCACTTCAGCCCTCTCAGTTCCTTCCTGCTTCTGCTGATTTGCTATATAAAAACCCAGAAACAAACCAGCGAAAAACTTCTACAATGAGGCAACCTGGCACAGCTCCAGGGGGAAGTCTTAAGCCCCACAGCCAACCTTCACCAGTGAGAAGATTTCCCCCCAAGCCTCCCACCTTGGGCAAGCCCCAGGGAACCACAAACCTGAAATCCAGTCTGAAATCAGGTGTCACTTTGCCATGGCCAAGACCCATGATTAAAGAGGGAATGGACAGGAAGGATATAAAGGTGGTGCCTCCTGGACACACAGCAGCATCCCAAGGGACAGATCGCCCAAATCAGTCTCACAGCATCCACAATTCCAAAACTCATGTATTTGAGGATGATTTGAGAAGTAGGAAACATCAGCTTAAACCAGAGCTGCCAAAGGCAAGTGGCACGCAGGCTAGGTGTATCCCAAGGATCCCATCAACTGCAGATCGTAAGTAAGTGGCAGCTCTGGCCATCTGGGTCCTGCCTCCAAGAAACAGCAGAGTTTAAAGGGTTTGACTGAGTGAGCCAGCACTGTCATTGGTGAAAACGGAGTCCGAAGTCTTTTATCAGCAAAAGGTTGTTGCGAGGTTGATGCCCTGAAAGAGTTGGGGATGTTGTTGGGGGGCACCCTGGGTTCCTCTCCCACTGATTCAGTAAGTGGAAGGAGAGTGTGTGGTCACTCTCCTGCTTTAGTCTCAAGGTTTATGCTTGAGCGTGTTTTCCTTTCCCAGTCTAGAGCTCAGGTGTGTTTCTGAGCTAGATACACTGATTCTTTTTAAGAAGCTGAAGTTGGATAAAGGGAAATTCCGAGCAAAAACAGCCAGTTCATGTCAAGCTACTGTCTTCTGGGGTGTTAACTGTAATCTCTTGGTCCTTGGACAGGAAACAGCTGGAGGAGTGGTTGGCATCCAAAGGCAAGAAATACAAGCGGCCGCCAATGACGCTGCTTCAGAAGCAGGCAGTGAAGCTGTCCTGCAGAAAGGTCAAAGCAAAAGAGAAGCAAGAGAATCCAGAGCAGCACTGCCAAGCAAAGATCAACAGCATATTCACTGAGTGCCTGAAGCTCATTGAGGAGGTGGGAATGGGAAAGGAGCTGCTTTAATGAGCTTCTCCTCTCTTGGAGCATGCCAGGGGATGAGGGCCATGTCACTCCAGTAGCTAACAGGGGTTGGGAACAAGTGTTGAAGTGCCAGAGGGGAAACGTAGGAAAATAAAAATTCTCATAAAATTATGGGTAGGCCAAAGGCATGCAGTAAGCTGTGCTGACTGGGAGAATGGAGAGGTACACTTTCAAAAAAGACTGTTGTGGTTTAACCTCAGCTAGCAGTCAAGCCCTGTGCAGCTGCTCACGCAGTCCTCCACCAGCAGGACTGGGAAGAGAATCATAAGGGTAAAAGACAAAGAATTAATAGGTTGAAGTAAAGACAGTTTAATTGGGCAAGCAAAAGCTGTGCACACAAGCAAAGCAAAACATTGACTTCCTGCTTCCCATGGCCAGGCAGGTGTTATATCACCTCCAGGAGAGCAGGACTCCATCACACGAAGTGGTGGCTTGGGAAGACAAACAGCATCACTCCAAATGTCCCCCCACTTTATATACTGAGTATAGGGTCTAGAATATCTTTTTGGGCTGTTTGAGTCACCCCTCCTGGCTGTGTCTCCTCTCAAGCATCCCACATGTCCCCAGCCACCTTGCCAGTGCGGCAGCACAAGAAGTAGGAAAGGCCTTGGTCCTATGTAAATCCTGCTCAGCAGTAATGAAAATACCTCTCATCACCACTGTGTTCATCACAAATCCCAAGCACAGCCCCATACCAACCACTGGGAAGGAAATTAATTCTACCCCAGCCAACTTGACGTAGATCCCTGGTGGATGTCACAGTTTGAGGTAGGGCCCTGGTGTGAAACAGTTGCTGGGAAGACTTGACTGCTAGCCCTGCTCCAGGGTTTATTGGCCCCAATTAATGCCAGCACTAGAGTCTTATCTTTTGACACCCCTCTGGAATACTAGACTCAATTATGCAAGGGGAAGATAGAGGCGAGACAGCTTTTATCTGCCATGGTTGTGTAGGAGACTTGCAAACCCAGACTTTTGAGGCCCACCTCCTGGAGAGTGCTGGGAGCTGTGGTCAGGCACGGACTGCTTCCTAGTGCACACACTCCTCCATGCCATGGACCCCTTTCTTCAGCCTCTTACCCTTTCTCCTTGCAGGGTGTCCATGCAGAGGAGCTCTCAGCAGTGCTGTCCCTTGTGCCCAAGGCAGAGAAATTTGCCAAATTCTGGATCTGCCGGGCAAAGCTGCTGGCCCGGAGCGGCCCCTTTGATGTGTTGCAGCTGTACAGAGAAGCAGTCAGTGCTGGGGCTGAGGTGAGTGGGGCGTGCCAGCTCCCTGTGTTCACTGCCTCTGCTCTGGAGGGCTTCCTCGAGATCCAGGGGCCAGGTTTTTGAATGAGTTTAGCAGCATTAGTCACTGGTGAAAAAATCCTTTAGTGCTGCCAGTCCCATTCCATGCTGAGGGATGTGCCCATGCAGAGCGGGCACCTGGCTAGCTGTGCTGGGTGCTGATGGATCCCACTGGGTAAAGGAGAATCCTGCAGCCTCTTCCTGCTGTCCTCAGCACAGGGTGTTGCAGTGCAGCAAAAGCCTTTCCTCCTATTCAGCTGTAACTCTGGTCTCCATTCCCATGCCAGACCTGCCCTGACCCATGTTCTGCTTTTCCTGCAGCCAGTCGAGGAACTCAGGGAAACTGCTCTCACTATTTTGAAGGATGCAGGCCAAAAATGGGAAGGTAACCTGAGTGCTGTGGGGTTGACTGGAGCACGGGCAGCGGGGGGCTCCCTGATGTTGCCAGCTGGGAAGCGACACTGTTTGCAGTATGTCTCAGCACCTCATCTCCCTCCTGATGAGGTTGTGAAAGTCTGAAATACTGATCTGAAAAATGGGTCACACTGTTACTCTGCCTGGGCTAGAGGCTCAGCTAGCCTCTGCAGGCAGGCACTCTGCCCCAGTCCAGAGTGCAGAGGTGCAATCCCCCCGCAGCAGCTCTTGGCAACAGTGTTGGTCTTTTACTCTCATGCCAGGAGAAAAGGTGGAGGAACCCATTTCTCGGGAGCCTACAACGCCTTGTGCAGGTGAGAGGCAGCCCATAGCATTGACTCCAGGCCTGGTCGGGAGGCCCATGACCTCCCTTCACTTCTCAGTCAAGTTACGGGTTACATCTGCATCCAGGTAAGGCTGAAACTCCTGCTCCTGGTAGCACACACCTTCCATACCAGTGGTCATCTGCAGGGTTTACCCAAGTCTCTTGTCCTCTCCATAGAGGAAGGGAATTCCTGGAAAGCCCAGAATTGAAATTTCTGACACCTGTGCGGCGCTCACTACGGATTGAGAGAGCTAGGAGTCACTACCCAGAGATGCTGAAGGACCATGACCCTGTGGTGTCATCCCTCAGTGAAATCCTGGATGCTGAGGAGGAGACTTGTTTCTTCTTCCAGAAAAACACGGCTTTGCCAGAAGTGACAGAGCTGGAGGGTTTGGGTTCCCATCCCCTCAAGAGCTCCTGAGGGGTTCCCAGCAGGGGCAGGCTGCCTGCCCACCATGCTGCCTCATACACATGACCCTGACTGCTCTTGCTGCCCCTCAGATGTAGGGGGCAGGGGATGGCACAGAATAAGCCTGTATCAAATATCCAAATGCTGATTTTAAGTGTATTAAAACTTGCAGTAGAGTTGTGTGTGGGCTAATGAGTGGTGTGGAGACACCAGCTGTGTCTCCTGGGATTGTGTCCCCAGGACTGCCCTCAGCTACTCATCCAGGTGACATACACTCTGGTTTTCCTGCTGTAGAATGGTGTCAGTTTGACTGTGATGTTCCAGGCACCTCCCAGTGTTTGAAAGCAGTGTCCTGAGCAGTTTGCTCTGGAACTGCCTTGTGCCCTACCTGGAGAGCATCTGTATGTCCCCTACCGAGAGGCATATATGCAGACCCAGTGTCTGGAGGTACAGGTGGTAGCAGTGGCTGTGACTGAGGGGCTGGGGGACCTGCAGTGCCCCAGCAGCTTCAGGCCGTGAGACTGACAGCAGCACCAAGGGCTGCAGAGGACCTTGGGGTGCAGCAGGCCAGGCGCCCAACTCCTGGACATGATTCGGGTCTGTGGGCAGCCAAGCATTGTAAGTGCAGTTCAGGCCCCCTCTGCTGCTGTCCCTGCACTTGGAACAGGCAGTGGCACAAGGTACCAAGCAAGAGGCTGGTGAAGGGATTGGCAAGTGCTCTCTGCTGAGAACAGTGACCATACAGCAGCTGCAGAAGGTGAGGAAGCCCTACTGTCATCCACCCAGCCCCAGCAAGCAGTGGTCCTGGCCCCATCATGCTCTTTTGCCTCCTCTTTCCCTCATGATGCACCCAAACCCAGCCTTGCCTAGCATCTTTGTTGAGTCATGGATGCTGGCAGAAGTCTCAGAGCTGGAGTTCTGGCAAGGGACTAGCTCCACTCTGTGGAGCGCTTCAGACCTGGCTCCCTCTGCAGAGGTGGGGATGTATCGAGATTGTCACCTTCTCCCCAGGGACTTGTGCTTGTCCCAGGTGCTGGCCAAGGGTTTGGGGACTGCCCTTTGCCCGCACCTCTCGGGTGCAGGGACAAAACAGTTTTCCTTTAAAACAGCCAATTCTATGTCTCTGCAGTACCAGTTTTGAGTGTCTTTTATAAATAGAAAAGGGTAGAAAAAAGAAGAGGGGAACAGCCGGTGAAGGGGGTTCCACCGGAGCAGCTGTCGCCTCCAGAGCCCCACCCCCTCCACCCAACATTGCAGTGCTCATGGCCAGGCCCAGAGGCTAAAGGAGCAGGAGCTGCTGGGACTGCAGCTGCTGCAGTGGGGCTTCCACTGATGCTGCAGCAGTGGTACTGCCTGTTCACCCTAGTGTTGGATGGCCCCAGGCTGGCACTGAGCTGGCGGGAGAGGTGTAAGGGGCACCAAGCAGATATGAATTAAAGGGGCAGGAGCTAGCAGGCTTGGGAGGGGAGGGGGGTGTGCCTCTCCTGACTCTGGGCACAGTCAGGAGAAGGTCCCAACTGCCCAGAGACAGGTGTGACAGGGGCCATGAGTCAGTGCCACCAGCCATCCTGTGGCCACCAGATGTGGTAGCTGGCCTTGAGTAGCTTTTGATCTGGCAGTGCAAGTGGTCCAAGGCCACTGAATGCAGCCTTCTTGTGGGTCTGGCACCTGGCATGGCAGCAGTTGGGGTGTGCTCAGGCTTCTCCATCATCTTCCTCCTCCCCACTCGAGTCCTGGGGGACCTGAGACAGTGCAGAAGGGGCTCAGTTGGCACAGTGTGGCAGGATGCCACCTTGTCCTTCTGCCCTTCTGTTCCCTGCCACCCACCTGCTGGCCAGGGTCACCATGCTGGGTCAGCCAGGGAGGAAGGGCAGTGACCGCATCCCCTGAGTCCAGGCGAGAGTGCTCCACCGTTGACTCATGGGCCATCTGTGGTAGGGTGGACAAGGCTCCCAGAGAGAGGCTGGCACCAGCCAGCCAACGGGTTGGGTGCCCACCCATCACCTCTGTCAGCCCCGTGAACCCAGCCCCGTGCCCTCTATTCCCCCTCAGGCAGAGAGGGAAACTCTCTGAGGCACAGTGGGTGGGTGACCAGCAGGGGCTGGGGGCTACGTACCAGGACAGGAGGTGCCCGGAAAAGGTAGCTGAAGGGGTAATAGAGAAAGTTGATAAAGGAGGCAGCATAGAGGTCTGCATAGCGCATCAGCTGGTTGGCAAAGAGTGTCTGACGTGAACCACAGCGGAAAAGGCTGCCCATCTTCCCATAGCACATGTCCATCTCATGTGTGACTTTCTGTGGGTGCAGCAGGACAGTCAGAGCATGGGAACTTCCTTCCCATGGAGGAAGTTTGTGGCAGGGGAGGAGCTGGGTTGTGTGTCAGCTGGAATAGTGCCCCGGGTGTCACCTGGATCCGACGCTTGATGGAGCTGATGTCTGGGCGCTCACTACTGCCACTATCCAAGTGCCTGGAATGGAATAGACCCAGCTAAGGGCTCACCTGAAGGGTTCCCCACAGGTGCTCCCACTCCTGTCTGTCTCCCACCCCAACCAACTCACTGGTACAGCTCAGCCAGGAAGACATCCAGACTCCGCAGCTCCTCAAACAGCTCTGCAAGGGCAACAGGGCCAGCTCAGTGCAGGAGCATCACCCACTGCCCAGCAAGACTGACAAAGAGGGTCAGGGCATGGCCCACTGAGGCAGTTCTGCCATTGAGGGGTGTAGGAGGCTCCAGGCCGCCTCCCCTTGTATGGCAAAGTCTGTGTCCCCAACCCGGCACTGCTCACCACTCTTCTCTGTCCAGACCTGCAGCTCACGGGCCAGCTCAGGAACTACCAGAAAGGTGCGCCAGCCCTGCCGCTTCTTGGATTTGAGGATGTCCCCAAAGATGTGATCCCCCATGTAGAGGATGTCTTTGCCCTTCACACCCAGGAGGTCACACACAACATCTGAGGAGCCTGTGACAGCAGGGGGTCAAGGGGGGCGGGGTGTGGGCATGTCCCCCTATGCCGCCCACAGAGCCCAGACAGAGCCCAGCTGTGCGCTTACCACCGGAGTAGACAGCACAGTGCTGGAGGGGGCCAGTGTATGTCCCAATGCGCAGCTTCCCCGTGTCCTGCAGGACAAGAGGACCCCAGGAGGGGGACACTGTTATATGTGCCTGCTTGGTGTCCAACCAGCCATGAATCTACCTTGCTGTGCCCACGGTAGCCTGCTCAGTGCTTACATGGTACCCACCACCCCAACTAGCCCTGCAGCAGGGGAGAGATCCCTACCGTGTCGACTTGGCGCAGGACGGTGCCCTCGGCAAAGAAGAGGGGCTTGCGGGTGTCCACCACAATCAGGTCGAAATAGGACCTCCAGGGGCGCTGTGGGACGTCAGCCTGTGGATGCTGGAGAGGGGATCAACAAGAGGATGCTGATGGCACCCTGCACCTCCTATCCAGCCCACACCGAGGACAGACTCACCTTGTCCTCATTGCTGAAGTCAAACAGGTAGGACATGATGGCCTGCAAAGACAACTGGCATCATCACTGCTGCTCCCAGGCAAGGCTGACCCTGCCTGTGCTTCAACACATCCCCTCTGCTTCCCCAGTCCAGGGCAGGCTGAACCTCGTGGTGGGGGACATGACCCCTACTCACATCAGTGTAGGTATAGTCGCTGTTGGTGGCCAGGAAGACCTTCCCCACCTCCTTCATGCGGCTCAGCAGCAGTGGCACACGGGGCTAGTGAAGGGTAAGTCAGTGGGGGGGAGCACAAGGCAGGCCACAAGGAATTGACTGAGGGCAGCAGAGTAGGGAGGGGTCCATAGGGATCTGCACAACTCACATCCTTCACCACATATTTCTCCAGGTTCTCTAGAGTCTTCTCCTTGAGGCAGCCCTGCAGAAGGGATGGGGTGGGGCTGGCCAAAATCTCCCAGGATGTGCATGAGGGAAAACCCCAGCACTCTCAGCACCCACCACCACCAGCCCTGTGCCCATTGCACGTACAGAGAGGTGGACGTGGTCCATGGCCTCACGCACATCCTGGAACATGCTGCGGAAGGACATGAAGAGATTCCCATGCTTGTAGCCGGTGTCACAGCTGCAACAGTCAGGAATGGAGGGGGTGAAGGGGCTGCCCTGCTAAGGGAAGCTCCCCGCAAGATTTACTGCCCGTCCAATACCAAGCCCCCATTCACCACCTCCCTCTTACTTGACATATCTGGAGCAGTTGGTGAAGAAGTCCACGAGACAGGCATAGAGGTGGGCCTCTGTGGGGGAGTAGGTTGTGAGAGGGGGTGCAGGGCAGGACAGTACCCCGGGGTGGTGGGAGGGCCAGGACAATGGGGGTTCTCACTCACCTGTGAGGTTGAAGAGGGTGTTGAGGATGTGGAAGCGCTTCATGTCATCCCGCTGGATGAACTTGTTGGGGTAATAGTGGAGGATTTCGGCTCTGGGGAGGGAGCATGGAGCTGCACTCCACCCTGAGGGACCCCCCCCCTCCAACTTTGCCCTGCCCCAGCGGTGGTGAATTCCCAGACTCACCCCTTGAGGAAGCGGAAGCCGTGGGCACAGACCAGCAGGTTCCCGTGGGAATCCACCTTCAGCAGGTTCCCATACAGGGCATCAAACACCAGCCCCCTGCACCACACAGCTATCAGTGGGTGGGGGGCTCATTTCCCCTCCTCTCCCATCTCTGGGCCTCCCTCCACAAACTGACCGGGTGGGGAAGGTGGGGTCATATTTGTAGGCAAGGATCTCAGGAGGGTACCCAATGGCGACAAGGTGCTCCAGCAATAAGGCAAAGGCCAGCTCCTCATAGTCAGGGGACTTGTACACTGCAGGGGGGGAAAGAGGGATGTGGGCAGGGGCTGGGGGGAGTCCCACCACTACCCCACCCTGCCTTATGGCCCCCCAAAACGCACTGGCCAAGGTGTAGTCCATGTCAAAGCCAAAGCACTTGATCTTCTCCAGCGCCAGGCTCCGGTTGACGAAGATCCTGAGGGTTACCATGGAGGAAGTTATGGGGTGAGGAGAGGTTTAAGGCTGGGAGTGGCAGAGACGAAAAGATGGGGTCGCGTTTCCCTATCCCAGTCCCTGGTCGGTGCTCCGGGAGGGTTGTGTGTTCATCCCAGCCTAGGGCCCCCACAGCAAGTTATTGGAGCAGAAAAATGGGTTGTGGAGCTGGAAATGGAGCTGGAGGAGGGAGGCGGGACTGTGGGAAGGTGGGGGATAGTGAGCCCCTGTTTGGACCTGTCCCCACCCCGGCTTGTCTACATGACACCCAGAGTCTCTGCCTCCTCCTGATACGATAAGGGTCCTATCCCGTACCTGAACCCCGGGGCCTTCGGGTCCTGCTCCCTTCCCCGTGTGCCCTCCCCACATGTCCTTCCCCAAGCCATCGCCCCGTATCCCCAAGTCCTGCTGCCCCCATTGCCCGCCAGTCCCCCCGCAGCTCCCAGCCCACCGGTGCTGGCAGTCCCTCCGCAGGGCCCGCTGGTCGCCCTGCCCCAGGCCCCGGGCCGCCGCCGGGCCCCGCTGCCCCTCGCTGCCCATCGCCACTGCCTCCGGCCACCGCCTCCGGCCGCCGCCGCTTTAACGGAGCCCTGCGGAACCGCCCCGGCCCGGCCCCCGGCCGTGCCCGGCCCCGCCTCGGGCAGCGCAGCCAGGACGAAGCCGGAGTACCCCGAGAGGGTGGCCCGCAAATAGGCTTGTCATCCCCTGAGGCTCCCCCATGGGGTACGGACACCTCCTCACGCGTGGCCCCCCCGTGTGCTCCCTGAACGGGGCTCCCCGCTCCTCGGCCGTGCCACCACGCTGCCCCCGCCGTGTCGGGGTCCACCCCCCCACCCCCTGCCCCCCCCGCGGGCCCGGAGCCCTGGGCTGCTGTTTGCCCAGCGGCGCCGCTGGCAGCGGGAAGCGCCCCGCGGGGAATCATTAACTGGGGTCAGGGACCGGCCTCGCCGCCGCCCCAAAGCCGCCCCGATGGGCGCGAATACGCCCCGGCTTCACAACGGGGAGATCGGGACAGGATCGGGCACCCCCGCCCTACGGGGCTGCGTTAGCGTCCCCACGCAGCACATAAAGCACCTCTCGAAACCTACGTGTGTCGCCCCATAGGACCGTCCCCCTCCCTCAGCACTCCCGGCTGCCCCCTCCGACATTCTTGCGACACCCCGAAGCCGCTGACGTGCGACCGGGCCCGGCCTTGACCCAGGCAGGAAGGAGCATCCCACAGCACATGGAAGGGCGGCGGAGCAACTGTCGTGCCAGGGCTGTGGAGGGACAGACACACGGCCGGACACGCGATCACACCCACACATCCCCCCCACACCGGGGCCGGGGCTGATGAGAGGAGCAGCCGCCCCCAGGTGTAGGGCCCCGATAACCCAGGGCTGTTTACAGCCCCTCCCATGATACAGGGGGCACGTGAGGCTCTTATCTTTGTCCCCAGCTCCCTCGCAGAGCACGGGGCCAAAGCAGGGAGGGCTACGGCAAAGCACCTTGCCCCCCACCATATCCCAAAAGCCCCAGAACCACAGGCAGCACTGGCATACGAAGGAAATCTTTATTAAGTTCGAGGTAGCAGCAGTGACGGGAGGCCAGAGGGCAGCCCCCAGGGCCCCCGAGCAGGATGGTGTCCACAGCACTACGGCAATGGAGGCAAAGCTGAACACTGCACAGCCTGCAAGAGGGGTATCCCATGACTCCCCAGCCCTTTGTTCTGGGGCCGGCAAGGACCAACTTCTGTCCTTCCCCCAAGAAATCACTACCAGGGGATCAGTAGAAGTGAGAAAGTGACCCCCACTAACTTGCTTATCTACAGCTACAGCAGATCAGGGGGGTCACCTGGGGGCAGATACAGCCCTGGCAGCACACCCCCCACAATGTTAGCGCCAAGACAGTTATATTTAAAAAATAATAAAAAAAAAAAAAAGATACTTCAGTGACAGCACTACACGCAGCTGGCGCAGCTGCCACCCCACAGCAGGCAGCCTCAGTGGCTCCTCAAGGGAGGATAGCAGTGCAGTGGGAAGCAGGAGCAGTGGGAGCCCTGGTGCCGTCACAGGACGGCGAACTTGAAGACAGCCATGATGGCAGCACTAATGAGGCCGGAGATGGGGACAGTGACGAACCACGCCATGAAGATGTTTCGGAAGAGGCGCCAGTCCACTGCCTTCCTGGAGCGCAGCCAGCCCACTGAGACCACTGAGCCCACCTGCCCAAGGAGTCAGGGCATGGCTCAGCACCAGAGCAGGCATCTGCACTCCCCAAACATGCGCTCCTTCACCCCCCAAGGCCAGAGCCCTGAATCCTGCTCCAGCCTGTGGGGACCTTACAAGAGCGCAAGCAGGGAGTGCAGGGCAAGGAGTTGGCACCCCAGAGGGGTGACAGGACCAGGACCCCACAGAACTTAGGTTCCCATGGCCTCTTGGCAGAGCCTAGGGGACCCTGAAAGGGGTTTTGTTCTCCCATCGTGTCCCAAGTGGCCCAGGGACCCACCCCGAGGCTGGGCAGCCACTGCCACCTCACATTGAGATGCAAGTGGCGGAGCTGGGAGCTGACAGTGGCCAGCAGCCCAGAGTGGGGCCTCCCACACAGCTCAGCCCTTCAAGCACCAGGATTCGGGAACACTGAGCTCACACTGAGCCAAAGCTATCCCCCCGCTACCCCTCCTACCTTGCAGTGGGTTGTGCTGATTGGGAGGCCAACATTGGAGGCAATGACCACTGTCACTGCTGATGCCAGCTCAATGCTGAAGCCACTGCAGGGACAGAAAGCAGATCAGAATAGGGGCACTGGATACCCCAAAACACCCAGTGGGTTCAGCTCAAAGCAGCACAGCTTGGCTCTCCAGAGCCCCAGAAGAACCCCCCAGGATGCAGTGAGGTATTGGAGCTACACACACCCCAGCTCCAGCACTGAAACCCACAAGAGAGAGGGGAGAGTGGCTCCTGGAGCAGAACGCAGCTCTCAGGCTGCCTGGAACATCCTCTCTGCTCCATGGTAGCCCTTACCTGGACGGTGTGATGGGAGTCAGGTCCTTCCCCATCGTCTGGATGACTCTCCTTCCCCAGACCCACAAGCCAATGCAAATCCCTGCACCCCCATAGAGAAGCAGCCAGATGGGAGTTGCCACCCTGGTAGCCACATCGCCCGTCTGGTAGACCAGGAAGAGTGCAACCAGGGGCCCAATGGCATTGCTGGAAGAGAAATGGGATCTGGTCTAGAGGGACAAAGGCTCTTGGCAAGACAGAATATCCCTGGAAGTGTTCAAAGGCAGGTTAGACGGTGCATGGAGCAACCTGGTCAAAAGGAACATGTCCATGGCAGGGAGTTGGAATAAGATGATATTTAAGGTCCCTTCCACCCCAAACTAGTTTGTGATTCCATGATTCTATGAGCACTCACGACAGCTAGCAGCCTCCCTGGCTCCCCCTAACTCCACTGACCTGACATCATTACCACCATGAGCGAAGGAGCCGAAACAGGCTGTGAGGATCTGCAGGAACTGGAAGAGTAGGGACACCTCAGGCTTGTCCTGCTCATGCCACTCTTCCAGGGAGCTACTGCTGCCCTTGTGGTCACTGGCACCCAGTTCTGCCTGGGCTGTGTTCAGGTCCACATCTGCAGCCGGGTGTGCATCTGCCACTGCATTGCAGTAGCTCGTGTAGCTGTCCATGCGGACCCTCTTCTTAGTGTCCACCACAGACCAGCTCAGCTTCTCCCCCTCCTCGCTATCCCTGGCACGCAGAGAATCCAGGGGCATGCCACAGATGGCCATGGTGTAGGAGGTATAGCTGTTATTGCGCCGCAGGGGTTTGTCCCCTGAGTCCCCCATGCAGTCCCCCATCTTGGCAAGGTGCAGCTTGTGCAGCAGCTCCTTGTAGAGGCCAGAGTCCTTGTGCACAGTGTGGTACTGGTATTGCCCACCTGAGCCCAGCTGGTGGCCCACTGCCTGGCTCAGGTGGACCAAGTTGCCATTGGGCAGCCGTACAGCTCCTGCCAGTAGGGACAGCAGGTGGAAGGGTTAGCACCAAGGGGTGCTTGGCATTAGGGAAGTCTTACCATGTGTATCACCCCGTGCTACTCACCACTGTCAATGCTTGTTTCCTTCAGGTCGAGGCTGGGAAGCCTCTCCTGCTCCGGGGCTTCCTCCAGCTCCCCCAGGTTGAAGGAGACCATCCTCTCCTCCACCACTGCGCGATGGGGGACAGCCGACCCTGCATCATCAGCAGGGCCCTTGGCATCCCCCAGGGGCATCTTGGCCTCCTCTTGCTCCTCCTTTGGGCAAATGTTCTTCTCCATCAAGGGGCTTTCAGAAGGACTTGATTTTATCTCTCCTGTGAAGAGGGGCAGCCTTTCCACCACTGCACCCAATGCCAGCAGCAAGCCCACACCCTTTGCCACTCAGATTTATGGCAGCTAAATAAAATTTACAGCTCCTCCCCATCCTGAACTTTGGAAACTGCTGGACAGTCAGACCTTGTCTTGGGCACAACAGCCAAACCATCCAAGCCAGCTCATCCCCTATTTTTAGACACCCCCACCCACACGGGGTGTGGTGAACACCATTATGGGGCTTTTATGTCAGTAATGTCTAGTGAAGAGGTTCCTCTTTGGGCCATGTTTGTCCCATCCCTGTGGCCAGTGGGATGCTCTAGACCCACTTTTGGAGTGCTATGACCCCTACAGCTGACAGAAAGGTACCCAGAAGAGCCCAGCTTCTCTACCAGCCCAGCAGCTCCAGCCTGGGCTCCTCTCCAGCTTCCACTGGTGGATGACAAACCCAAACAGGAGCAGGTCTCCACCACCCAAAGGCAGCCTGGTTTCCTGTCTACCCTAGGGAAGCAAGCCAGCAGCACCCAGCCGTGGAAGCTGAGGCTCTTTCTCCACCTCTAACAGGAAAAGCACGTTTTCTCCAGGTGAAAACATGAGGTCTGTTCCTTCAGACAACAATCAAAACCACTGTCTTGTCATAAACATGACCATTTCCCTGTCATTTTGTTTCCTTCAAGGGCTGGGTTGTAGAATTAACCCTTCATCCTGGCATCCAGTCCCAGCAGAACTATCTCCCCGTACATGCGCACCTCCTCCCAGGGATGCCGTGGGCAGGCAGGGAGCATGTCTGACAGGCAGAAGAGCCCACCTCACCTCACAGGCAGGAGTTAAGTTAAACAGCTGGAGGATTGTCAAGAGCAGCCATAAAGCTGTTAGTCACACCCCAATTACACCAGCACAAGGACATCCCCTCATCACCAACTCCCAAGGCCCCAGCTTGCACACATCATTGATATTCAGGACCACATGCAGTTCCAAGCACTGCTCTGGAGGCAAAGCTCAGGGCTGATCCTTTGGATGCCTTTCAACAGTGTTTTGGGTTTTTTGCTACAGGGAAAGGATTTAATTTAAACTTGTGATCTGCATCAGCCAGGCCAAGGACTGCTCAGCAGATATGAGAAGATTAAAGGTTACAACAGGCACATTGTCTCTTGCCTTCTCTCTCCTCTATTAGAGCGGGACAAGCTGTCTGATACTGCCCACGGAAGCTCCAAGAGAGATCACCCCACAGATCAATCAGCCCCAGACACTGCTCAGCAGCCCAACAGCTGCTCCTGGAGGGATTTTGGGTGCCTGGGGTAGGAGCAGGCAGAGCCCAGCGTGATGAGTGCCCCAGTGACTCAAGAGTGGGTTAGTCCCTGAATGAAGATGAGGATTCTACTAATGACAGCCCCACAGCTAATGGGATCTCCCACTGGGAAGAGAACTCGGTTAGCCAGAGCGTGCCCTTCCCCAAGGATCGCAGAGGGATGCAATACTTACGGTCGATTTTCTTCTTCATTCTCGGACATACAAAGAACCAGACGACGAGAGCACAGACAACAGCACTCCCCGCCGAAATTAGCAGGATACCCCACAGAGGAAGTTTGTCAAAGCCCAGCACTAGGAAATAAAACAACGGATCTTTGAAAACCTCTGGGCAAAACCCTCCTCAATATATGACTTTGGTTTTCCCAGGCATAGGGACTCCATCACCTGCAACAGTCCTGAGCTAATCCACCTGCCAGGGAAAAACACTGCTGGGAAGGCATCACTGACCACACTGAGACTGCAGATATACTCTCTGAGCCGCCCAGGTCATATCACCATCAGCAGCTGACCCTTCACAGCCTCCTCCCCCAGCCAAACCCTGTAGAGAGTGGTGTATGCCCCAGGCTCCATACAGCTCTTGTCCCCTCATTTGCTGCAATGTCAAAGGAAAAAACACCTCCCAGTGTGTCTGCTGCAGCACCAGTGCTGCTTCCCTGCTCTGGAGAGCAGACTGAAACTTGGGATGCTCCCCCTGAAGCTCACCAGCCCCTCCAGCTGCTGGGGAGGGCAGCTCTCCTGCTCCAGGAGTCAATGGGAATTTAGGCTTCATGGTATCTGAGGTGATACATGACCCACTTAGGAGCATTCTCACAGGCAGCCTAACTTTGAGCAGAGAACTGGCATCACGTAACCCCAAGCAGGTGCTTGTGACTATCCAAACCCTACATTTGCTGCTGCAGTGACTTACTGCTCCTGAAGCAGTCCAGACACCTCACCCAAGCACAGGTCTGCCTGCAAACCCTGTGCTCAAGCAACCTAGAGCTCACTCTGCAGTTCATGGCTCAGGATAAGCATAGATCCACTTTGGACATGGCCAAGTGATTATGGAGCAGCCCCAGTGCTCCCAGCAGCACCACTGCAGGCCTGTCCTCCTCTCCCCCACGTTGGAGAGAGCCCAGAGAAGGGGAAGCTGACATCCTTCCAAAAAATTTTCCAGCCACTGTTTACAAAGCAAACCCGCCAGAGCGAGCACTGCCTGCCCGCATCCCACCTCCAGAGGCTCCTCCACAACAGGAAACCCACACTCACACCAAAAAACAGCTCAGGCCATGTCATCCCAGCAAATAACGGAGGTGACGGAGCCTCTGGCTCCGTGGGCAAATCCGCCTGTCCCTGCTGAGCCCTCTCTTAGCTCTGCTTGTGACCTGTCTCCTGCAACACAGCATCTTAGTTTGGCTTTTCCAACTGAAGCTCACACTGTGCAGCACACGGGCCAGCTCTTCTCAACAAGAATAATTAGCTTGTTTTTAGGGACAGGATGAACCAGAAGGTACCACGCCACTCCCTGCTCCTAGCCCCACTATGAGCTGCCTGAAGAGTCTCTTCAGCAGCCAGCAGATACCCAAGTTTTAGCACAGGTAAGAGTTAACAGGAAGTCATGTTATTGGCCACTCCTGGGAAGTCTAAGGAGAAAGGTCTGGAGGAGTTTAGTTTGAGCAGGTCTCTTTGGTTGGGCAACTATCTAGCCCAGACAGTGCAGGCTAGCCTGCCGCCTTCTGTAACCGGCACAGGCCAGCCGCCTTCTAGGAGATCTCAGCCCTGTAAAGCAAAAAAGGGGTAAATCGTGCATTTAATGGAGGCTTTAGAAAGAATTTCAAAATTCAGGTTCAAGCATTCTGCTGTGCACTTACAGGGCGCCCCAGTGTACATGATGGAGAAGAGGTTGATTCCCACAGTGCAAGCATAGAAGACAGGCAAAGCCCGCAGGCCGTTGGGAACAGGATCTGCCTGGAAAACACATATCAGTGCTGTAGAGAGGTAGACTGGAAGGCTGTGCAGCAGCTAAGGAGCAGCTTAGCAACAGATTCTTTCCAGAAGGGGTTTGTGCCCTTAGTCACCTACAGATGACAGCTCCTAACAGCCTCTAGGGAACAATCCACAGTCAAATGCCCCCCAGCTACGATGTCAGGAGGTAGGAAAATACCTGGGGGTCCCACAAGGCTCCCCAAAGAGCTAGCGGAGGCCCAGACAAGGGTTCCAGCACTCCCAAGCCTGGAACAACTCATCTCTACCTGGCATTTGAACCCTCTCCCTGGCTCCCCAAACTGCCACCTCCACTTACATTTTTCTTTCAACTCCCCAAGAACTTTCAAAGCTTTTACCCCCTTCCAGCTGACTTGGACAAAATAAAAAATCCATTACTCACAGAGGAGCTTACATGACTACATACCTGGCAGCAAGGCCCTCACCCCAGCAGCAGGAGCATTTAATCCCCACTGCTGCCCAGCAATTGGGATTTGGCATCAGGACAAGCACACCAAGTCTTCCTGAATGCCAAAGCAGCATGGAGCAACTGGACTGCTCAGCACCAAAATGGAGCATGAGAGGGCCAGCCCCGCTTTGGGAGGCTGGTTACACAAGATTACTGTGACAGTGGTGTCACTGAGCTGTTTTAAAGGGCTGCTAGCGATAAGATCTTAACATCTCTTGAATCCTTGAATCGTTAGAGGTAAAACTTAAAGGAATTTAACCTCAGATATGCAGAAGGTTTCCCTGCATAGCTGGGGTCCCAGGCGGAAGGAATGTGGTTTCCCAAGCCCCAGGAAAAATTCTGTCCCTCCCAGCCATGGCTGTGGATCACCACATTCACCCGCAGCCTACCCCAAATTAAGAAGAAATCCTTACACCCGGATTTTGGAAAAGGCCAACTGACAGCTCTGGTCTACTTCATTACTGGGAAACAGGGCTGCTTCCTGCCGAAGCCAGGCAAGACAGCTCCAATGTTTCAGAGGGGAGGTGATGCCCTAAAACCCTCAAGGTCCACTCTGTGGAGTGGCCACAAGCCCCATTTTCTCACCTCTTCAGCTCTCAAAGGGCTCCCCTGGTGCCAACACACACACTCCAGGATGTGCCAGGAGAAGCCCTGGTGACCATAAGCCAACCAACGAGTCCACTGAGAGCAGCCAAGAACCCCAAAGTGTCAGAAAATAGGGCAGACAGCCCTTACCTTACAAAGGATGAACCTCTGCACGAGGAAGAACAGGATAGCAGACATGATGCCCGAAAGAAGGGGTGAGATGAACCAGGACAACACTAGAAAGCAGGAGGCACAATCAGCATCCTGCTGCTAGTAAAGGAAGCCCAGGGACACATGAGGTCCACGGCTGGGGTGGTCCCACCAGCTGGACTTACCAATCTTCAGCAACTCAGACCATTTGACACCTTTTTGCCCTTGGGCCACCAGTGAGAAGCCAATGGTCGCTCCAACGATGCAGTGGGTACCAGAGATGGGGAGCTTCAAGAATGAAGCAATCAGCTGCCACACAGCAGACCCTGGAAAAGAACCAGCCTACTAAGAAAGCCATCACCAGGACACCCTGGGACATCCTGCCCCTACACTGTGACTTCCCTGCTCCTTACCAGACATGGCACTGATCGAACCTGCCATCAGCAGCGTGGAGTTGTACATCTCTACATCAATCAGGCCCTTCCGGATGGTCTCACTGACCTTGGCTCCCAACAGGACAGACCCTACCGTCTCAAAGATGCTGGCCAGGATGCAGGCCTGCCGCAGAGTCACGACCCCTGAGCCCACAGCCGTGCCAAAGGAGTTAGCCACGTCGTTTGCACCAACAGAGAAGGCCAGGATGAAGGCAATGATGAAGCCCAGGACCAGCATCCAGAGGTAGTCAGCCATGGGGGCGGTGAGCACCGCGGGGGTCGGTTCCATGGCGGGGGTGGGGTGATGGGTTAATAAATTAAGCATAAAATTAAATAGACGGATCGCTATAGGGCTCGGGGGGTCTGCGACGTCCTACGGGCCGGTCTGTCGCAGGGACTGGGGGCTGGGTGCCGCGCCATGGTCTGCGCCGCTCTTCATCCTGCGGGAAAGACAGAGCTTAGCAGGGTGAGCACCGGATACCGGCCCTTCCCGCCGCCGGTAACGGCCGCTACCGCGCGCGCCACCGCCCCCTCCCGCCGCCATGTGCATGTGTGTCCGCCTCCGCCCGTCACCTCCGCTCACCGCCTGGGCTGGCCCGGGCCGGGCCGCGCTAACCAGGATGCCCCAGCTGCGGTCCCACTTCGCTGCCGCTCCAGCCCCGTTCTCCGGCTCCACTTACAACCGGTCCCCGCCGGTCCCGCCCGCCCCCGCCGCCCCGACTGACGCGGCCACAGCGCCCGGCGCACTTTAACACCGCCCTCCGCGCCACGTGACCTCAGCCCCGCCCCCCGCGGGGCCGGGCACCGCCCTCGCTGGCCATTGGCCCGCTCGGGAAGGGGAAGGGCGGGGCCGCACCGCCATTGGGTAGCGCCGAGCGCAGACCCGGGCCTAGCCCCGCCCGCCCGCGCGGGCACCGCGCCTGTGAACCACGTGCACGCTCACTGTCGGCCGAGGTGGAGGGACGGCAGCGCGGGTACCGATCCGCACCGGCACCGGCACCGATCGGCACCGGCACAGCCCGGCACCGGCTCCGGCACCGGCACCGGCACCGATCGGCACCGGCACAGCCCAGCCCAACCGTGGGCTGACTCGACTCTGGCACGGCCCAGCACGCTGTGGCACATCCTGACGCAGATGTGTGCTCTGCCCTGGCATCGTCTGACTCAGCCCTGCACGGGTGTGGCCTTGACTGGGTTCGGGCACATCTGGCACGGCTTGGCAGCAATGTGGGATCTGCTCCAGTGTGGCACGGGCACGGCCCAGCGCGTGTAAAGACCCAGGCTGGGCTCAAGCACAGCCCGATGCTTCGGCATGGATGTGGGTCCGTGTGGGTCTGGCCCACATGTGGAACAGCTCTGCTCAGCTCCAGCATGACCAGCCTGCGGCAGGCACAGCACCAGCCCAGGCAGGCAGCGAGCAGCTGACCACTGGGGTGGCGCTCCAGTGTGGCTCAGTCGCACTCCAGCTCTGAACTGACGTCACGCATGAACCTTGGGCCTTGTGCCTGCACTGGTTGAGACCAGCACTCAGCAACAGTACCAATCTAGGGGTACCCACCGGCCTCAGCAAGGGCCACACATGGAGACTGATACCAGTACCCACCAGGACCAGCTGTGGCACCAGTATCCACAGTTGAGTGGTGGCAGCTCAGGGTATCCTGCAAGGTCCCAGGAGATTCCCAGGAGGTTCAACTGGACCCCCCAGCACCTCCAGCCTGGGTGACACAGGCAGGGGTGAACCCCTGCACACGGCTAGCACGCAGCCCTCTGTGAATATGTGCACACACAGCCCCATATGCACATGCTGGGGGTACACGTGTGCCCTGAGCAGAGTGAGCGCCAGTGCCCATTTCCACCTTGCGCTGATCATTGCCCGGCAGGAAGCATGGCTCAGTGGTCAGAGGCCACAGGCAGCCCCAGGGCAACGGGTCAGCCGGCACGGGAAGCTGGGGTGTCTGGCCAGGGATTGTACTGCCACACGGGTCAGCGGCTGGGGGCTGGCCGCAGCTGGGCCATCGCATGCCATCGCGTCATGGGGACAGTAGTGACAAGGGGTTTCAGATGGCACCCGGTGCAGGGGGGAAGTGGCCAGGGTGCCCCAGCCCTGCTGCATCGCTGCCCTTGCGTCACCCGGCCAGAGTCCGTCCTGTGTCCCCATGGGCCCTGTGTCCTGGACCACGTGCAGCACTGGGTTCACAGAGCCACAGCACGGCCCAGGCTGGGCCTGGGGGATAAGGAGGGACGTGTACCTGGAGCATGAGGATCCCTTGCCACTCTCAGCTCACCAAAGCAGTAGCAGGGGATGATCCCCCCATCTTTACCCAGTTCCCACTCCTGTCACCACTGGGTGACAGGGGACTGGGTGTCCCCATCTGCCCTAGGTGCATGAACTGGGGAGGAAACTGCAGCAGGAGTCCCTGGGTGAAGCTGGGAGGACCCATGTTCTGGGCCCCCAGGTCCCATAACCCTGTACTCCTAAATCTGAGAAGGGCGTGTCTACACCCCTGCAGGGGTAGAGGCAGGTCTGGGGAGCAGTACTGGGAATACAGGTTGCAGCAACAGGTACATGGGGGGCAGCACAGAGTATGTGGGATGCACTAGCAAACATGGAGCACAGTGGCCAGGTGTGGAAGGGTGTAGCACTGAGCAAAAGGGGGTACAGCACATGGGGAGCAGCATTGATCACATGGGTGCAGAACTGAATAGATGGGGTGCAGGGCCAAGGATGTGCTGGGAAGGAGCAGGCTGGGTGGCCCTTCAAGATGCCCCCAGGACAATACATTGCAGGGGAGCCTTGGACCTTTGTCAGCTTCACCCCTACAGTGAACCCTGCTCCTAAGGAGTGGGACTGTGACACTGGAGGCACTTAAAGCAGTGAGGCAGCTCTCTGGGAGCTGCTGGGAAACACCCTGGGAAACACTCCAGCCTGTGTCCATCTCGCATACAGACCCAGGGGCCACATCCCTCTGCCCCAGTAACACCAGTAAGTCTATAGCTCCTGCATTGGGAGCCATTGATGGATGCTGAGCCTGCCCTGAAATCCACCTGCTTGGCATCAGCACTCCCAGTACTGGTGGTGGCTTTGACCTGTAGGTCCCTGCACATGCCCTGGTGTTCAACAGCATCACTGGGCATCCCAACACTCGTTGGCACATTATGGACCTCTTAAGTGTCACCAGCAGTCTCTGGAAACCCCCAGCACCACAGTGGTTGGTACCCCTGCCTACCCAAGCTCCACTCCTGACCGGTCCTCTTATTTCATGTTATCCTACTCTGTTGTTAATTGGTAATAAATTAAAATTAATTTTCCCGAGTCAAGTGTTTTGCCCATGACTTAACTGTTGAATGATTTCTCTCCTTACCTTACCCCAAAAGTTGTTCCACTGCTCACACCCCTGCCACATGTGCCTACATTGCCCCTCCCTGTATCACCAACTGGACACTGTAAGTGTGGTCATGTTCCGTGAGAACTTACACGATCCAGATTCATCAATAGTTTGGTTTACTGGAGCAACAGGAAAGCAGGTTCAGAATAAATGCATGAACCACATTAAAATGTAATGACGAGGTATAGAACAGAATATATATAAAATATCCTGGGTCTATGTGTTGCTGAAGGCTGGGAAGCACTCAGTGCCTGTTCTGGACAGGAGCCAGACACAGGGGCCCTGTGGCAGAGCTCCACAGGGAGCTCCACCTTTTCCTGGTGTCCCAGTAAACTGGGATGGAAAAAGCCCTGTCAAGGTCTGCCACAGCTCACTCATTCAGCTCCTTTCCTTGCCCTGTATTTCTCCAGGAGATGGTGCCCAAGCATATGAAGAAATCTCTCTGGGTGCCTCTCCTGCATGAGACCCCGTCCACTCACTGCATGCTGGTGAATCACTGGCAAAGGCATTAGTGAGAGCAAACTTGAATCATGTTGTGGATAAGGTTGAAAGGGACAACAGTGGGGTCATCTGGTCCCACCTCCCTCCTCAAGCAGGGTCATCCAGAGCCCATTGCACAAAACTGTATCCAGACAGTCCTGGAACATCACAAGTGGGTGAGACTCCACAACCTGGGCAATCTGCTCCAGTGCATGGTCACCTGCATAGAAAAGTTCTTCCTCATGTTCCTCATGTTCAAGTGGAATTAATATGAATTTGCAAAAAACACAGCAAAGGGTCACTGTATTGCTTATACGATAAGCACGGATAGTACATATAGTGAAAATCAAGTTAGAATCAATTAGAATCAGTGGCAAGTTAGATTCAGTGGCATCGTGAGGCTTCCCACAACCTCTCGGTACCCAGGGCTCGCAGTGGCACCCATGGGAGTTTGCTGCCAGTACAACACAACTGATTGTGCTGCTGCTCTTTATTTATACTATTCCAAATATTCTGCTGGCTTCTGTCCAGCCGTCCGGGTGCTCTGAACTGGCTCAGGAAGCTGCGAGGCGCCTATGGAGAGAGGAAGCTGCTGAGGCCCGGCCAGGGCACAGGGTGAGTGTGAGGGTGCAGAGCAGCACTGGGCACCCATGAGCTGTGGGCATCTGCTGCACAGGGGAGCTGTGGGCACAGAGAACTCTAGGTAGAGCATGGAGTGCCAGCTCACAGCACCAACCTCCACAGTGACTTACTGGGCACCCAGAGCACCAGAGCTCAAAACGCCTCATGCCACTCAATACCAGTTTGGTAGCACCCCTCCGCCCCACCAACTCACTTTCTCCTCTTCCTCCACAGATGGAGCACACAACACAGCACCATTCCCAGCAGCATCGAGCCAAGGACTGCCACGATGCCTTCGATGCAGTACTTCTGGAAAGAATTTGCATCCACAGCATTTGTGTCTGCTCTGCCCACCACAGCGTTTGGGTCTTCCCTGTTATCCACAGCGTTTGGGTCTGCCCTGCTGTTTCCAGCACTGGTGGATCTCCTGCTGACAGCGCTGTTGAGGCTCAGGCTGTTCACACCTGGAGGACCAACTGTGCATGTTAGTGTGTCCTGCACACCTCTGGCAATCTTACTAGAAGGCTGACATTGCCAATAAATGTTCTTTCCCACTTCACTGGCATATCTGAATGAGAAAACATCCTGTGGTGGCAACATTTCCATGGCTTCAGTAGAAACCAAGGGAATTCCCAAAGGCCTAGCAAGTCCCTGCTCTCTGGACCTTCTCTCCTCTCAGCTTTGCTTACGCTTTGGAGTGGCCACAATCTAGTTTTTCCAGTGTCTGCCTTTGCTCCCTGTTGCTGGGGATTCTTCACATGCACCCACAGTTTCTCTTGTGCTCTGGCCAGGGATGATCTGACTGGCACAAACACACTGTGTCCCTGTCATCTGGAGACACAACTGGCAGTAGACACTCTGGACCACCCTTGCAGCTCACCAATACCTGCAGGGCATGACACGGAGGGTCCCTGCAGTGAGGGTCTGAAGTGTGGGCAGGGGGGCTATGGCATGCCCCTATATGCACCTGAAACCTCTGCTGCCCGATTGTGCTGGTCAGGAGTGACCTGTACCCACCTCCTAGTATCATCTTCAGCTCCCTCAGGATTTCGTGTAGCACTTTGGATGTCTCTGTGGAAGATTGTCCCCTTCCATCTTGATACTTTGGACCTTAATAGAAAGAACAAAGTTGCATTTTCCCCCCAGCACCCGCACCCCAAGGGGATGCAGTCAGGCCCTTTAGGTATCAGGGAGATACCTGAACTTCCCTCTCTCTTATTGTCTTTTCTGCAGTGTGGGCAGCATTTGCCTGCCCCCGGTTTTCAGGACTTGTTTCCCACTTACATCCTGTGGCAGGACTGCCCAGTGCCTGGATAATTTTGAAAGCATTCCTATATGCTGGCATGGGGACCTTCCCCAGGGTTGGCCAGCACTGTCAAGGATCAGGGAAAAGTGAAGCCTCAGCATGGCTCAGGCATGGAGTTTTCAGGAGGATGAGATAGAGTCCCCTAAGCCATGCCAATCTGAGAGTGCACCCCTTTGGACCCCAGTTCCAAGGAGGGATCTCCCTCTGTTGTGTTAGGGCCTCTAGGGTTTCACAGCAAGGTCTGGGATGCAAGTGCTGGGGGAGGGATGTAAGACCCAGTGCCACATTTCTCATTATTTGCTGAGGGATGTCTCCAGGTGGCCTCATTCTCAAAAGAGCGAAGTTCTGAAATCCCTGAGAATGGAGTGTGAGAGGTGGTAAGCATCTTGCTGCACCCACAGTGTCCGACTGTGTGTCCCTGAGACAGCAAGAGCAACAACCTGCACCCCAGAGGTGACAGTCACCCCAGAGCCACTCCTGGCTGTTATCAGAGCGTTCTGGCTCTGCACTGGCACAGTTTGGCACCAGGGCAGAGCCTGCAGACACTGGGGATCTCAGCAGATGCCGCTGAATGGCCAAAGGACAACGATTACCCAACACACCTGTGGTGTGAAAGGCCCTGGTGTTTTCCCCAGGAACTGGCACTGTCTGATGGCCTTCCTGAGGTGCTTTCTCCTGCGCAGTCTCACGCTCCAGTGCTTTAGAGAGAAAGTGTGTCAGTTGAATTCCAAGTCACTGTTGCTCATCAGGATCTGTCAGAGCTGGGTGCTGGCCCTGGCATGCCCACCTACCCACTGCCTGTGCTCGCCACGGAGCAGCCCCAACGTCCTGGGCTGGCAGGGCCACCAGGAGGAGGATCAGAGTCAGGGCCCACCCTGCCTGTACCATGATGCAGCTACTGCTGCTTCTCCTGCCACTGCTGCTCAAGCCTGTGACACCCAAGCTACACTGCACAGCAGGGTCTGGCTTTGCAGCTCCACAGGGCGCTTTGTGACCTCATGGGGTCTTCTAGCAGCAACATTCTGCCATCTCCATGGGGGGCCCAAGTATTCCCCAAATATTCCTGCTGGTGACGGATCAAGCAGAGACACCAGATTCAGTCTAGCATTCACAGGGCTCTCTGCAGATCTGCTCTAGAAAACTCTGCAGAGACTACCTGGGCTTTCACCTGTGTCCAGAGCAAATCCCAGTGCTCCTGGAAGTGCCTGAGGGTATCAGGCAGCTGCTGATGTGGACCTGCCCTGAACATGGGACAAACACTTCCTGGAGTTCCCTCGGAGGAGTCAGGAGCTGGCACTTGGGAATTATCTCAAACCCTTCACGCCCGACATTAATCATTAAAAAGGACTGAAGCTGTTCACTTTGCCCCTCATGGAGTAAGGAGCATACTCAGGAAAGCAAAGAAAATAGAACTTGTGGGCTGAGATAAAAACAGTTTAATAATTGAAATGCAGGAAAATAATTAGTAATAGTAATAATAATAATAAATAAAAAATAAAAAAAAAAAAAAAAAAAAAGGGAGATGGTGAGAGGAAGAGAACACACAAGATGAGGTGCGGCGGCGGGGCCTGGGCGCCCCCTGGAGGCTCGGAGCGGGTCCTGCAGCCCCCCCCGCCTCCCCGCCCGTGGGGACCGGGGACATGTGGGACACGGAGGGTATGGGGAGTGGGACGCTAGGGACACGAGGGCGCGAGGTCTGGGCGTGCCATGGTGCTGGGAGACGACAGGAGGCCCCGGCGGTGCCACCAGGAGCCCGGGATTGCCTTGGAACTCTCAGCGGGGCGGGAGGGGCCTCTCGGGCGGCCGGAATACATGTGCGCGGGGCGGGTTCCGGGCGGACCGGAAGCGCGGCCGAACTTGTTGCCGTGACAGCGGTCCCTGGGCCGCCATGGAGGCCGCGCTCACTGACATGTACGACCAGGCGCTGCTGGGCATCCTGCAGCATGTCGGCAATGTGGAGGAATTCCTACGCATCCTCTTCGGCTTCCTCTACCGCAAGACCGACTTCTATCGGCTCCTCCTTCGGCCCGGGGACCGCCTGGGCTTCCCGCCCGGCGCGGCGCAGGCCATGGCCCTGCAGGTACCGGCGGGGCCCGGGGGGGACGGCGCGGCCTGGCCTTGCTGGCGGCCGGCGCTGTCCCTGCCGCGGAGCCGAGCCGAACGGGCCGTGTCTCCCCGGCTGGGCGGTGTTCGTAGTGGGCCGGCGGCGGGGTTAGGTCTGAGCAGAGTGGGGGGATGCGGGGCGGGGGTCGGGCAGCACAGCAGCCCCCGGGGCACCGGCGCTGCCTGGGGGAGCGCAGAGGAAGGCAGGAGAAGTCCTTTGAAGCGGGGGGAAGCGTCACTCTCGTAAGAAGATGAGGAGCCTCGGAGGCAGGCGGGGACTGCGAGATCCCGGTGGGAAGAGCCGGTTTGCGACGTCAGCTCGGAGCTTGGCACCGGGAGCACCGGGCCGGGGTTTTCTCAAGCAACTGCAGCCAGGAGCCGTGGGAGCAGACAGCCCAGAGAGAGGCAAGAGGCAGATAAGGACCCGGGAGTCGTGGGGGGAGGCAAGTCTGGGCTCTCAGCGAGAGCTTGTGGCCGGCATTGTGCTCTCTATTGTGGTCTCTCTTCTGGACGGGAGGGGACAAAAGACCTGACCTGCCTGGTTCGGTGTTGGAGTAGTTTTGACGTGGGGTCCTCTGGCCTGTTATTAATCTTCACTGGCATGGAGGAAATGAGCTCGTAAAACTTAGAGTGAGGCTGGGTTTAGGGTGTTTGCTCAGACTGAGTGAGTTTTCCTTCCTAGGTGCTTCAGGCCTGGCGTGTCTCAGGTAGGGGGACAGGAGTCCTGCCCCTCCCTGCAGTGCCCCGTGGCACCCCATTGGGGTCCTCATTACTCCCAGGGGTAGCCCCTGTTGGCCTCTCTGGATTAGGCAGACCCCAGAGGGGGCTCAGGCTGCCGAGAAATGGCATGGAGCTCAAACTATTGAGCAGAAGGGCAGTGCTGACAGGGTTCCTGTCTGGTGTTGCCCCAGGACTTTCTGGGGCTGGGCACAAGGAAGGAGGTGCAGTGTTCTTGCTATGGGAAGGTGTTAGAGTGGCCTCATGGCTGCAACCAGAGGTACCCAGAGTGTGGGGACAGTGTGGAAGGGGCTTGTTCCTCCTCATCCTCACTCAACTGCGCTCCAAGGGACACAGTTCTGAGGTGTTGCTTTGGATGATCCATGCAGGGCTGGTACTCACCTCTCCCACGTCCTTCCCTCTGCTCACTGCCTAGGGAGGAAAGCTGGGGTGAGCGGCACAAGCTTCTGTCCTGTTGTGATTGTGCTGGCAGGAGCCCTCCCTGGGCCATGTTCTTTGTCCTGCACCTCCTGGACCCAGAGGAAGACTTGAATCGAGCAGGTGTGCCAGTCCACTGCTGGAAGCACTAGATCTGCCTCCAAAGTATTCCTGAGAAGCGAAGGAGGGCTGTGTTTGATGCTTGCACACTTTTTAGAACATGTTTACAGTGCCAAAGCCCTGGCACTTGGCTGGGAGAACTTGCAGCCCTTTCAGGAAGCAGATGCCGGTCTGAGTGGCCATCACCCCTTGCTGCAGATGCTGTTGTGGGCTTCACTTCCGACCTCCAGCCTGCACTGGGGAGGCATGGCCGGAAGCCAGATGAGGAGTAGGATTACATCTCCTGGGATCACATCTTCTGCACCTGATTGTTTGGGCACAGGCAGTGCTAGGTCAATTGTCCTGCAACTTCTTCTGGGGCAGGTCATCCTGTTTGCCTGTTGGAGACTTTGAGTCCAGGCTTGCAAATGGTCAGTGGGTGAGCCCTGGAAGGCTCATGGGTAAGGGGAGGCTCTCTTGGAGCCCCCTCCCAGCCAAGAGCTGAATCTCACCACTGTGTTTTTCCCTGGAGTAACCAGCCCTCTTCCCAGGCTAGGGTGAGGTTGGCTGTGAGAATACAATCCTAGAAGCAATTCCAAAATGCTTCCAGGGGTTTCTGAGATGTGCTTGACATGGCCATGGGACTTTTCAGTGAGTCACCAGCTGTTTTTGTTGGTGACTGAAGCAGCTCAGGGTAGGAACAGGAGTGGTGCAACACCCAGCCTGCTGAACCCACGGCTGGGAGCTCTTGCCAGGTTCCAGAGCAGGTTCTAGAGTGGTTCTAGACCACATTCTAGGGCGGTTCCAGATAGGATTCTAGACTTGTTCTAAAGCATGTTCTAGAGTGGTTCTAGAGCACGTTCTAGACCATTCTAGACCACGTTCTAGAGCGGTTCTAGAGCACGTTCTAGATCACGTTCTAGAGCACGTTCTAGATCGGGTTCTAGATCGGGTTCTAGATCGGGTTCTAGAGTGGTTCTAGATCAGGTTCTAGAGTGGTTCTAGATCGGGTTCTAGACCGTTCTAGATCATGTTCTAGAGTGGTTCTAGATCGGGTTCTAGATTGGTTCTAGAGCGGGTTCTGGAGCAGGTTCTAGAGCGGGTTCTCAGTGTGTGGTGCAGAGAGAGGAAAGGCAGGAAGAAGTAGGCGCCCCAAGTGTGTGATGCTGCTCCTTTTCTTCTCTCAGCATCCCAGGTAGAGCTGGCAGTTCTGCTCACTCTGTTTGCTCTTTCTCTCCCAGGCATTCCGAGTGTTTGAACGGATGGCCAGGCAGGATGATGAGAAGAGGCACCGGGAGCTGGAGGCAAAGCTGAGGAAGAAGGTGGAGGAGGAGGAGGCAGCTGCAGCTGCTGAGAGGGTGAAGCTATGCCCTGCAGCTCAGGAGATTGAGGTGGAGACAACGGAGCACATCCCAGCAGCAGATGCTGGGGAAGCTGCAGGCACACAGGAATCAGCTGCAGCCCAGGGTGCCGCAGCCCCCAGCGCTGTGTCAGTGGAGCCTCCAGGGGCTGCTGCTCTAGCAGAGCTGCCCACGTAAGGGTCTCTTACTTTCTTCACGCTCCTGGTGGTGGGAGGCAAAACCCTGGACAGGGTAACCACTGTTTGCTGCACAGCCCTTTTTGGGTTTTGACCTTCCTCTGCAGACTCAGACCCTCAGGAGGTTATGAGGATTTCCCTTGCAGCATTCCAAGGCCAGAGGCATTATTTAGCTCCCCACAGGAGGGCAGCAGTTGTCCTGTGGGTGATTCAGGGTTTCCCACATTGCTCTGAGCAGAGGAGGTGGCATATCCTGTACATGGCCCCACAAAGCTGGGCTGGGTAATATGGCTTCTCCACAAACTGGTTGTGGTGTGCACTGTCCCTTTTCTGGCACTTGCTAAGGCTCACCTGGAAGTCCTGGCACCAGTCTGTGACCTTTTTGTTAGTGATGGACTCCCTGGTGTGCTTGGAGACATCCCAGCAGCCATCTGGGAGCAGACATGGATACCTGCAGTACCTGCAAGTTGGTGCTGGCAGGCCTGGCCGTGGTGGTTTGGAGCCCTCTAGAGGTTTCTGGCCCAGCCCTTGGCTCAGAACAGGGCCAGCTTTGAAGACAAAACGAGTGCTGCAGAATTTTCTCTTTAGCCAGGCTTGGTGGCTTTCCAGCAGTGCCAAGCAGCCTCCATTTGTGCAGAAATGTCCTTGTGTCAAAGTCCTTCCGTAGCTTCTGGAATATTTCCAGTCTGACTCCACTGAGCAGCAAGATGTGAGCTCCGGAGGGCCAGCATGGCCTCTCTGGACTATGTACCTGAATGCCGGTCATGTTCAGAGTTCACTCATCCTTCCCTGGCATCACTTTGACCCTGAGCCAAACTAGAGCTGCCCAACCCTTACTCAGGGCCTCATGCCCTATTGAGGTTCAGACTCCTGTGTTTCTTTGCTGACCAAGCCAGGGAGTGATGCTGTGAGCTGGCTGTGCAGACTCCATCTCCTCCTCCCCTCCCTGGTGTGTTCTGTGGTCAGACCCCATGTGATGGCTGCGTGGACCTTCTCCGACCGCCATAATGGTCCTGGCCATATGGTGAGGAGGGAAGCTTGGGCTGGTGATTCCTATCCTTCCAGCCAGGTTTGGATATGTCATTGGAAAGAGCAAGCTGCCAGAAAGAAGTGGAGCACAGGAAGAGCCCCAGAACCTGTAAGGACTGGGATGACTAATGCCCCTGAGAGGCAGAGACAATTCAGAGCTCAGACTTTGGGGCTGTCTACCTTTGGCATATGGAAGGGACAGTCTGAGGACCAAAATCTTGGGAACAGTGGATAGGTGGCAGGAGTGGAGAGAGGTTTGGCTCTTCCCCCAGGGCATGGTTGGGCACTCAAACAGGCTCCTTGGTCATGGCTTTAAGGCTGCCAGAGCTCAAGGAGCTTTTGTACAAATGGTAGGTTTGTTGAGGTCGTATGCAAGGCCAGGAGTTGGACTCAGTTGGGTGCCTTCCAGCTCAGGATATTCCATGATTCTGTTATTCTAGGACACTGGAGTCAGGTTCTGCAGCCTTGGCTGGAGTCTGTGTTGGAGAAGAGCCTGAGCTCTGGCTGTGTTGGGGCAGAGCCTTAGAGTGGCCTCCATTGGGGGAGGGGGAAAGGGGACCAGCAAGGTGTCTGGTGAGTCACATGGTCCTGTGGGAGGAGGAGAAAGGACTTAGGTGTAACATAAGATGTAAGATGTACATCCCACAGGATAAAAATAAGCCAGAAGTCAAAAATTAAATCACCTACAATGCCTGTGCTGGAGCTCTCCTGGTAAAGGAGGGTTCTCCCTGGGGCTGCCAGTCTGACACGAATCCCTGGACAAAATTAGCAAGTCAAAAAAAGCTCTGTCAGAGTGCACAGCAGAGGTCTGGATGTGTCCAGCCCAGCTTTCTTCTTCCCAGTGGAGAAGAGAGGGAGAGTTTGGAGGCCCAGTGAAGCTGTGAGCAGAGGGAGCTAGACTGGGCTGAGTGCCAGTTGCTTGTGTCCCTATGCAGGCTGCATTTGCTGTGGTTTTCCCAGTGAAGTTTCACCTCAGGATTTTGGTTGTGGGGCAGCAGCTGGTGTGAGGTGAGTTCAGCTGCCTGAAAATAAATGTCGGGGCTGCAGGAAGGAAACTGGAGGGATCAGGAAGGAAGGCGAGGATGTGGGAGCAGGATGTGTCTGACAGTGAGTGTGGTGGAACCAAGAGGGATGGTTTCTGCTGTGTGTGATGGGTGCTTGGTTAAAACTCAACCCTCACTTGTGCCACCCTCTGAGTGCATCCTGGCATCGCTGGAGAGTGGCCCCTGTGAGGCCTCGGTGCTGACACTCAGGTGCTATTTTGCAGCCTGAAGCTGTGGCATTGAACACCCAGCCCTGCGTGGCAGTTCTCCCCTGGGTGCTGCCATGAAAGGAAGGTGCCTTCTGCTGAATATAGCTGCCACTGCAACTTCTGCCCTCCCCAATGGGCTCTTCTCCCTCTTCTCTTACTGCTCCCACCACCCCATACTCACTGATGGGGTGGAACACCTGCAGCCCCCTTGGTGCCTGCTCAGTTTAAACACGTGGTGGGTGAAACCAGATGCAGGAGGCCCCATCCTAGTCCCAGGGGTCTGGTGGTTTCCAGGCCAGGAGAATGGGGTGTCTGCGGGCGTGAAGTAGGACAGAGGAACCCACGGTTTGTCACGGGGCTGTAGTTAGTTTCGATGCCTCTGGGGGGCACTGGAGCCCCCGGAAAGGCAGTGGGGGCCGGGCGGATACCCCCCGACAGACTCGTAATAATTTAACCGACTGCTTAATTCTCCACAGCCCCTTCCTTCTGAGCAAAACCTGGAGCTACCAGCCTGGGTATGAGGGGCGCATGAGTTAATGCGCAGCTCTGGCAGCAGGAATGCAGAAAAGAGATTAAACAAAAATATTTTCCATCTCCCTTCCTTCCCCCCGCCTCTCCAGCCGCTGGTGAAGAAAACCGCTGCCACCAAAATCTATATAAAAACTTGCTCATTCTGTCAACCTGACGGCTCTGGAAATGTAGGGCAGGTACCATCCCAGATCTGCCAGCTCCCATCAGAGCCTCATGCTGCGCCCGGATGCTGGGGTGCTGGTTGGGAACATCTTACGAAGTACAGTGCAGCTTTTTCAGGGTCGATCCAGATGAATCAAGCCAGTTTTGCAGGTGTGGAGGTTTTCAGGGCCCAGTTTGGGAGACAGGTCTTCCCAAGTCCCTCACCTTCCCCACTTGTGAAAGGCAGGTGAATCAATTCCTCGTTGCTGTCCTGTAAATACACTGAGGACTGAGGTGTCTTTGGGGTGACACTCGTGCTAGGAGCTATGCCACAGAAGAAGCCAGGCTCCTCTTGCAGCTGTCCCAAATGTTCCAACCATCCTTCCCCAGCTGTTGCAGCTCTTGCTGTCCCTACCTTGCCAGGAGGGTAGCAGGGCACAGCCCTCCTCATACCTCACCATGGGGCTGCTCTTCCTGGCATTGCAACTGCACAGTCCCAGCTCTGGCTCTTCCCCCATCTGCTCCCAGAAGCCATCCTTGCCTGAGCTCAGCTCCTAATTTTGAACACCTCTGCTGCCCAGCACCCTCCCCTTCCCCCAGCTTGGATTCCATCCTGCATATATTTGCCACACAGCATTTAAAATAGAGCTTGGCAGCCCACGTGTGGCACTGCGCAGCCCGGCCTGTGCTTGTGCTTTATGACTTTGGTTCCTGGCTTCCCTCTGCTCCTTGCTTTTTCCCAGTATAAATGGGGGAGGAGGCTCTGTCCCCCTGTCCTGTGAGTCCCTTCCCTTACTCCATGTATGGGCAAGAGGTTGTGGCAGGAGACTGGGGCGGGCAGTCCTGGAAGCCTGTGCATGGTGGTGACTGTCTCACCTTCATGTGTTTCTCCACCCAGCTTTTGTGTCTCTCCCAGGTGCTTGCTCCTACCAGGTGTGCTCAGGATGGGGCAGCTCTGGTCTGTACCTTAGAGGTCATCTGAGCAGGTGAGGTCTCTCAGAGGAGGAATTTTGGGTGTGGACAGCACAGCCAGGGCTGGAAGCAGGGCCACTGGGAAACGGAACACTCTGCCGGGTGGGCCCAGGAGGATATGCAAGTGCCTCATTCCTGAGGAAGCCTTTGGCTGCTGCTGGGTGATCTGGCGCAGTAACATGCAGAGCAGAATGAAACCCTGGGGTCTCAGTGGCCTCAGCCGTTCACCTTCTGCGGTGTGGAGAGGGAAGAGGCAGTTAGAGGAGTGGACTGAGGTTAGGAGGGGCTCTTCATGGCTCCCCACTTTGTGGGGCCTTGAAGGAGACCCTTCAGGTGTTCTGGAGTCTGTGGCTGGCAAAGGACTCCACTCACCCTGTGCACACAGTGCTATTGTGTCAAGGAAGGGGGCAAATAGGCTGCTGCTGAGCAACAGAGCCCTGGCCACCCTGCCTGCCTCAGTCACCTGGTCCAGATGAGCCCCGCCAAGGGCTGGTCTCTTTGGCATTGCTCTGCTATCCCTGGGAGTGGGTGCTGGGGCTCACCAGTGACCTACAAAAATCTCTGGTATACTCCCTGGCTTGCTGGCTGGTGAGACGCAGAGTAGAATTGAACTGAAATGCATTAATCTGGTGAGCCGACTCCTAACATTCCCGCTCTCTCCCAGACCCACCACTCCCATTCCCAGACCCCCTGGCGACCTGGAGTTAACCCTTTGTGAGACACACTGGGAGGATCCCTGGGATGATACAGCAGTACTCTGGGAAATTTCCATGAGGTGCCTGTATGAATCTAACTTGACGTAGCAACAGCTTGGCTTTGCTGGAAGCCCAGATGGCATTTTGTTGTGAGGTGCCTGCAGGATGGGCTTCCTGGCATGGGTGGATCCTCCTTGGGGTGCCAGGGGCAGGAATTTCACTACTGGTCACCCTTTGTGGGGGAGCAGGGCTGTGAAGAGTAGCTGTTGCTGCACACTGCTAACATGAGGCCAGTTTTGTTTGACTCAGAGACTGCATTGTCTCAAGCTTTCTCCTCTCAAGCCTTTTCCATTCAGAAGGGAGGAGAACCCTTAGGTGCTCAGCAGTTTTGTCTGGGACTGTCCAGACCAGAAGCCAGTTAAACTGGTTTCCTTCCCCACTGCCCCTATGGACTTTCCTGATGAGCTCACCTCAGAGTCTGTGCTGTTCTTCCAGCCTGACCTAGAAAGGAGCTGATCTTGATCCATATTTAAGGAGAATCTGCCCTGGTTCCGATTCCTCTTATGCATGTGGGGCTGTTGTGCACAGGGAATTCCTCCAGCATGGCCAAGGCCTGTCATGAGCAGGAGTCAGACAGAGCTCAGGGAATGGCCTGACCTGATGCAGCCGAGCTCCATCTGGCCCCGTATCCTGTCTCCATCAGCAGCAGATGCTGGGGGAAGAAGAGAAGAACAGAATGATCAGTGCAGTGATACTTTCTCTGTGCTTTCATCCTGCCCTGATACATAGTGGCTCAGCAGCTTTCTAAACACTTGGTCCTTCAGCCCTTTAGGGGGATTATTTTCCTTTTTCTTTCTGAATTTCAGCCCTCCCATGCCTGAGGGCTCTGCAACAGCATCCTGCAGCAGGTCCCTGCTGTGCATCACTGCTATGTGGGGCTGTTTTCTCCATGTGGGTGAAGAGGCATTGAGTGGGTCCCCAGTCCCCTTCTCTGCCTTCTGTGGGGTTCTTCTATCATGTCAATTTCCCCCTTTCAGTCTGTTTTTGGGCAGAAGAATCATCATTTCCATGCTCATTTCTCGCTTGAGCATCCTTGTGCTCCTGGTCCTGCATGATTCTCCAGTGTTCTGAGGGCCATCCCCATGCTTCTGTGTGTACCCATCGGTGTTCTCTTCCTCCTACCCTGTTTCTTTTCTCCTTTCCTGTCCTGCTTTTGCTGTGAGGCCAGGAAATCCTCTTCCAGACACATGGTACCTCTCACCGTAAAGTGACATCACTCCAATCCCTTTTTCTCCCTTCCCAGCTCTCCCGAACACTGACAGCTCTTTCAGGTGTGAGCAAGAGCTGCACAGAAGCTCTGTGTTGATGAGACCTACTGCTGACACACCCCAGTGTGTCCTTGGCTCCTTATGTGGCACCAAGGCTTTGGGTCCTCAGGGTCTGCAGCACTGCACTCGCAGTGCTGTTGTGTTTGGTTTCTGGGAGGAATGTATCCAGGTAATACTGAGGGAGGCAGGGAAATGTAACTTAAGTTGTCTTTGATAAGTGGAGTCTTTTTTGCGATGGAGACAAGCCATTCCTGCTGGGAGAATTATTTTAATCCATATGCCTTCTCCCATTGTTGTGGGAACTCAGGAAGCATCCTTTCAAAGAGCTGAAACACTTGAGCTGAGGGTGAAATCCCTTATCGCTTTCTGGTGCAGCCCTTGTCACTCAAGCCTTTTGCAGATGATGAGGAACAGTCAGGGTCCAGTTTTCCAGTGTTCTTGTGGAGAACCAGGCCCCTCTGGTTAGGTAGCTAAGATCAGCAGCAGAGTGCCAGTTTCCCTGTGTAGTGCTGAACTGCTAAGGCTTTTGGTTGCCCTACCAAGGTACTGAGCTCCAAAATTAGGTCCTGGGACCAAAAATAACTAAATTAAAACCTATAAATTTTTGTCTCAACAAGCAGAAAATCCCAGAGCTGCAAACCAGGGGACAGCATGTGCCCAATTCTTAGGTAAAAAAGCAATCGCTGTTTGTTTGGTTTAATATTGCAGCATTCACCAAAAGGGGCCTAATGTGGAAAACTACCTGGATTGGGCTAGGTTGTGTTGGTGGTGCAGGGGTCTGAGAGGCCACCTTGTCATCTATTCCCACAGCTCAATCCCACTGACTTTGTTTGGCCTTTCTCAGGGGAGCCTGGTTGGCTGCGTGTAGATCTCTCTCTTAGGAGATCTCTGAAGTCCAAGGTTGTATAAGCACTGTGCAAGCAATAAAGATCCCAGGGGTCTTTTCCAGACAGTAGCATGTCCTGCTGTCCTTGACCTAAATATCCCAGCAGTAGTGAAATTTAGCCCCCTGGTGCTGGCACTCCAACACTCTTTTGCAAGCTAGTGGTGGCATTTCAACTTGCCTAATGTCAGTAAGTTGGTGCTGTTGAATAACTGTAAATAACTCAGGACACAAAAGGGAAGGCTAAAAGCTCTCCTGAAGTGAGCGAGCTTGGGAAAGTGTAAGGCTCTCCACCAGCAGGGAGAAGGGCAGAGCATCTTGGTGGGTCTGGTGGGGGCTCCAGATGCAGAGGAGGCGGGTGGATTTGTTGGTTGGCTGCTGAGTAGAGCAGCAAAGGCATCATGTGGGTGGTGCCTTGGGCACCTGGTTCCCAGGAGCCTTGATCCTTTCCTGTTGCATCACCTGAGCTTGGTGACACAATGGGATCTCAGGGAATGTGTCTTGATGGGCTTGATTTTTGGTTGTTGGTCCCATCCTGGTGGTAAGTTGAAGCTCTGAGGCTTCCTGGAGGTGAGGCGACCTTTGGAAGTACAGGTCATATGAGGAGCAGCTGAGGGAGCTGGAGAGGCTTAGCCTGGAGAAAAGGAGGCTGGGAGGGGACCTTCTCACTCTTGACAACTCTCTGACAGGAGGGTGGAGCCAGGTGGGAATCTGGCTTTGCTCCTAGAGAACAAGGGACAGGACAAAAGGAAACAGTGTCAAGTTGTGCCCAGGGAGGTTTAGGTTGGATATCGGGAAGATTCCTTTATGGAAAGGGCTGCCCAGCCCTGGCACAGGCTGCTCAGGGCAATGATGGAGTACTCATCCCTGGAGGGATTTAACAAGTGTGTAGATTTGGCACTCACATGAGCGAGTGGTGCCCTTGACAGTGCTGGGGACACAGTTGGACTTGATGGTCTCAGAGGGTTTTTCCAACTGAAATAATTCCATGATTCCATGATCCTTGTAAGGCTGATGGTGGGCACTTCAGGCTTGAGCCTGGGCTGCACTTCCTGCCTGGGTTGTGCCTTGGGTTTCAGAGTGAGGGTGAAGGCACTGGCTTGCATTTTTGACTTTTTGTTTTTGAGAGCATGACCACCAAGCTGCACAGTGCAGGAGGTGTGTGCTCAGGACCTCAGGGATAATGAGCTATGGGGACTGTTGACAGACTTTTGCCCACTTTGGGGGTGAAGAAAACTTTCCAGAACTGGGTTTAGGTTGTTCTCCAGCAAACCAAACACACCTGGGCTGGAAGAAATCCTGAGGATTAGGAGGGCCCTGGACCACTGCTGTGCTCAGGGCTGGAGCTTGCTGCCAGCCAAGGAGTGTTGGAGAGGATCGGGATGGATCAGAGTGGATCCCGAGGCTTATTGACTGCAGTGCAACTTGCACTGAAAAGGCAGGGATTTGGCATTCAGCTTGCTAAGTGCTGTGCCAGAGCCCTCATTAGTTGAAGTGCTTCTACAAAGAAGCCTTTGTGGAGCCCTTGATGCCTCCTAGACCCCAGCAAAGGTCTGGGAGCCACAGTCTACATTTTCCTACCACAGTGCTTCCCAGGCAGAACCCAGAGACAGAAAGTGCAACTGTCCTGATGTTTTGATGCCAAAAGATGTTAAATCTGGAGGTGGGGGGGAGGCTTCTTTGCAGCTTGCTTGCAGAAGGAGCAGAAAGCTGGGATTTTCCATGCACACAACACCTGCAGTTTTGGGAATGCAGCCTTCTGATGAGGTTAAACCTCTGGCTTCCCTACCTGTTGCTACAGCACCCACAGTGGAACCCTGAGAAGCAGAGGGCACACTTTACCCTCTTCAAAATCATCTTAGAAGCTGTTTTGTTGGGTTTTTTTTTTAGCTTTTGCTGTTGTTCAGCTTAAGCTGAAGTTTGGTAGCTTTTTGGGGTACACAGACCTTCTGGTGGCTTGAGGCGCTTTGGGTTATCATCTGGAGGGCTAGTAGGCAGAAGTTCTGGAAATCTGTATTCCAGTAAATGTGTTCTGTTGCATGTGCTGGTGTCTTTGGGTGAGCATGGCCTTTCTGCAGCAATACAGAATGGGCTCTGCCATCCCCCCACCCTCTGCCTGCCTAGCTGGCATTTCTCTATGGTTTCTGCCCTGGTGGGCATGCTGCCCCTTTAATGCTTAGAGGGTAGGGTGCAGGTGTGGTGCAAGGTACTTTGCTAGGGGGGAGCAGGGATTTGTGGTAGTGTGAAGACCTGGAGGCTGCCAGGGGTCTGATGGGCCACCCTAGGTGGGTGACCCCAGCGTTGCCATGGTAGGAGGATGGTGGCTGCTGACGTGGTGCTGGTTCCCAGCAGCCCTGTGGGAATAGTTTCAGGGGGACAGACTGTGAGCTGCTCTTGTAATCTTTCCTCAATATCTCCACATCTGGCCTGACATGTTTTCCTTAAAGCTGCCTAAATAATTCACCTTGACTAGTAGCAAACAGCAATGTCAGCTCTGGAGGAGGCTTTCTGGGAATGCCAGTGACGTGAGGATGTCTGCTGTATTGGCCACTGAGCCATGGCATCCTTGACTGCTAGATCCAGGTATCCTGGGCTTCCCTTCCTGAGGGGACAGGGATTCTGCCTTAGGAAGTTGAACTACTCCAGGTTGAGAGGATCACTTTCATTGAGTTCTTCTCAAAATCCTTGGAATTTTTTCCTTCTTCTTAGGGGAAAAAAAGAGGTCCATTTGGATTAATGCCATATCAGTTCCCTCCCATGACACTTTCCCACTTCTGCTCCTCATGTGTCTTTTCCTCAACTTTTGCATGCTTGCACCAAAACTCCTCAGTGAAGAGGAACTTGGTGAGCTGCCCTGCTTCTTCTCAGCTCAGACAACCAGAATCTTTGGTGTGTTTGGTTCCTGCTCTTTGTTGGTGTCCAACACTGTGTTCACAGAGTTGGTGCTGCAGCTGTTCAGCTCTAAGGACAGGAATGTGTTCAGCTGACTGTCCGCAGAGCGAGGATTGCTGTTGCCATTTCCACATTGCTCAGCTCATCGTGCAACACCAACCCACGGAGCTGGGAATCCCGGAGTAAGAAATGCCCAGAAATCTGTGTATGGGGCTTAACATACAGCTCAATCTTCAGACATCCAGCATGCCCACCAGGGACAACACTGCTGCATCTCAGGGCGTCTTGGTCCCCTTATGCTGCTGCTCAGGGCCTCACCCCATGTGTAGGGAGTGGCTCCAGTCCCAGTGACAGTGCAGCCGTGCTGCGCCATGTGGCTCTGAGGAGTGGGAAACAGATCGGCTGCTTCTCCACGGTGCATTGTTAAAGGTTTCACCTCCCCCAAAATGACACATTGCGAGCAAAAATAGAACAAGACAGAACACATAGACCCACCCCCACCATCCCCACCACCCGGCAGCCAAGTGCACGCAGTGCCAAACCCTTGGGTTTAAAAGCTGGTGTTTTGTCACCCTCCCTCCCCTCAGTCCTGCCACCACCTGCCCCAGCCCAGCAGGCATTCAGTCCGATGAGTGACCGTCACACAGGAGCAGTTGTACTGCTGGGACAATCGCCACCCAACCCACACTGTGTGCTGGTTCTGGCCTCCCTCTTCACTTGGTGGCTCTGGGGATGGGAGCAGGAACTGTGGTGTTGGTGTAGGAGGTTCTCTCGCCCCCTGCACAGTGGTGCTCTTGAGACAACATGACGGATGCCTTTGGCCAGGAGAGCCACCTCCAGCGTGGCAGCATGGCTTGGCCCAGCATACTGTGAGCCAGAGCTGTCTCCGGTGAACGGTGAGGGAAGCTGCCTCCCAGCCAAGGAGCAGGGTCCAGTCCTGGATGTGCCTGTTCTTCTCCTGAGGAAGAAAAGGCACATCCAGGACAGACCTGGTGGCTTTGTGACAGCAACTGATTGTTGTATTTATCCATGCTGAGGCTGTGTGGCATTTGCAGCTGGCGTCTCACCACGTGTGCCTTTGTACCTGTGGATTTCTCCCATCTTTGATGATCTGCATCTGGTCTCGTGAGCCTTGGCTGGGCATAGGCCCATTGCTTCCTCCTCCTGCTGCCTTTTCACTTTTTCCCAGGAGAGGTCTGGAGGGGAGCAGCCCAGGGGAAACAGCCATATGATGGTTCTTGTCTGGTTCTTTCGTGATTGTGGGGAGCCACAGACACTTGGAAGGGCAACTTCCAGCTTCCCTCGGGTGCCTTGCTGGCAGGTTTGAGAGGAGCCAGGTTGGGTTCTGCCTTGGCCAGCATGGCCACTGGGCCAGAAAGCTGGGCTTCTCATGGAGGGAGGCTAGAGAGAACTGAAGGGTGGCGCAGGTGGGACTCTGGGGTGTCAAAACGCTCTCCATGCTGCTGCCCGTGAAGGTCACAGAAGAACAGAAAGTGGCCCACACTGCTTAGAAGGAAACCCTCTCGCAGGAGGAAAAAAAACCCAGCTGGGTTTAAGATGTGGCAGATTTGTTCTCTGGTTCACTGTGTGGACTTGTGGCCAACTTGGGGTGGAGGGCAGGAGTACTGTGAAGCTGTGCTGTACCTGGGCAGACCCCAGAGCATGGGTAACCTTCCTGTGAGGGCATTTAACCAGCCAACACAGGCTACACACAGACCCTCCTTCCTGCCAGGGGCTGGTGCAGGGTGGTCTCTGAGACGGTTGTGCCTTGAGAGCCAAATTGGGTGCTGCCACTGGCTTCTTCCTAGGTGGGAACACATGAGACACCTGAGACAATACCTGGAGACATGCCACTGCATTTCAGCATGTTTGCTTCCCGTGGGGGTGAGTGTGGGGCCCTGAAGACCCTTTCACCACAGCCTCTGGTTGCCTGCATCGTTCGGCTTCTCGCCCTCCAGCCTGTTTGACTCCTACAATCCGGGGGTGGTTGGGAAGCGACAGCTGGAGCCAACAAACCAGCCCAGTGCGCGCTGCCATGCCAACCCTGTTTCCATGGCAATGGGCACCCAATGGGCGACTGCCAGGCAAGGCCAAGATGCCCGAAAAATGATGTGATGCCCCCTGAAATGGCCAGCTGAGGCTGGGAGCCTGTGAATGCCCCTAGTCCCAGTAGTGCCTTCAGTGCCTGGGAGCAGATCAGAGCTGCACAAGTCCACAGGTGTAACAGGGCAGGTGAAACCCTTGGTGCACCCGGTGAAACCATAGAGAAAAAAAATGGGGAGGTGTGCACAGCCACATTGACAGCCCCCTCTGACTGTCTTACAGCCTAATTTAATTTAAATAGATGGCTCTTACATAACCCTCAGGGCACTGTGCTGCTGGAGCCAACTGCACCCCATACTAGGGAGGGGCCCCCACAGTGAGGGTGCCAGGTAGGCAGTGGGGTACAGAAAGATAGGCTCCCCAGGGTTGTCTGTGCCCTGGGGCTGCTCTTCACCAACCCCCCCTTTACATAAGTCCCTGAGCCCCATGTTTATCCAGCTCCACAGTGAAACCTAGGTGGGTATCAAAACATTTTAAAATAACTCTGCCTTTTGTTAGCCCCACAGCTATCTTTAGAAGAGATTTGATTTTATTTGAAAGCCCTCTCTGTGAGGGTTCAGTGGGATAGATCCCCAGCTCAGCAGTTTAGAGGTATATAGGTGTGGTGATCTCCTTTCTTTGCTGGAAACACTGTATTAATTATTGCTTATTGATCTGATAAACCCCATTTTACCCCTGCAGCCATCTCCTCAGCTTTTTTGAGATTTCCACAGCTGGAAGGGGCAGTGTTGTGCTCAGTGTTGCTCATGATTCACTTGTCCAGGTGCCCTGGAATGGCTCTTGAGGCATCCTGGTCCCCAGCTCCATCACCTCTGAGTAAGCAATTGTCCTGGTCATAACAGTTGATGGTTTTCCCAAACATTAAAATCAAGGTGAGGAGAACCAGTGCTGTGTTTTCATGACGAACTCAGGTCACAACCATAGGCCGCCACCACTGCAGCCATGGTAGTGGCTTGGGGAACAGCTCACACCCAGCACATGCCAGTGTCCCTGCTCCAGCCATGATGGGAAGTGGAGGGAAGGAGGAACTCTGTACTGAAGCGGAGGTGTCCAGGAAAGTACCCTGGGCCCATTGGGGGCCAACTCTGCACCTTTTGGGCAGTCAAACCATCATGTGTCTAATCGGTTGTCTTTTCAGCAGCCTGACTGCTGCTGCAGCAGACTGGGGAGAGGGGACTATAAGTCACCCACAATGGGCAGGGTGGCTGTGCTCCCTCGATCCTGTGGCTGCTTTCTTGTTGGACTTGTTCCCTTCCACAGAGCCAGCAGTGAGGGAGAGACTGGGCAGGAGCCCAGCCTTGGAGATGCTGTAGGAGGGCCGAGCAGAGGCTGTGCCCTCCCTTTTGGTTTCTTGCGTCCTTCTCTCAGGCTTCCTGCTCTCTCTAGGCTTTGATCTCTCTGACATTTAACATGTCACCCCTTTCTCCCACAACCAGGAGACAGGAGCAGTTCCAGACAAACCCTGACAGCTACAATGGAGCTGTGCGAGAGAATTACACCTGGTCCCAAGACTACAGCGACCTGGAAATTAAAGTGCCTGTGCCCAAGCACATTGTCAAAGGCAAACAGGTAAAGTGGTGTTAGTGCAGTCTCTTTAGCATTTCCCTTTCCATTGGGATGTGCAGCTTTCCTGGGAAACTCTGTTTGGAGCAGAAAGACTCCTTGTGGTTTGTACTGAAGGACCAGGATGTGGTTGTGCCTTATTCTCCAGTGTGAGTATGGTGGGGACTCAGATCACAGCCTGTCCATGTTCCTGTTGTGTTGCAATGTGCTCTCCATCTCAGCTAGGTTCCCTGGCACTGCCTCACCCTTTCTGCGCTGCTTCTTTCTGCTTCCACTACCTGCATGGTCACACGTATGCTTCGGAGCCTGGCTGGGGATGGATGCCCTTCCTCGCTTGTTCGTCTGGCTCTGTCTTCTGCCTTCTGTTTGGAAGCAGGAGCTGCTGGAACGGCTCATCTGGCACCGGGGAGCTGGATCAGGCACAGCCCCTGTGTGGCTTGACCTGCTCTAGATGGAAGGGAGCTGGCCTAGGGTGGAGTCTGAGGGCCAGTCCCTCCCTCTGGCTGGCTTCTAGCACAGGGACGTCTCTCCTCTCTCTTTGGCTCAGGAGGGAACTTCCCTGTTCTGCTTGTGGTCACGTTGTTTTTCCTGCACCACTTCTGTTCCCTCCTGGTAAGGGACCCAGAAGGAGTGTGCCCAGGGCTGGCCTTAGTCAGACCTAGAAGTTTGAACTCTTTCCCAAGTGCTGCCCTTCTGTCTGTATTTTTCCATTTGGGAAGCCCGTGCTCCCCCCACCTCCTGCTCTCCTTTGCTTCCAGGGTGGCTGAAAGGAGCACGCTGGAGTTTGTCACTGGCTTCAGCCTACACAGCTCCTCAGCATGCCAAGGAATGTCACTGGCAGCAGCAGCAGCAGCAACAGCCTGGGCCAGAGGGGTGAGGGGGCACTTGGCTGCCACAGGCACAGCAGGGCACTGGGAAGATGCATTTCTCCCAGCAGGTCTCTCTAAAACAAGTCCAGGCTGTTTCTTGAAAGGATTCTGGGGTGTCCAGATGGATATTCCGTATATGGATAATCCTGCAGCCGGGCACCTGAGCAGGTGGAGGTAGTGGAGGGCAGAGCCTCATCCCCATGCCTGGTCTCTGCAGTAAGGTGTCAGCACTGGCTTGGAGGAAGCTGCTCCATTTAGGGAGTACCTCCTCTGGAGGTGTTTTCATCCCAGGGCAGCCGATCCTGTAGAGGCTGTCCACAGCCACATGCTGGGTAACAGCCTGTTGTCCTGTCCCATCCTCACATGTCTTCCCATATCCCTTGTGAGCACGGTTCTGGTCCCAGCCATTGCACTGGAGCTCAGTCCCATGTCACCCTGTGCTGTGTATGCTGGGCCTCCTCTGCTCCTGCTGGAGTACACAGCAGGTTTGGGGGCTGTACCCGGGTGACATCAGTCAGACACAGCCGCGGTGCCCTCCCTGGCTGGAGCAGCTCTGCCTGTCTTCTGCCTGTGTGGAGCTAGTGAGCTGCTGGAAGTCTCCTAGGTAATGGATAATGTAATAACATTTCAAATGAGATCTGCAGAGCAGGAGGAAGATCTGGGGGAACTCTGGGAGAGAATGCAGGCAAATCTCACTGCAGTCTCCTCCTCTCAGGCCAGTGCTGGGGGCCACAGTCCTGCCCCTTCCCAGCCAGGTCCTCCCTACATCCCCTGGCTTGGCGTGGGCTCTTCTGGCAGCACCACAGGGCTAGAGGGGACAAGAGAGAACATATGGTCTCTACAGAGACCGAGGGTACTGCGTGCCTCTCACAGCCTGCCTCTGTCTCCCCAGGGGACAGCCATGTCACCTGCATGGCAGGTCGGAGCAGGGTTCCCCATATGGCTGCTGTGGGCGTGAACTGGCCCCGTTCCTGGGGACGGAGCTGCCCCTGTAGCAGGGAGCTGGGAAAGCATGCTGCAGCATTCCTCCTGCACGAGGCCACTCCTCACACACCCAATGGGAGGCCTGGGCTGATCCCAGTGCTGGCTTCAGCAGTGGAAGCAGAGCCAAGGAGCATGATTTCAGCATGGTGCAGCAAAGAGGGGATGACCTGCTGCAGCCCTAGTGTAGGAACTCCCAAATTGCCCCTGCTCAGCTATCAGGATGACACAGACTCATGCCCAGCTTGTCACAGTGACAGTCAGGCACACCCCTAAAGAGCTCTCTCACAGCAAGTAGGTGCCCAACCTTTGAATACTTTTGGAGGCCTGTAGAATTACTGATCTTCTTTGAGGGGAAACTGAGGCACAGTGTAGAACCAGCTGCCTTGAATCCTTCGAGGGTCACCCCCACTCTTGGGCTGTGCAGCTTTTCCTTCCCTGAAGAGGTTCCCTCTCTCCTCCAAACTGTCACTGTTTGCTATGAGAAAACAGCGGGATTCCCACCCTGCTGGTACAGGCAGGGCTGGAAGCTCTTCTCCCTCTCATCCCCTGCAAGTGCACTTGACCCCAAACCCCAGCTTGCACAGTGAGATGGCAATCAGGAGCCTTGCAGATTATTGTCTCTTTGTTTCCAGGTGTCTGTGGATATCAGCAGTGGTGCAATTCGTGTAGCAGTGCTGGAGGGAAGCAACCAACACGTCCTCATGGAAGGGAAACTCACCCACAAGATCAACATGGAGAGTTCCCTGTGGAGCCTGGAGCCTGGGAAGTGTGTTTTGGTAAGGGTGGTCTACACCGTCTGTGTCTCATTGGCTCGCAGCTCTGCCACACTTGACCTAGGAAACTGGAGCAGCTGAAAGTTTGAGCCAGCTCTGGATGTGTCTGGCTTTGCCTGTCCAACATCTGGCTCATGCTGCCCTTGCCTGTGCCTTGCCTCCTACTTCTGAGTTGCCTGTCAGGGTGCCAGCTGGGCAGCACGACTGTCAGGCTTGGCAAAGGGGTCCTCAGCTCCAGCTGACAGCCATTACTTGGGGGTGGTCATTGTCCTCAATGCCAGCATGGGGCCCTGCACTGCAGTGCTGGTCCTGCACACCTTTCCTTGCTGACTCTGCCTTCCGATTCTCCTGGCCCCAGTCTGACCCCAGCATCTTGGCAGGTGCCTGTTCCCCACCATTCCTTTCTGTCCTGTCATGGGATTCCTACTTGCCCTGTGTGATGTGGACACTGTGGCTCCTCTGCTTTCAGTGGGCCTGTGGTTTGCTGTGTGCCTGTTGTCCCAAATCATCCCTGTCGAGGTGGTCTTAGGGCTGGTGATGCCCAGCTGTGTATTACTGGTGGGTTCCCAGCCCCAAGCCTCATTTGTGATGTGCTCCAGATGTTCAGGCTAAGGGTGTGAGTTCAGCTGCGTTCATAGCTGGAGCTGTTGCAGGAGTTCTGCCCATCACCCTGGGATCTTGAGTGTCAAACGGTTTCCAAAGTTTATATGCCAGTTTGGGGGCCAGGATTGTGCTAGGAGCAGGATTTTGCTCCCTGTGACCATCTTTGCCCTCTCCTTTTCCACCTTTCCAGGGGAGTTTCATGAGTCCCAGGGCTATTCTGAGATCCAGGAAGGGACACATGCTGTCCCTGGGAGGGAGGGAGCTGGATCCAACCCTGTGGCACGAAGGTGGCAACAGATAAGCACCCAAATCCAAGCCCTCACAGTGGAAAATGGAGTGGGAATGTGCTGCCAGAGTCAGGAATCCTGTGGATGGTGTGTAGGGAGGCTGCACAGTGCCACTCGACCACTGCTGATCTGCAGGGATGTACCTCAAGTGACAGGCTGGTGCCAAAAAGGGTGAGTGAGGGCTCTGCAAGGGAGAGGAGCTTCTCCGATGCTGCTAGGCCATTGAAGGGATATGGTACTGACACCTTTAACCTGCATTTTGTAAATATTCATAAACATCTTGAAAATTAGCTTATCTGGGGCAAAGAGACAATCCTGGAAAGACATAAACCCATTGAAGAGGAGGCGGCCCAATGAGTGGCTGCTCCACAGTATAGATGGAAGTGTGGAAGTCCCTGGTGGGTGTTCCCAGCATCAGCAAGGGAGGCAGTGTCTCTTCAGTACCTGTCAGAAGCTGGGAATGGCGCAGGTGGAGCAACACTCAGTGTCTCCTGGAGTGGCCACGGGCAGTGTGGGGAGTAGAGTGGGCCCATCACCCCCAACCCCAGAGCTGGGTCTTGCCTCGAATAGCACGGGCTTAGGCTTGTGAGGATCTCCAGCTGGCTGCCAACATATTGATGGTGGGATGAGATCTCGCTTGAAGAATTGTAAGGTAACTGGAGCAGAGTGAGTAATTCTCGCCCAAGAGCATCTCCTTTTTCCATGCGCTGAGTAGCCAGGAGTGGTTTGCGCCTCCTCCCGATTCATTCATCAGGGGACACCCACCCATGTGGGAATGCATTGCTTCATTCAGTGCCTGGATGGGACCACTGTGGTTCGTTTGGAGCTTATGGGGCATATGGACCCTTTCTGTGCCCCAGTTTGTGCATCACTCTGTGTGAGCTCCAAATGCAGCAGTTGGGCTGTCTCCCTCCTGCAAGGTGCTGCAAGGTGCTGCAAGGTGCTGCCTGGCTTCCCTGTGGGACCCAGGGATGGCGTTCCCTGGCAGGGTGTGGATGTATTCAAAACTGAACTCACCCAGTGCCAGCACTAGGGTTGTCCGAGGAGATCCTGCCTGCCTTGGGGACTTCTTGGGGCACTTTAGTGGCCCTGTCCAAGCTGCATGTTCGTGGTCTGTGAGGTGGTCCCTGCAGCAGAACCCAGTCTTGGCACCAAGGAGGTGGAATCTTTCATGTGTGGTCCTGCTTGTCTGAAAAGGTCTCAGTTCTGTGCAGAGAGGCTGTTGAGTCCCTTGTCCTCTTGCAGGACATGTCAGGGATCATCAAAATCCCCAGATTCTTCAGGAGGCTGCTGTTACAGCGTTTTCACTGTCCTCAGCCTCCCTGGCCTCCTCCCGGCTCCCTTCTGGGATTGCCATTCACGGGCGCGCCATGATCAGACTCCCTTCTCCTCCAGCTCTTATCCTGGGAAGGTTATTTTGCCTTACAACCCATCCCAGTTCTGCTTCCTCCATATTCATGTATCCTCTTCATTATGTCACTCACACTCCAGCAGCCCCAGAACTCCCTTCACCAGACCACTCTGCCTTTCCTCTTCTGCTCCGTGGAGCTCTCCCAGCTGGAGCCCGGCCTGACACCAACATGTTTCTCATCTCATCCTTTGGCACACCTGTGTGCATGGCAGCAGGATCCAGCTGGCATTGTTCCGCAGTGGAGTGCTCTGCCGACATGGGGTGGCAGCCTGTCCATACTTCCTGCTCGGGATTTTGTCCCAGGATCGTGCCCCTGCCTGTGGCGTGCCACACAGTACCCTGGTCCTGGGTGTCATCCCTGTGCTTTCCCTTCTCCGTCACACCCGCTTGCTTGTTGAAAGCGAGATTAAAATAACCTCGCTGTTTTTAGCAATTCCCACTGGGTGTTGTGCACAACTCCTTTTGGTATTATTTTCGTTGTGGAGGATTTTTCTCCCATTCCTTCTCTTTTTCTCTTCCTCTCAGCTTTTGTTTTCCACACTTGGGCTTTTGTCAGCAAGTCCTTCCTTGAAACGTTTATTACAGTCTTGACTTGTCATCCTGTGAGCCGTGGGGCTGAGGAGAGACAATTTAGTGGTGCTCAGCCTTGCCCTTCTTTTACTGCTGAGAACAGCATTGCTGCCTCCTCTGTCCCCCTAAACACTTCCAATGGCTTTTGAGGTGACTTTGGCTGCTGTGGTTCCAACAGGAAAGCAGGCAGGAGGAGGTTGTCTTCCCAAGACCTACTTACACCCCTTGGCAGCATCTCTCCAGGTTTGACAAGGTATTTGGCATCAGAGAGGAAACCTTGTGCTACTGCGAAGCCCAGCACCAACAATGAAGGGTTGTGACCTTCCCAGTAGGTTGTGGAGATGGGACATGACGTAGTGTCCATGCTGGTGATGCCTGTCACCTGCTGGAGGGTCTCTCCTGCTGAGTGTCCCATTGTTCCTGCAGCAATCCTCCTTGCAATCAAGCATTACCCTGGTGCTTTTCCAAGGAACAGCCTATCCTGGCGTGGCTGAGAGCTCGTATCTTGGACACCGGCTGTGGGAAGTGAGTGCTTCAGCACGAGGGCACTGCCAGCTTCAGATACAGCATTGGGGTATACCTCCTGCAAGCCTCCCTCTCCTCAGGCCACTGTTGGAGAGGCTGATCCTGCTTCCCTGTGCCCCCCAAAAGACTCATCTGGGCTTTTACCCCATTGGGACCCACCAAGCAGAGCCAAAATCTGGCTGAGGGCACAGGCACACCTCAGGGCCCTCATCCTTCCGCAGTGGCTCTCAGCATGTCTGGGGCCCTGGGGTGCCAGCCAGAGCTGTTGGCTGGAAAACTGAGCAGCAGTGTCAACTGCAAGCAAAGCTTTGCTTTGTCTCAAAGTGAGAAACATAGTCAGGTTGGGGTTTGTCCTTGTGGAAGAAACCATACTCCCTCCTAGAGCCCTCCAGTTTCTGGAACTCTCCCCAGCGGTGCCCACGGCCTTGGGGGTGCCTGTCAGCTGAGTGCCAGTCTCTTCCATGGGCAGGTGAGTGGGTGAGGACTGGCATGTGTGGGGAATCACCCAGAGACCTGCCATGGTCTCTCAACTCTCCCTTGCCTCCACCTTTGAGCACCCAAAGTGCTGTGGGGGGAACCAGCTGCATCTCCATCACCACTGGCTCTCATAACCCAGACACTCAGCCAAGCAGGGGCTGGATCCACAGAGGACATTGGCAGAATTGTCTAGGAAAATGGCCTATATCTGTGTCCCCCATCCTGGAGATGGGACTTGTCTGTGCCACGTCCTCCAGCATCGCCCTGAACCAGGAAACCACAAACTCACTGGAATAGAGTGACCTTTGCCCTGACCCATGGGCATTTCATTTTAGAAACTGGGACTCACTTGGAGTGAGTCTCACTTGGACAGCTTTCCCACTGGAATTAAGTGGGATGAACAGATCACCCCAGGCTGCAGAGGTGTGCAGATGTGGTGGCAGGGTGCCAGCAAAGGAAAGGGGTTTGGTAGGGAAGGGAGTAGGATGGATTTCCATCCCAGATGCTTCAGGATGGGTTTTCCATCCCCCAGTGCTCTGGGATGGAGTTAGGGTGATGCTTGAACTCCTCCAACACACCCCAATGCCAGCAGGCTGGCCCTGGTAGGGGTATACCAAGCCGTGCATGCTTCACAGCAATGTCATGCGAGCATGGTTTGGAGCCCTCACTAGGGAAGCTCACACCATGGCATCAGCGCTGTGGGGGAATCCTTCGTGTTCCAAACCTGAGGAGCCTGAAGGGTGCTCCTGCTGCAAATGTGGGACACTCAGGGCTGCTGCCCCTCTGCCTAGCTCTCTGTCTCAGGGTGACGTTCTGGGGGCTCCACCACTGCCCCACCTGCCCACCCAGGGTTGGGAAGCCCAGGAGCAAACCCTCAGTGGCTCTCCCTTCCCTCCAAAGTGGAACTGTGCAATTAAAAAGAGAACAAGCATGTCTGTCTAGCTGGAAAAACTAACGCCTTCCCCAAGCTGGAATATTTTACCGGCTCTGCTCTCCCCGAAGGATTAAACCTCAGCCACCCCCTCCTGTATTAATTGGTTCCTTTTCTTCACACCACAGAGAAGCTTGGCTTTGTAACAGGAATGGCTGTCCGTGTTCTCCCCTCTGGAGCTATTGAGCTTCCAGGGAGGTTTGAGCAAATTGTATTGTCTGCCTTTATTGATGATTTTGCAGAGGCCGACGAATGCCATAAATCTGCCCTGCTGCTGGGATTAGTGCTAAAATAACATGGGAGGAAGCAGCCCACTCTTCCTCGAAAAACTAAAAGCAAGTTGGAGTTCCTGTTGCAGAATGCCCCATGCTGGCCCCAGCACAGCCCTGCTGGCCAGCCAGCTCTATTCAAGGCACTGCCATCAGGGATGCCTGCGCCTACAGCTGGTGGCCTTTCCCAGTGAGGATGTTGGCTGGAGCAAGGGGATATCCCCTCTTCTTGTCCATCCCTCTGGGGCTGCTGCTGAGCTGCAGTGCCACAGGAAGCAGGTGCTGGCAGTCACGGGTGGCACAGAGCAGCAGGTGATATCCTTGCCTCCTTTGCCACCCATGCTGCCACCCACTGAACCAGTGTCAGGGGAGCTGAGGCCAAGGGCCAGGGTTTCTTCTAGGTTTCTTCCTAGGTTCCTTCTAGGTTAGGGAAAGGCAAGATGGCTGCATTACCACACCAGAAGCCCTGGTCCTACACTCCACCGGACACAGCCTTCTCATCTGACAGTGCTGGGCTCTGTCACTGCTGGTGTGTCTTGCACAGTCTTGCAGCCCCAAGCCAGTGTCACCTCTAGGCAGGCACCGCTGGGGGACACTGGTCCTGACTTTGAGCTGTAGTGCGGGCTGAGATTTCCTCCCCGGGGCCTGAGCTGGGGCTGTGGGGGCCCACAGCAGGGTTGTGCAAAGCCTTTGGCTGCTGAGGGAAGGAGGCACAAGCATCCCTCCCCCTCTGCCAGCTGTGAACCTGGATCAGTATGAGTCTGACTTCCACTCGTGGGCAAGCCCCAGCTGCTGACAGCTGAGCTCTGCATCTCTCCCATGGAGCTGTGAGGTGGGCAGGGGTACCACGTTCTGGCAGGAGAGAGGCTCCTCTCCCCATTCACTGACCCACACCTTGTCCTCAGATCAACCTGAACAAGGGGGACGAGTACTGGTGGAATGCCATCCTAGAGGGCGAGGAGCAGATTGACATTGACAAGATCAACAAAGAGCGCTCCATGGCCACAGTGGACGAGGAGGAGCACGCTGTGCTTGACCGCCTCACCTTTGACTACCACCAGAAGCTGCAGGGCAAGCCCCAGAGCCATGAGCTGGTAGGTGCTGGCTACCCTGTGCTGCTGGCTCAGCCTGGCCCTCCCACCTGCCCTTCAAGGGTCCCATCCCCAGGAAAAGGGGCCCCGTGGCTCTGCTCCATCTCAGAGCTTCTCTTCACAGTGTCCCCCCACATTAACATCTGGGGGCTGTGAGGTTCTGCTGATCAATCTTTTGCCATGCACTCCTGTCTTCCCTTTCCTGGCACCTTGGCAACTGCCTGTAAGCACAGACCCCCTGTACCAGGAATGGGCCCCACATCCCTGCAGCTCTCTGCCAAGCTGGCCCTGCTCAGGGCTGGACCCACATGGTCCAGCAGGAGCTGCCTGGTGCTGCCTTGGGTGCTGTCTGCCCTTTCCCAGGCAGCAAGGGGGAGCACAGAAGTGGTGTGTGGCCTTGGCAATGACTACTGCCAGCCAGGGAGGAGGGGGACTGCTTCCCACATCCCTTCCCACGGGTCAGGTGGCCACGCAGACCCAACGCCTGTGGGATGAGCTGCAGGGGAGAGCAAAGGGTGTGGGGAACACTGTGGTGTCACCCCAGGCTGATGGAAGCCTGCGGCCTCTTTACAGAAGGTGCATGAGATGTTAAAGAAGGGCTGGGACACCGAGGGCTCACCATTCCGTGGCCAGAAATTCGACCCCTCCATGTTCAACATCTCCCCTGGCGCCGTCCAGTTTTGACAGTGGCAAAAACAACTGAAAAATAAAGCAGGGAGAGGAGACCTCCCCACCCCTGGATGCCCACCAGGACCCTCACACCCAGTGCCAGTGCCCAGGACTCACTGATCCACGCTGCCAGCACCCATCCATGCTGTGTGGGGAAGCCTGAGGAAGCGGGCAGATTTACATCCTGTCACCACAGCAACCTGGGCACCAGGACCCCTCTTCTCCCTTCCCCTCCCTTCCCCTCACCTCGCGCTGCCGACGCTCCATGTTTTTCTGGAATAGAGGGAGCACATTGGGTCGAGTTGGGTGATGTAATTATGTTTTTTAGTGGATGAGGATACTTCTTTTGGGGTTTCTGGGGATGTGGAGCCCTCCCTGTCTTGGTATACTGGGCAGCTTTGCCCCTCACAGGTGGAGATGGGTGCTGGGTATGGGCAGTGGGGATGGGGAAGCCCACCTCTGCCTGCCTTTGCCAGCACCCTTCCCACCTGGCATCCCCAAATCCTCTGGCAAACCCCACTCCAGGGTATCCCAAGGGAGTTGTGCTGCCCCTGCCCTCCACCCAGCCCCAGGGGAGGCTTCCTCCTGGCTTCCGCCTCCTTCACCTCAAAGGAGGGTTGTCAGGACACCCAGGAGTGGGCAGAGACCACAGCCATCCCCTAAGGTTTGCTCCCCCTTCATCCGGGAGCAGCAGGGGTGCTCCCCACAGCACTGGCGTTTGGGGAGGGCTACAGGCCCACCCCTCATAGCCAGCAGCTGTGCAGGAGCCTGAGAAACATACGGGTTTCTCTGGCATGGTACTTGGGGGTCTGAGAGTGGGGACTGCCTAGGAGAGTAGGCTCCACCTAGGCTCAGCCTGGCTCTCACAGCTTCCTACCAGCCCTCCGCCCTGGGGTGTGTGGGCTGGGGGTCCCCGGCCATCGCCTTGTCCGGTTCCCCACCCTCAGTTTGCAATAAACACGTCTCACCGTGGGGCCTGTGAGTGACTCGGTGCCACCCCTGGGGAGATGAGTGTGCCCAATTCTCCACCTTCATCTTGCTTATGGGACAAGGGCAGGGACACAAAGGCAGGGTGCCTGGGGTGTCTTCTCTGCCAGCATGGGCTCCAGACACAAGGGCGGATGTTGGGGTAGATATGGGATTCCTGGGGAGAGTAGAATTTGAGGGTCCTTCACGGTGTGGATATTGGATTCCTGGAGGTGGAGGGAGTGAATTTTGAGATCCCTGGGAGGGGCTAGATAAAGAATACCGCGAGGAGGGCTGGATTTATGGGTTACTCGGGCGCGGGGATGTTGAAATGTGGAACCCCGGGGGGGCTGGATTTTGGAGTCCTTGTGGGGTGATATGAGATCCCTGGGGAGAAGCGCTGGGTTTGTTCTTTGTGTCCTTGGGGCAGGGGGGTGGATATGGGATCCCCAAAGCTGGCTAGGTTTCACATGGTGGGTGCTTTGGGGATACCACCCCCGAGATGTCACCCACCACTCTCCCCCTCCGCCAGTGCCGACATCTCCCGGTGCTGATGCGCACACCGGGCCCGCGGCCCCCCCGGCCCCCCCGGCCGCCCACGGTCCCCATGGCAACAGCAGCGCCAGCCGCCCGCCGCCCACCCGCGCCGGGGGGGCACCCCCCGCGCCCACCCTCCTCCGGCTGGGGGGGACACCCGGCCCTAGGGCCACTGCTGGCCTGGAGGGCGGCCTTTGTGTGTCCCCCGCACCAAAACACAACTCCGCAATATGCTGCTGAAACTGGGGGGCTTCAAGGTGCCCTTGGGGGAAGCGGGGGGGTGATTTTGTCCCGCCCCGACCTCTCCCGGGCGTTTTGCTTAGGGAGAGGTTGGAGCCTGTAAGGGTTGTTTGGGGTGACATTGGTGTGGGAGGAGGGAGCTCCGTATTGGGGGAATAGGGGGGATTCCCCGAGGTGGGGGGGGAAAGACAGGGCATGGATGTGGGGTCTTTGAGCAGGTTATCTGGATATTTGGGTTTTTTTAGGGGGAGAATGTGGGTTTGGGGTCCTTTGGAGGGGGTTGTGAGATTCTCGGGAGGGGTCTGGATGTGAGTCCTGTTGCGGGGGGTGTGAATGTGAGTCAAGATTTGGGGTCCTTTGGGGGACCCGTCAGAGGGAGTCTGGGCACAGGGCTATTTAGGGGGGGGAGTCCCGGGAAGGGGCGTTTAGATATGGGGCCTTTAGGGGTGGGAGCTTGGCATCCCACTCCTGGGGGTAATTTGGGATAAAGGGGCCCCGGGGTTGGGGGGGTCTGGTTATGGGGCCCTTGTGGAGACAAGGGGGATCCCTCCGGCGTGCGGGGGCAGGTCCAAGGTGGGGGGTGCCCCGAGGAGGGGGTTGGGGGGGATCCCAGGCGTGGGGGGGTGGGGGGGGGCGGCGGGGGCTGTCCCGGGCTGGAGCCTCCCCCGGCCCGGCGCCTCCCCCCGCCCCCCCCGCGCCGGGCGGAGCCGGAGCCGAGCGGAGCCGGTGCCGGGGCGGCTCATTGCGGCGCGGCGCGGCGGCAGCATGGCCACCACCGTGCCCTGCACCCGTTTCACCGACGAGTACCAGCTCTACGAGGAGATCGGCAAGTAAGGGCGGCGGCCCCGGCCCCGGCCCCGGCCCCGGCCCCGGGGCGCGGCGGGGGCGGGGGGGGCGCTGCCCGGGGCTCGGGAAGCCGCTCGGTGCAGACGTGACGCATCCCCCCCCCCCCTCCTCCCCCCGGGATGGGACAACCCGGGACTGGCCCCCCCCCCCGCCCCCCCCCGGGACCGGCCCCCCCCCCCCAGCCCACCCCCCCCCGGGACCGGCCCTGCCCAGCTCTCCCCCCCCCCGGTACTGCCCTCCCCCCGGTATTGGCCCTGCCCCCCACTGGCCCCCACCCCTTATACCGCCCCCCTCCTGGGGCCTTCCAGCCCTCCCCGGCGGCCCAGACCCCTCAGCTCCTCCGGGCTCCCCCTCCCCATAGCCCCCACTAGTTTCTGCAGCCCCCTTGTTCCCCAAGGTTTCCCCATCTTATGGACCCTCACCTTTAGACTCCCCTGATCTGTCTTCATCCCCCCAGCCCTGGTCACCCCAGACCCCTCCTCCGTCCCTCCAGATCCCCTGCAGTCCCCAATCACCTGTCTCTAGAGACCCCCCACTCAGTTCTTACAGCTGCCCTTGACCCTATGGTCAAGGCCCCTATGAACACCCCATCCTTACAGAACCCCGATTCCTCCTCGACCCCCCAATTTTCCCAGATTACCCCAGCATTCCTAATCCTGGCTCCTGCAGACCCCCTCAGTCCTTAAAACCCCCCTGCTCCAGTAGAACCCCCATTCTCACAGACCCCTCATCCCCATAGACCCTCCCCCATCCTTACAGACCTCCCCACCCCCTATGTTCTCTGGTCCTTATAGATGCCCTGGTCCTCCAGACCCCCCACCCCCCAAGCTCCTACAACCCCCCCACTCCCTCCAGTCCTTATAGTCCCCCTGTCCCTTCTGATCCCTTCACCTCCCTCAATCCTGATAGACTCCTCCATCCCTAGTTCTTACAGCTGCCCTATAGACACTCCCCATTCTCCAGACCATCCCTGAGTATTTATAAGCACCTGCTCCTTTTAGACATCCTCCCTTTTCAGGACCCCCTTGCCCCTCACCCTGATGGATCTCCCCCTCCCCCCCGCATTTCCACAGACCCCTCCCCTATCTCCATGGACCCCCCCCCCCGTCCCCCATCCCTCTCCTCTCTGGTCCTTTTAGACCATACTCTCCCCATCCCCTATTAGACCCTTTTGGGCCTTATATAACTCCCCAAATCCACTCCCCCTTCGGGTCCTTATAGATTCCAGCCCTCTTGGGCCCACCGGGCCTTAAAGGCTTCCAGGTCTCCTCTGCTGCCCTGAATCCTTCCAAGCCCCTCAGCTGCACCCCCCACATCACGACCCCCTCGAGTGGGTGTTGTGAGGAGCTGAAGAGGAGCTATTTGTGGGGGGGTTTATTTGCCCCCAGGGCTATAGGGGTTGCAGTCCCCCCCCTCCATCCACGGGCAGGGATTGATGGGGAGTAAAATGCAGGGAGGGAGGAGGGGGTCAGACCTTTTGCGAGGGGGGTTGCACCACCACCCCCCTAGATTGAGGGGACATTTTGCAGGGGTGGCTGTAGTCCCTTTGGGGGTACCAGTAGGGGAAACATGGTTCCAATCAGGGGCTGTTTTGTCCGTCTGCCCAAAATCCAGCCCATCCTGGTTGCCATGGCAACGTGGTCCTGTTTCCCCCTTTCCATCTCTCCCTGTAGCCTGCCAGCCATCGTGCATGTGTCCCCCCCCTCACAGGGGTGGTGGGGGGGATATTGCTCTTGCCGGGGAGAAACTGAGGCATGGCTCGAGCCATGACAGTGTGCTCCCCCTCAGGGGCTAGCACACACCACCGTGTCCCCTGTCCTGGGGCCATGTGGGGAAGGGAGGGGTCAGAGTCCCTTGGAAGCCCCACTTTTCACCTGGTGGTGAGAGGGTCTCCACTCTTCTGGCCAGCATGGGGCCCTTGGTGCCTGAGGACATGGGGACATGGGGCGGTGGCAGGAGACAGCCAGGCCCTGCGCCCTTCCCAGGGCACATCCTACACGGCACTCTCTCCACGGCAGCAGGGTGGTGCTGGTCTCAGCCATGTCCCCAGTCTGTTATGGGAATCTCCTCTGTGTGCCCTGACGCTGCCTTGACCCCCCCACAAGGGAGGGGCCTGTCAGGCAGGGAACAGGCAGGGGATGTGCAGGGACATGGGTCCGGGAAGGGGGACAGCTGCTGATGGCACTTGAAGAGGCTGCAGGTGTTTCTGCCTGGCGTGGGCACGACCATGCTTTTCTCATCTCTGTCCCTGTCCCTAGGGAGCTGGTGGCTGCCAGCTCCCTATGCTCACAGCTGGGTCGTGTGCCCACTGCTACCACCGCCACCACTGTCACTGCCGCTACCATCACCACCATCACCGCCGCCACCACGGCCACTGCTGCCATCCGGGCCACCCACTGTTCCCATGGCAACGAGCTGCTGGTGCTGGATCCTTCCCGCGACCCTCCCCCCACGATGATGCGTGGCACGAAGCCCCCCCCTCCAGCCTCTTCCCCCCAGCCACCCCCTGGTGCCCCCCCAGCACACCCACGGCAGGGGCCCAGCGTGGCAGGGCCCTCCCTCCCCACCCCCGTGTCAGGGTTCACCCCCCTGCTGCTGAGTCACTGTGGGTGCAGCCCCCTGACCTCGGGTGCTGAGTCATGGGTGGGAGCCATCCCCCACCCAGCCCCCAAGGTGCTTTGGGGCCTGCTGAGCCTGTCCCTCCCCAGGGGAGCTTTCTCGGTCGTCCGGCGCTGCGTCAAGCTCTGCACTGGCCATGAATACGCTGCTAAGATCATCAACACCAAAAAGCTCTCAGCCAGAGGTAGGACCCCTGGGACTCCCTGAGACCCCGCTGGCACTTGAGGGGATCACTCCCAGATATCCCTGGTACCTTGTGATAACCCCTGGTACCTATGGCACCTCTGATGCCCCGGTGCCCCTGACAGCCGTGATACCTGTGGTGCCCGTGACACCTGTGACAGCTGCCACCCCGGTGGTGCTGGTGACATCAGGTGCCGCTGGGGGGGGACAGGGTGAATGCACCAGGGGGTGGGGCTTGGCCCTGCCTATCCCCATTATCCCCCTGCTGGCTCCCCTGGGGTCCCTCAGAACTTCATCTGTCCCTGAGGGGTGTCCTGCAGGCATGCAGGTGTAAGCACATGGCAGGGGTGAGGGGGGTGTACGATGGTGTGCATGCACAGGTATAAGCCCTGTGTATACACATATGTGAGCTGTGTGTGCACAGGTGTGTGCAATGTGTACGTGGGGGTGTGTGATGGTGGGTATGTGAACACATGAGCAGTGGGGGGTACCTGAGTGTGTGTGCACAGGTGTATGTTCGTGGTGTTTGCTTATATGTGTGTTCAAGGTGTGTGTGTGCACAGGTGTGGGGGTGTGTGTGTGTGTGCTTGGCGTGCACCCAGGTGCGAGCAGAGTGTGTGTCAGCAAGGCTGCAGGTATGCACGTATCAACAGTGTGTCTGTGTGTGTGTGCTTGAGGGTGGGCACTGCTGTGTGTGCACATCTGTGAGCAGAGTGGGTGCCTGTGGGGTGAGCTGGGGTGTGCTCACAGCTCAGTAGTGGGGGTGTACAGGTGTTTGCAGGTGTGGGATGTGTGACAGTGCGCAGGGCTGTAGATGTTTAGGATGTGCACCTGGATCAGAGGCAGCACAGTGTGGCACAGGGTGTGTGTGTGCGTTCTGTGTGTGTACACGTGTGTGTCTGTGGCTATAGCTGTATGCACAGGTGTGAGCGGTGAGTGGAGCGGTGCACATGTGTGTGTGAACTGTGTGTGAGCTGTGTGCACATCTGTGCACGTGTCTGTGTGCTGTTGTATGCAGACACATCCAGAGGTGCAGCTGCACACAGAGGTACATATGTGCACTCATGTAGTGGCTGTTGCAGACACACAGGTGTAGAGTCACACACAGCTGCACAGATGTACACACACAGGAACCACCGTGCACAGGGGTACAGCTGCACACTCCACACCACATACAAACACAGGTACAGTGATGCACATGGGTGCAGTCACACACACGTGCACACCTGTGCACACAAGTACAACCACCGAGCTGTATGGCTGCACGGGTATTACACAGGTACAGCTGCACACAGGCACGCTCACGTGTGTGCACAACTGCAGGACAAAGATACCCCTGTGCACCCATCACACCTGCACACCCACACACCTGTATGCTCACACACAGGTACAGCCACAGGTGCTTGCACACATGTGCACACCCATCTCTATGTGTGTACAGGCATGCACAGCCTCACTCATGGGCACACACACGAGCATGCACACCTGCACAGGGTGCACACCCAGACACATGAACACAAGCCCATAGGTACAACCCCCATCCCTGCCCCCAGTGCATACCTGCACAGAGCCACATGCACTCCCACATGGGCATCTTTGGCTCCTCTTGCTGGGGTTGGCCTGGGGGCAGGTGATGGGGGATGGGGGGTAGAGGGGACAGGGCAGATGTCCCCCTGACCACTGCCCCCCCAGACCACCAGAAGCTGGAGAGGGAGGCGCGTATCTGCCGGCTGCTCAAGCACTCCAACATCGGTGAGTGACTGAGGACACCGGGGAGGGGTCTCACCACTGTGGACCTGGTTGGGGCCACCGAGGGACACCCTGAATGACATCCTGGGGATACGCTGGGTGTCCCTCTGGGGATGTATGGGGTCCCTCTGGATGCCACCTTTGGGTCACTGGGTGTGGGTGTGTGGGCTGCATGTGGCACAGACACACATGGGTGTCACATGTAGTGGCTGGGGGAGGAGGAGGCCAGGGAGTACATGGGGGGCTGAGACTGAGCCTGTCCCTGTCCCCATCTGGTCCCCACAGTGCGGCTCCACGACAGCATCTCTGAGGAGGGGTTTCATTACCTCGTCTTTGACCTGTGAGTGTGGTGGGAGGCTCTCAGAGCTTCAGGAGGGGCTCAGGGGATCCTGTGGGCTCGGGGTCTCAAGGTGACGTGGTGCCTGGCTGTTTTTCAGGGTGACGGGTGGAGAGCTCTTTGAGGACATCGTGGCACGGGAGTACTACAGTGAGGCTGATGCCAGGTGAGCCTTCACCCCCCCCACACACCCCCTAAAGCGCTGGACACCCCCACCCAGCTGTGCCCTGCACCCTGGGAAGCATGCAGGGATGGGGCAGCTCCAGCAAGGCAGGCAGGGGGGCACCCTGTGGGAGGGGGGGTGCACCCCCTCAGCCCCCACATTGTTGTAACCCCTCCACTGGCCCCATCCTGCTGCTGGGTGGGGTGGGGCCCCCAGGTGGGGCCACCCCATATTCCACTTCCCACCCCATGCTCCCCTCTCTGCTGCTGAGTCCTGGCACTATCATGACCTGTGCTGGGGGGGTTGGTTGCAAACGGGGGGCCCCCAGGGCCTGTCCTTTGCTGTCCCCAGCCCCCCAGTGCCTTGTGTGCCACTGTGTGCCCCTCCCCGTGGTCTCTGGGCTTTCACAACATTGTTTCTCTCCCTCTCTCGTTCCCCCCATCTCTGCCCCCCCGTCCCTGTCCCCCTTGTGCCCCTCACCTCTTCCATCCATTCCCCCCCATCCCTCTGTCCCTCTCGTCTCCCATCACACATTGCTCGGGCTCTGTGTGTGTCCGTGTCTCCATCTGTGTGTCCGTCTGTCCCACCGCTGCCCTCCACTCGCTGCACCCCCAGCCCTTGCCCTCTGTTTTGCCTCCTACACCCATCCTTGTCCCCAAAATGCCCCTTATCTTCCCATCCCCCTGTCCTGCCTCTTTCTCCCACCCCTTTACCCCCAACCTGTCCCCACACCCTGACCGCCACTTCTTGCCTCCCACCCCTTTACCTCATCCCACCCCACCAACCTGGCCCCCCACTCCCACCCCCTTTACCTCATCCTGCCCCCTCCCACCCCCTCCATCCTGCACCCCTTCACCCCATCCTACCCCACTCCCACACCCTTTGCCCTATCCTGCCCCTGTATCCTGCCCCCTCTCCTACCCCTAACCCTCCATCCTGCCCCCCCGCCCCCGCCCCCCGTTCTGTTTTGCAGTCACTGTGTCCATGAGCTCTTTGCCCGCGTTCCTCCCACCCATCACTTTGCCCCTGAGCAGAGGGAGCCGCAGGTCAGTATCTGGGGGGGGGCCGGGGGGGCCATTTCCCCCTCGCTGCCCCCACCCACCACTGCCCCCGCTTCCCGGCCCCCACCTCCGCTCGTCAGGACCCTGCTGTGGGGCTTTCTCCTCACTCTTTTTTCTCCTTGATCCCCCTTTTTTGCACCCCCCTCACAGAGAGGTTACCCCCCTAATGCCCCTGCTCCCCCAGCTAGGCGGGGCCCCCCTTTCACCCCCATTTCAGGCTCTCATCCCCTCGCTCCTTCCCTCTTTCTTTCTTGTCTTGTCTCCATCTGCGCCCCCCCCCACCTCCCCCACCCTCTGTTCCCCCACTTCCCCCTTGAGTCCTGTCTGGGGGACCTGTCTGGGTGGCAGCAGGGATTGGGACTCCCATGGGGACAAAAGCACCATTGGGATGACCCCCATGGCTCTGTGCCAAGGTTGGAGGTCACCTGGTAGGCGCTGAGGGGTGACCCCCAGGCAGTGACCCCCTCAGGGATGAACCACCAGCCAGTGACCATCCCCCCCAGGATGACCCCCAGGTAGTGATCCCCCAAGGGATGATCCCACAGGTGTGACCCCTAGTCAGTAATCCTCTTGGAGTGAAACCCTGGGATGACAAGCCAGGGGTGACCCCCAAGGGATGACCCCCAGACAGTGATATGCCCCCAGGGGTGATGCCCCCCAGGAAGGAATGACACCCTCAGGGATGACCCCCCCCCTCAGGCTAGTGTCCCCTAGGCAATGACCCACTCCAGGTGGGATTCTCCCCAAGGGTAACCTCTCTGGGTGACCCCCCAGGTGGTAGTGATCCCCCAGGAGTCCCCCAGGGGTGATGCCCCAAGGCTGACCCCCCTGGCAGGGATACAGAGGGGTTGCCATGCACAGCACCCACAAATCCAAGGTCACCACTTCTTTTGGTCAGTTCCCCCCTGGGTGCAGTGAGGGACAGGGGGGCTGGTTTGGAGGTGCAGGTTGTGGACAGGGGTTGTGGGAGGTGGGGGAGCAGTGTACCTCTGACCCCCCTCCATTTGCATGCAGCCACTGCATCCAGCAGATCCTGGAGGCTGTCCTGCACTGTCACCAGATGGGGGTGGTCCACAGAGACCTCAAGGTAAGTGTGTCCCCCCAACCCCCATTTGTTCCTCTGCCCCTCTCCCCCTGCCCAGTTCCTGGGGTCCCCACAACCTGGGTGTGGCCCTGGCCGGGTAGGTTCTGGGGAATCACTGAGATCTTGCTGGGCTTGGGGGATTCCCTCAGCTCTGAGCACTCCCATTTACCTTTTCTGGGGAATGCACAGTTGTCCCCCAGTTGTGGCACTGTTCTGTGCTGCTGGTGGTTCTCACTGCAACCCTGCAGTCACCATTGCCCCAGGAGGAGTGTGAACTGGTGGGGATGGGGGCATGGGGGTGGGAGCAGCTGGAGCTTGCCTGGAAGTGTCAGGGCAGGACACGGGGGGATGCTGGGATAGGGGGGATGCTGGGATGAAGCCAACGAGACATGAGATATCCCTGAGCTGGCCATGGGGCTGTGCCATCCGGCGCCCTCAGCCATTGGCAGAGGGCACCCACAGCCACAGCCCCACAGCAGAGAGCCAGCTGATGGGCAGGACCTGGTCAATGGCAGCAGTAAAGTCCCTCTAATTGCCCCATCCCTCCTCTCTCACCCACCCATGTCTGTGCCCGGTGCTGTCCATGCCTGGTGCTCCCTGTGCCCGGTGACCGCGTAGCCGGAGAACCTGCTTCTGGCCAGCAAGTGCAAAGGGGCAGCAGTGAAGCTGGCGGACTTTGGCCTTGCCATCGAGGTGCAGGGGGATCAGCAGGCCTGGTTTGGTGAGTGCTGCTGCCCCCCTGCCCACCATAGCCCCAGCCCCTGCCCACTGTGTCCTGCTCACCATGCCCCTGCACTGTCTGCTGTGTCCCTCCGTGTCCACCTAATCCCTGCTCTATTCCTACTGCACCTGCTCTGTGCCCACCATGTCCACCCCTGCCCAGCACATCCTGCCCCATGCCTATGTCCCAGTCCTGTGCCCTGTCCTTGTCCCCTCCCCTTGTGGCTCACCTGTCTGTCCTCACCCGTCTCTCTGTCCCTCCCAGGATTTGCCGGCACACCTGGCTACCTGTCCCCTGAGGTCCTGCGCAAGGAGGCCTATGGCAAACCGGTGGACATCTGGGCATGCGGTAAGAGCCAATCCCTGCCCAGTCCCTGCCTGGTCCCTGCCCCTTCTCTGCCCCCATCCCAATCCTGAACCATGCCCCATCCCTGCCCCACACCTGCCCTAATCCCTGCCCAATGCCTGCCCAATCCCATCCTAATCCCCGCCCCATCGCTGCCTGGTCCTATTCTGATCCCGTCCCACTCCCATTCTGTCACTTGCCAGGCTCCATTCTAGTCTTCTCCCATGCCCATCCTAGTCTCACCCTCTTTGCCATCCCATTTCTGTGCTGGTCCCAGTTCCAGTTCCAGCTCTGACCCCATCCGGGGGCCATCCCGTGCCACATGTCCTGGCAGTGCCACACTGTTCCCTGTTTATGCTGGCAGCATAGAGGACAGGCCATGTTGGGAATAACTGCTTTGTCATGGGGACACTGCAGGGCCGGAGAGAGCCAGGGGTGGTCTGGGGTACCTGCACTCCCCTAACCCCACTCTCCCTGGCTCAGGGGTCATCCTGTACATCCTGCTCGTGGGCTACCCGCCGTTCTGGGATGAGGACCAGCACAAACTCTACCAACAAATCAAGGCCGGGGCCTATGATGTAAGTCTCCGGTGCCCTGCGACGGCTGGCCCACTGACTCTGGAACCTACTGAGGGATGCCACACCTAGCCTGGGGGTGGCTCTGGGCCATGTCTTTGGTGGCTGGCTGGGGATATGTAGGAGTGGAGTGATACAGATACCATGGCACTGCCCCTCCACAGCTGTCACCCCCATGTCCCTGTGCTCCCCCAGTTCCCTTCACCTGAGTGGGACACAGTCACCCCCGAAGCAAAAAACCTCATCAATCAGATGCTGACCATCAACCCTGCCAAGCGCATCACAGCCCACGAGGCCCTCAAGCACCCGTGGGTCTGCGTAAGTGCGGTGTATCCCCCCAGTGCGTGTCACCCCTGTCCAGTGACCACTGGCACCTGGTGCTGACCCCACTGTCCCCTGCAGCAACGTTCTACCGTGGCCTCCATGATGCACAGGCAGGAGACAGTGGAGTGCTTGAAAAAGTTCAATGCCCGGAGGAAGCTCAAGGTGAGGGGGCTGGTGGGGGAGGTGTGGGCTGGGGACAGTGCTTATCCCCCCAGCACCACTCTGCCTCTCCATGGGGCTCTCCTGTGGGACCCTCCCCTGTCCACTGTAGGACCTCTGCCCTGCCTTCTGTGGGACATTCCCCTGTTTACTGTGGTACCCCTGCCCTTCCCACTCTGGCAGGACCTGCACAGCCCATTCCTACCCCAGAACTCGTCAGGGCCTTCCTGTGCCTTTCCATGGGGTACAGTCCCTTCCCATTGGGTGTTGCGGTCCCACTCTGCTGTGCCTGGTGCTCTGCTGTGGGCTTTGGTCCCATCCCAGTGACACACAGTGTGGCATAGTCCCACCCTGTCCCTGCCCCGTGCCATAGCTGTAGCCTGCCCCCTCGTCCTGCGAACCCCTCTCCCAATTCCCTGTCCCATGGGCCATATCCTGTACCACCCCCATCCCATCACCCCATTTCTCCCCCTCTATCTCGCTCACCCCCATCACACCTCGCACTCCCAGGGCCCCATCCTGCCTGTCCCACCCCAGCACCCTCTCCCCGGCTCACCCTGCCCCTCCCCACAGGGTGCCATCCTCACCACCATGTTGGCTACCAGGAACTTCTCAGGTAAGGGGGGGCTCCCACTGGCCGGGGGGGCCGGGGGCCGCAGCCCCCCCTCCATAGCCCCCCCCGGGCCGGTGCCCCCCTCTCTCTATCTTGCTATCTTTCTCTCTTTCTCCCCTCCCTTCCTTAACCCGCCCCACCCATTTTTTCCCCATCGGTGAGGACGGGGCATGTGGTAGCCAAGGTGGGGGCAGGACGCGGCCCCCCCGCCCCACGCACACAGCAGCAGGTAGTGCCCGGTCCCCGTGTGTGTCCCCCCCCCACTCCGGTGGCTGGCGGGGGGGGCGACATGGGGAGGGGGACGGAACAGCACCAGCCACCCCAGGCCTGAGGCCAGGGTGATGGGCACCCCAAGAGTTCTTGTTGGGGGGGGGGGAAGGTGGGGGTCCCGGCTGTAGCCCCTCCCCGCCCCCCCTAACAGGAGCTCTGCTCCCTCTCTCTCTCTCCCGCGGCCCGCAGTGGGCAGACAGACCACCGCTCCTCCCACCATGTCGGCGGCCGCTGCCGGGGCCCCCCTGGGGCTGGTGGAACAAGGTAGACGCGTCCGCAAAGGGCCCCCCCGGCCCCCCGGCCCCGCTTGGTCTCTGTGTGTCCCCAGATCCTTCATCTTCATGTCAACCTCTTCTTCCAACCATCCTCTTCCCTGCCTCCCACCTCCCAACGGGTTTCGGGTACCCTCCTCGGAAACTGGAGCGCATGCATGGCCCCCCCCCCTCCCGGCACTGCCCCCCCGGCAGCCCCCCAGCCTCTCCCCCTCCCCGCTGGCACCGAGAGATGCCGCTGTCCCCACCGCTGTCATCCCGCAGCTGCCCCGGGGGGGTCTCTGCACCGGCTGCCGCCCCCAAGGCGGGGCTGCCGAGTGCTCCACCCTGGCCCGGTGGCTCCTGGAGGGGGACGCGCTGGTGGCATCCCCAGGGTCCACATCTGCGTCAACAGTGGGGAGCTGGGGGTGGGGGGATAATTTTAGGGTGTGTTCTCCCACTGCTCCCGCTCCACGGCACTGCCCCCGTCATGCACACAGGGGGGGCACAGCGGTGCATGAAAGAGGGGGCAAACAGGCTGCATGTCCTGTGTCCCCCCGTGCCCTCCCTGCGTCCCCACCCCGCATGTGCCCCCCCCGCATGTGTCTCGGCACGTGCCCCCCCCAGCATGTGCCTCCCAACAGCTTCTGAGAGCTGCAGCCAGTGTTTGTGATGCTGCGAAACACTCGGCGGGTCTTAAACCATCCCCCACACAAAGGCACACCACTGGCCCCCCTGCCAGGGGTCCCCCTCTCCCGCCCCCTAATTTGGCTCTGGTTTAAGCCCCGACCTCTCAGCGCCCGCCTGCTTTCAGAGGAGGGACCGGGACCCTTGGGGACGCCCTGCTAGGGACTCCGGAGGAGACATATGTCCACGAGGGAGGGATGTGTGGGTCATCTCCTCCTCCCAGCATCTGCCCACCCCCTCTTTTGGTGCTGATGGGGGCCACCCTGCCGTCACTGAACTCGTCACCGCACACCCCCCCTCAACTTGTGGTGCCAACCGGGGGAGGGGTCCCTCAGTGTGGAGGAATGACGAGGATGCTCGAGGTGACACTCCCTGCCCTCCACACCCCCAAAACCACTTGTGCCCCACCATGTCCCCATCACCCTCTGTTGCCCTACTGGCCAGAGATCGTGGTAGCAGTGGCAGATGCTCATACCCATGCCCATCCTTGTCCCCCTCCAGGGAGACAGGGGGGGTGCAGGCAGCTGTCCCCACCCCCTGTACTCAACTCATCTTTTTTATGTTCTTTTTTTTATGTTTTTCCCCTTTTCCTTTTCCCCCCCGACCCCGTTTCTCTCTTGCCCCCCCCCCCCCCCACTCTTCTCTCTTGCTTTCCTCTCTGCATTTGTCCAAGGTAAGCCAGCCCTGCCCCCCCACGCGGGGGCCACCAGGATGGGGACCCTCTCAGGTTGGGGGCACCTCTTTCCCCCAGTCTGAGGATTTACTGAGTTTGGGGACCCCTCCCTCCAAAATGGGGACACCCTGCCTGGATGGGGATCTCCACAGGTTAAGGACATCCCTCCCAGGATGGGAACAGCCCCCCAAGGTTGGGGACCCCCTGAGTTGGGAACCTCCCATTAGTATGGGGACACCACCAGGATGGGGATGGCCCCACAAGGTTGGGGAAACCCCTCTCTGGGTGGGAACGCTCTCTTCCCCCAGAACAGGGACCTTCCTGGGGTTGGGGACACCTCCAGGTTGGGGACACCCCTCCCAGCATGGAGAGCCCCCCAAAATGGGGATTCCCTAGGATGGGGACACTCCACCCAGCATGGGGACTCCCCCCAGTAAGGGAACACCCCCAGGATGGGGACAACTCTCCCAGCATGGGGACACCCTCAAAATGCTGACCCCCTTAGAATGGGGACACCCCTCCCCACATGGGGACCACCCCTCTAAAATGGTGACCTCCCCCAGGATGGGGATACCACCTTCCTTGTGTGTTCCCCCTCTCCAACACTGGGGTGGCAGGTGCTGCTAGCACCCAGGGTGGGATCAGGTGGGGTGGCCGGGAAGGGTCTGGATTTCTAGGGGCACGCAGTGTCCCTTGTGCTGGGGGGGCGCGCTGACACTGTCTCCCCCCACAGCAGCTAAGAGCTTACTGAACAAGAAGGCGGACGGTGTGAAGGTGAGGGTCCAGAGGGGCTGGGGGGGGGGCGGGTGGGCCGCTTCCCCCCCATGCCACTGAGACCCTTCCATCTCTTCCCTCCAGCCCCAGACCAACAGCACCAAAGGCAGTGCTGGCGTCACCAGCCCCAAGGGGACCCTCCCGCCCACCGCTCTGGTAGGTGCCCCCTACCCTGCACCCCCTAGGTCCCACATCCCATCGGATCCATCCCACCAGCCCATCCCATCCATCGTCATGCGCGCCCCTGACCAGCTGTTCCTGGGGCTGCTGGGGAGGGGAGTGTCCCGAGGATGGAAAGGGGTGTGCAGGACATGGGCACAAGGTGACCCCCCTGGACAGACAAGGTGGGTGAAGGGTGCAGGCATGTGGACAGCCCCTGTCTCCCTCAGCCATGGGGACGGTGGCATGGGTGCAGGACACAGTCGTGTCCCACCACAGGGACAAGGTAGGTCCAGGACATGGACACAGAGATGTTCCTGCCATGGGGACAGTAAGGTGGGTGTAGGATGTGGGCATGAGGATGTCCTGTGACTGAGGCGGGTACAGGACATGAGTATGGGGGTGCCCCACCATGGGAACAAGGTAGGTGCCCCATAATGGGGACAAGCCACAGGCAGGAGGGTCCAGGTGACACGGATGGTGAGGTGCGTGAAGGGTTGGGGGACGGGGACACCCTGCCATGCCAGTGGCAAGGGAAGTGCAGGGTCACAAGGATGAGGCTGCTGACTGTGACCTCACAGGTGAGGTAAGTACAGGATCCAGACACAGGACTGCCCAGCTGGCACAGGGAGTGCAGGACACAAGTAAAGGTGTGGCTGTCTGGAACAGCAGGTGCAGGATGTAGGTGCAGGGGTGCCCATTGTGACCTTCATGGCACAGGGGATGCAGTACAAGGGCAGGGGCATGGTACCATGAGGGCAGGATACAGGCAGGATGATGCCCAGCTGGTACAGAGTGCTGTGCACTGGGGAAGATGTGCCTGGCTGGTCAGTGAGTGCAGGATATGGAGAAAGGGGTGCCCACCCCACACAGTGAGGGTGGGATGCAGGCAGTGGGAAGCTGTGGATGGAGTTGCTTGGGATGTGGGCACTGGGATGGTCAGGGTCCAGACACAGGGACAGTTGGGATGCAAGCCAAGGGATGCTTGGGATGCAGGCAGTGCAGTGGTTGGGAGGCAGACAGTGGTATAGTTGGGATGCAGGCTCCAGGATGGTTTGGATTCAGGCACAGGGAGGCCCAGGATGCTCAGATGCATGGTGAGTGGAGCCCCTGGGCACTGGGATGCAGGACAGGGGCATGGAGCTGCCCTCCAGCCCAGCCCATCCTTTTGGCCTCACTGCGTCTCTCCCCCAGCTCTGTCCACCTCTTTCTCCCCTTTTTTCCCCTCTCCATGTCTGTGAATTAAACCATTTGGCTTTGCTGGACTAATGACTTTCTGCTTCTCTCCCCCCTCTCTATCCCCTTCCCAAATCCGGTCTGGGTCTCTCCTCACCCCTGTCCACGTGCTGCTCAATCCGTCGTTCCCCCTCGTTGTCCCCTCCGGGCTCTCGCTTCCCCCACCCCCGCCTCTGTCTCTCTCCCTTCTCCCGTAGGAGCCTCAAACTACTGTAATTCATAACCCCCCGGACGGCACCAAGGTATCGCTGCCCCTGCTTTCCACCTCCATCCTCCCCCCAGCATCAGCCATGTCTTGGGGGGGTGGTGACGTGGATGAGGAGTGCACATGGGGCGTGGTGACAGCAGGGTACCCCCATGGCGTCCAGCATCATTGGGGTCCTGCCAAGCCTGGTTGGGCTTGTCCCCCCTCCCCATTCCCCCGGGGCCAGGTCTGACCCCCCTGTTTGTGTCTCCCCCCCACCGCCTCCGTCCCGCGAGCAGGAGTCCTCCGACAGCACCAACACCACCATTGAGGACGAGGACACCAAAGGTGACGGGCGCAGGGGGCGTGGCGGCAGGGTTGCACTGGGTTGCACTGGGAGGGAGCTGGGGTGCACTGGTGTGGTGCTAGGATGCATTGGGTTGCACTGGAATGGCACTGGGATGCACTGAGAAGGTCTTGGAATGCACTGGGATGGTGCTAGGATGGCACCAGTATGCATTGAGGTGCACTGGAATGGTACTGGGATGAACTGGGATGGCACTATGATGGACAGTTGTGGAATGCACTAGGATGGCAGCAGGATGCACTGGGATGCACTGTGAGTGTGCTAGAATGCACTGGGCTGGAGCTGGGATGTGCTGGGATGACACTAAGATGCACTAGTGTGCACTGGAATGGCACTGGGATGGCACTGGCGTAGCACCTGAATGCATTTGGTTCACTGGGACGCACTGGAGCAGCACTGAAATACACTGGATGGAGCTGGGATGGCACCAGGATGCATTGGGGTACACTGGAATGGCACTAGGATACGCTGGGACTGTGATGGGGACGCACTGGGATGCCACTGGAATATACTGGGATGGCACCAGGATCCGTTGGGGTGGCGCTAGGACACAGGAAGTGTGCTGAATGGAGTGCATTGGAATAGAGCTGGAATGCGTTGGGTTAGCACTAGGATGCCTTGGATTGCACTGGAATTGCACTGGGATGAACTGGGGTGGAGCTAGTATGGCACCAAGATGCAGTTGGTGCACTGTGATGTGCTGGGGCAGCAATGGAATGCACTGGGTGAGATTTGGGATGGCAACAGGATACGTTGGGATGGCACTGGGATAGTGCTAGGATTCTCTGGGGTACACTGGAATGGCACAGGGATGGCAGCAGTACGCATTGGGGTTGTACTGGGATATTTTTGGGATGCACTGGGAAAATGTTCAAATGCACTGGAATGGATCTGGAGTGTGCTAGGCTGGAGCTGGACTGACACTAGGATTCATTGAGACTGCACCAGGATGCACTGGGAGCACACTGGGATGCACTGGGAGGGTACTAGCATGTGTTGGGGTGCGCTTGGATGGAAATTGTATAGATTGGGACACGCATGGAATGGCAACTGGGGTACACGGAAAAGGCGTTGAGGTGGCACTGGGATGCACTGCGATGATACTGGGACACAGTGGGATGGGACCAAGAGGCACTCTGGGTAGAGCTGGGCTGTACTGGGATGTATTGGAATGCCCTGGAATAGCAGTGAGACACAGTTTGTTGGCACTAAGACGTAGTGTGAAGTCACTGGCACAAACTGGAGTGTACTGATATGCTCTGGAGTAGTGCTGGGTCATACTGGGATGGAAATGGGCTGTGTTGGAATGCACAGGAGTGACACTGGGATGCACTAGGAGGGCATAGGAGTGACAATGAGATGCACTGGGACAAACTGGGATATAGTGGAGTGGCACTGAGGATTGGAGCTTATTAGGGTGACAAAAGAATGGACTGGGGAGCGCTGGGATATGGTAGAATGGTGCTAAGATTAATTGAGGTGCACTGGAGTGGCAGTGGGATGCACTGGATGGAACTGAGGATGCTGGAATGCACTAGAATGGTACTGCAATTAACTGGAATGGTACTGGGATGTATTGGGATACACTGGAATAACACTGGGACACAGGAGCTTGGCACAGAGTTAAAGTGAGATATTACTGGGGTGCACCAGGGCAAACTGGAGTGTACTGGTATGCTCTGGAATAGCACTGGGAGATACTGGGATGAAACTGGGCTAGGTTGGAATGCACTGAAGTGGCACTGGGATGCACTAGGATTGAAACTGAGGTGGCTGGGATGGCATCGGGATGAAATGAGTCATTGGGATATAGTGGGATGTGGTACGCTGGAATGATACTGGAACACACTGGAATTGCACTGGCACACACTGGAATTCAACAGCATGATGCTGGGATGCACTGGGATGGAACTGGGATGAACTGGAATGTACTAGAAGGGCACTGGGACACAATAGGTTGGCACTGGATTGCACTGAAGTGCAGTGGGATGGCCCTGAGATGTATTGGTGTAAACTGGGGTATATTGGGATGCCCTGGAATGGTACTGGATCACCCTGGGATGTGACTGAGATGTAGTGGAATGGCACTGGAATGGCACTAAAGTGTACTGGGCTGTCACTGGAATGCAGTAGGATTGCACTAGGCTGGAACTGGGGTGTACTGTAATGCACTGGGCTGGCACTGGGATGCATCGGAGGACACTGGAGCAGCTCTGGGATGCACTAGGATTGCACTGGGATGTGTCGGGATGCACTTGCATGGAACTGGGAGGGTACTGAGATGCACTGGAATGGCACTGGGACACAGTGGGCTGGCACTGAGAAACACTGGTATGGAATTGGCTGTTTTGGGATGTGCTAGAATGGCACTGGGATATACTGGGACTTGCAGGAGTAACATTAGGATGCACTTGAAACTCCTGGGACATGCTGAGCAGGCACTGGGATGCTTGAGCATGCTGGGAGGGCACTGGATGGCACTGGGACATGCAGGGGTGGCACTGGACTAGCAGTGAGACATGCTGAGAGGATTCTATGAATACTGGTGTGGCAGAACTGTGGGGGTCCTGGGAGCACAGTGGTGCCTATCTGTCCCCAAGGGCCTTCTGTCTCCAAGGGGTGTCTGTCTGTCCCCATGGTATCTGTGTCTGTCCTCAAGGTCCCCGTGTCTATCCCTGTGGTCTGGCTGTCTGCCCTCATGGTTGGTCTGTCTGTCCCCAAGGTCCCTGTGTTTGTCCCCATGGTCCATCCCCATGGTCTGTCTGTCTGTACCCAAGGTTCTTCTTCCCCCAAGATCTGTCTTTCTGTCCCTGTGTCCATCCCCATGCCTCCCCTTCATGTCCCACGTCCATCCCAACATCCTGTCCGCCCACCCCCACGGTGTCACCGGGGGGCTGGGGCGGTGGCGGTGACAGTGACGTGCCCCCAGCCCGCAAGCAGGAGATCATCAAGATCACGGAGCAGCTCATCGAGGCCGTCAACAACGGGGACTTCGAGGCCTACGCGTGAGTGGGGTGGGGCCGGGTGGGGCGGGGACAGGTGGGGTGGGGCCAGGCGGGGCCACTCTCACCTGCTTCCTGCAGGAAGATCTGCGATCCGGGGCTCACCTCCTTTGAGCCCGAGGCACTGGGCAACCTGGTGGAGGGGATGGACTTCCACCGCTTCTACTTTGAAAACTGTGAGTACCCGACCTGCCTGTGCCCGCCTGGCCACCTTGCTTGGCCCGCCCATCTCCGTGTCCCAGCCCAACCCGATCCATCCGGTGTCCCCGCCTGTCCCCCGTCTCTTGCCCACTGCCTGCCCATCCTGGCCACCTCGCCCCCCCCTGCTGGGCCATCCGTCCGCTTGCACTGCCCTTGTGCCTGCCCCTTCCCCTTCCCCTTCCTCCCCCGTTTCCTGCCCCGTCCGTGCGCGTACCCCTGCCCGTGCCAGCCGCGCTGATCTCGGCCGCCCCGCAGTGCTCTCCAAGAACAACAAGCCCATCCACACGACCATCCTGAACCCACACGTGCACGTCATCGGGGAGGACGCGGCCTGCATCGCCTACATCCGCCTCACCCAGTACATCGACGCGCAGGGCCGGCCCCGCACCAGCCAGTCCGAGGAGACCCGCGTGTGGCACCGCCGCGACGGCAAGTGGCAGAACGTCCACTTCCACGGCTCGGGGGCCCCCGTCGCCCCGCTGCAGTGAAGGTGAGGGTGGGCTTGGGGCTTGAGGGATGGGGAGCCCCAGTTGTGGCTCACCAGGGTGTCCCCACAGAGCTTGCGGTGGCTGTCCTGGTTCCAGCCCGATGGAGACGGCGATGGGAGCCGAGGCGGCAGCCGGAGCTGCGGCCCCCCGAAGCACGCGTCCGCATGCCTGTCCCCCCTACCCTGGCCCCTGCTCCCCCCTCCAGTGCCTGTGTTTGCAGAAAACAAAAAGACAAAAAAAAAAAAAAAAAAAAAAAAAAAAGCCAAAACAATGAAAACAAAAACAAAAAAAAAACGAAAAAAAAAAAGAAAAAAATAAAAGGGGAAAACTCCACCCCAATCCCAAACCCACCCACACCCCCAAACCTAACCCAGCCGCTCGGCCACAGGCGAGGGCGCTGGGGGGCTCAGCCCCCCCCCTCGGCCCGTCTCTGCTGGGGGGGAAGGGGGGTCCCAGCCCCCCTCCCGGCTGTGCTCGTGGCGTGTTGCTGTCGCTGGTGGTGGATGTTGTTCTTTGGGCTCTGCTTTGCTCTGTCCTGCCCCAGCCCCTGTACATAGAGAGAGCTATTTATTTTTTAATTCCCACGGGGGTCCCCAGCAATGGGGGGCTGCCAGGGGGTGAGTGAGGTGGGGGGGGACACACACAGACTCTCTCCCCTTCTCCCCAGTCCAGTGCCTCCCCTGGGAATGCTGCCTATGGGGGCCTGAGGCTTATCCTGGGCACTGCTGCGCAGGGAACACGGTGGGTGCCTTTGGGAGGGTCCACCAGTCACACCCCCGTGTCCCCACCCTGCTGATCCCTACCCCAGCACCCCATGTCACAGGTGCCAGCTCCAGGTGCTGGCAGGTTTTGGCAAGGGGGATGTGGGTGCCATGGCAGAGGGCAGCTGGGGGGTGTTGGGATTTGGGGTGGTGGGCTCAGGACGATCCAGCCAGCACTGACGCAGCATTGAAAGCACTTTAGACTAAGAGAATGGGTCTCTTAGGGGGCACAGGCTGCTCTGCCGGGGACTCCCCAGCACAGGGGCACCGGCAGCACATCCTGCACCCCCCCTCCCATGGCCAGCGCTCGGGTGGACTCCATCACCCCCAACCCCCCCATCCCTGGGGAGGCATCACTCCACTCCCAGGCACTCCCCACGCAATTCCCCAGGGCATCCCCACCATGCTGAGGGCTGGTTTTGGCTGGGGGGGAGGGGGCGGGATGGGCGGGGGATATTAATTATTTTTTAATTATTCTGATGATTTCTCTGCATGCCCTTTGCGCGGGAGCAACCCTCGGGCGCTAACGCTGTATGTCGAGGAGCTGAGCTGTTCCTGTCCCATGAATGCTGGTGGATCGTTGCCAAATTTTTCTCTTTCCTCCCCTTTTCTCTCATTCTTTTTCTGTCTCCCCCTCCCCAGCATATCCCCCCCCATGCCCCTCCCCCCAAAAAAACCCTTTGTCTTTTCTTTCTGAGCCTTGTAAGTGTAAAAGATGACTCTGATTTCGTTTTTGTCTCGGGAAAACTGCAAATAAATTATGAGGAAAATCCAATGATCATTAAGGTAAGAGGTGGAGAGGGAAGGCCAAGTGTATCTGTCCCTGCCAGAGTGCCCAGGACATGTCCATGTGAAACCCCAGCCCGGGACGCCACAGAGAGGGAACAGGGCTTCAACTGCCAAAGACAACTTTATCCCCCGGCCAGTGCAGCCAAGGCATGGAAACAACCAGAGCACCATGCGGTACAGCCCAAGCTCAACTTTTCCCTTCCCAAGGAGAGGAGGAGGCAGTGAGGGCTGCTGGGCCTGGCAGGTGCTGAGCCCCCCAACCCTTGCAGGAAGGGGCAGGGGCTCTGAGATGCAGGGCAGGCTGGTGAGCTCCCACCGTCCCCCAGACCAGGACACAGCTCCAGGCTCACCAGCGTGGAGAGAAGCTGCCCAGGGAGGCAGTGAGCACTCCTCACCCAACAAACCTCTTTTTCCCTTCCCCCTTCTCCCACCCCCCAGCTCACCCTTAATACACAAATACATAAAAGGCCCCGCAGCCCCTGGGATGGCAGCAGGGCGCTCTGCCTGCCCCCTCAGCCCCCTGGACAGCAGTGGGGGGCTCCTCCAGGCTTCCTGGGGGGGTGTGAAGGCAGGGGAGTGCATGGCTGGATGCCCCCTGGTCCAAGCTGTCCCAGGAACAGTGAGGGTGGGGGGGTCTTCGGTGTGGACCTCCCCCCACGGGTGCCAGCCTGGTGCCAGCCTTGGTGTCCCCTTAAGGTGGACAACAGTCACATCAGCCCAGGGGGCTGAGGACCCCTGGCCCAGCCCCAGGAACACCCCTAGGGTGGCTGTGGAGGGGGGTTGAGGGCTGGTGGTCCGGAGGTGGAGACCTCGGGCTCCACGTCACATAATTTCACAGCAGGAATTCTGCTTTCGGGCCTAAGAAGAAAAGGAAAGCCAGCTGTAAAGCTCCCCAAGGGTTTGGGGGTCCCACACAGCCCCTCTCCTGCCGGAGGAGGCCAGCATAGCACAAAGCCTGATGACCTGGACACTCCTCTTCTTTTGGCCAGACTGGGATGGGCATCACCTCCCACCCATGGCAGGGTGCAGGACACCCCCAGTGAGGGTCAGGGGGGCTCTGCAGCTGGAATTGCAGCACCCAGGCTCTCTCCAAGCCCAAAGCTTCAGCAACAGGGGTGATTCCTCCCCGGGACCCAGAGCTGTGCCCCAGCATTCATCCATTGGGGGTGACCCCCCAAGGATGACGTTCCACCCATCCCCAGCCCCCTCAAGGAGGGGTTGACCCACCACACCCACCGTTTTGTAGAAGGCTTTGGATTGTGCCCCCAGCACCTCCGACTTAGAGACCAGGTCATCCAGCTTCTCCCCACGCTCCAGCAGCGATTCCATAGTGTTGTGCTGCCAGAGAAACACGCGCTGAGCGTCTCCTTCATCCCACCTTCCTACAACCCCCCCAGCTCTGCAGCCCCAAGGGAGATGGGAAGATCTTTTTGGCTGGGGGCAGGAGCAGCAAAGTTTCCATGGGCTCACCACACATAAAGGAGAGTGGCATTTGAGGAGGGGTCAGAGCCCTGGTGCTTGTTTCTGGCCAGCTGGGAAAAGCCCAAGGAGAAAAAACAGGGGAAGCGAAAAAGGGGAAGAGAAAAAGAAGGTCCCACACCAGGGAGGTCTCCTGGGAATGGCCTGGGTGAGTCTACCCTGCCCCACAACGTGCCCCCAGGATTGTGCAGGCAGAAGCAGCTGGCTGTGGCCCTGCAGCCTCACCAGGATGATTTTGGTCTCGTCCAGCTCTGCTTGCACTCGGGTCATCGGGTCAGCATCCCGGGGATTCTGGGGAGAAACAACATGGCACTGGCACCAGCACAGGGACACCAGGGTCCCAGCATGGGTCAGTGCTGTCCATCTCCCCTGCCATTGTCAGGGCTGCAGGGAACACCTCTGTCCTGGTGCCCTCCAGGGTCCCAGAGGTCTGTACCTGGTATTTGCTGAGGTATCCATCCAAGGCAGAGTAGCTGATGGTGGCAGGTGACCCTGAGGGCCAGTCCATCCTGCTGACCTGTCTGGAGAACTCATCCAGCACCTGCCAGGTGCGGAAGCAGCAGTTACCATCCAGGAGCACAGCTGTGGGGCCACAGGAGCACAGGGCTGGGTGCTGTGTCCAGTTCTGGGCCCTCATGGTAAGGACATTGAGGGGCTGGAGCATGTACAGAGGCAGGGAGCTGGGGAAGGGGCTGGAGCCCCAGAAAGGTCTGAGGGAGCTGGGAAGGGGCTCAGCCTGGAGGAATGGAGGCTCAGGGGGGAACTTCTGGCTCCAAACAACTCCCTGACAGGAGGGGACAGCCAGGGGGATCGGGCTCTGCTCCCAGGGAACAGGGACAGGAGGAGAGGGAATGACCTCAAGCTGTGCCATGGGAGGTTGAGGTTGGATATTGAGGAAATTTTGCCATAGAAAGGGTTGTCCAGCCCTGACACAGGCTGCCCAGGGCAGTGCTGGAATGCCCATCCCTGGAAGCATTCAAAAAAACATGTCAACATGGCACTCGGGGTCATGGTTTAGAGGTGGCTTTGGCCATGCTCAGGGAATGGTTGGACTTGATGGTCTTGGAGTGCTTTTCCAACCAAAACAATTCCATGACAGGTGCTCCTGCCCTCTGACCACCTTGGTGACCCTCCTCCTCCCCCTCCATCCCTTTTGAATGAGCCAAGGGCAGAGACATGAACAAACAGTCTTGGCAAACAAGGACCAGTGATGCCCAGGCCGAGGTGGCCAGCCCCGACTGTCCAAACGTGCTGCATGTGCCAAGGCAGAGAGACTGGAGGAGCCCCCCAGAGCAGCTCCCAGCATGCACCCTCACCTTGTCCAGCAAGGTGAAACAAACCCGCTGTGGATATTCATTGTCTGCAATCACCACTCCAGCCAGCCCATCATTCCGGACATACACATGGCACAGGTACTCTGGGGAGAAAATTCCTGTCAGAGAGGCAGCAAAGGTCCCGAGCCTTCTCCTGCACCCACCACCCGCCATCCATCCATCCCCCACAGTTTCCCCCCTTCCCCAAACCACCCTGGAAGGTGTCATCAGCACCTGCATTTTCATTACTTCATTAGGAAAGTAGGAAAGGCTTAAAATCTGGGGCTCGGCCCCAAATTGTGCTGTGGCAGGGGCTCACAACCGTGCCACACAGTGTGGGACATGAAACTGCCATCCCAAAGTAGTCAGAGGTAAATAAAAACCAGTGGGAGAAGAGCTCAGCTTGATTTTAACTAACTTTAATTAATAACAAGGCTGGGGTGTCATTAAAGAGGCTCCAGCAGCCAATCCAGGCTGCATCCCACGTGTCCTGTGGCTCAGGAGGCATGTGAAGGACAGGGAGTCTGGAATGAGGTGAGGATTTGGGATATGGAGCCTGGACTTGCATGGCAAAGCTGGCACAGCCACTCTGCAGGGGTTGGGGGGGCTGCAACCCAAGGGGTCCCCAGGGAGCCAGGGAGAGTGCCGATGCCGGAGCAGGTTCCTGCTCCCTGCAGAACCTCTGCCGCACGGGGCTGGGCTCACACCTGGCCCAGCAGCTCCTGCCATCAGCGCTGCTCACCCGGGCACTGCGTTTGGTTTCCCAGGAGCGGGGTCAGGGGAAGTGGCTGCGTGGGTGGGTCTCACCTTGCTCCTTGACCGAGGCCCTGCTGCCCAGCGCTGAGCGCTCCGCGATCAGCTGGCTCGTGAACATCATGAACTCCTGCACACTGCGGGGACACAGCACCACATCAGGGGGCAGCGCTGGGAAAACCAGCCTTGATCCCCCAGGCACCCAGCCACCACTGAGAGTTAAAGTTAAAGAATATCCTTAACTTGCTCTGAGTTTGGAAAACATTCCTGAACCCAGGCTCAGGCCTATCCCTGCTTCATCAGAGAGGGAGCACGGACACCTTCCTCCCAAGCTGAGGGATCTGCTGCCAGCCACAGCTTCCCACCATCATCCCAGGGTTTCATATATATGATGGAAAAAACATTTAAGATCACTGAGTCCAACCATGTGTCAGTTAGATCCCAGTATATATCTTCTTCAAGGACAGCTCTTCAACTGGGAATACTGCTTTTATTTCCCAGTATTCTGGAAGAAACTGCCCACTCAATACTTCACTCTGCCTTCCTGACCCTGCCAAATTCTTGGCAGATGTTCAGCAGACATGAGGCACTGGCACAGCCCAGCCCCGTGCTCCTGCCCAGCAGGTTCCACAGCTCCCAGGAGCCACAGCCCTCATTATCCCAGATCCAACCCTTCAACCCAGCTCCCTGGGAACTCCAAACTTCAGCTAAACACACCCCAGACATCACACCTGGGCTAAGCTCCTGTAGGCCCCCTGGGAATAAGACTGGGACAAGACTGGAACAGCCACAAGACTGACATGTACAGACCACCCCCTCTCCAAACTTCACTGCTCTTCCCAAAATCCCAGACTTTCTTTAAGCAGAGACACAGCCTGCTGTGGCAGAAGCCCACAGCATAACAACACAGGGAATTTTCTTGGGATTTGGGAAAAGAAGAGCTGCAGCTACAGTGTTTTTGGATTGGAGCTGACGTCACACGCTGGCACTGCTCTGCATCCCACTCACACATTTGGCTAAGAAAGAGCTTTTTAAGACAGTCTTACATCAGTCTCTACCCCTGGAATTACAGAACCAAATGTGCCTGAGGCTCCATAAAACCTTGGCATGGAAATTTTGGGTCCCAGAGGAATTTCTTGACTCCTTTACCATTTGAAGCAGGCATTGGGAACAACTTACTCCACAGCATGTTCCTGCTTTGTTTTATAGCTTCAGGAGGTTCTCAGAAGCTGCTGAGAGCTCCCTGATCTCTGTGTGCCCAGAGTGGGGAGTGGAACACAGGGAGCCTGAGCACCTGGGGCTCAGTGAGCTCACCTGAAGCCATTGGAATAACCTGAGAAGGGTTTTGTGGGCTGGGAAGGGCTTCAAATGAGTCCAAACAGTCCACGGGCACCAGGATCCAGGCAAGTCCTGTGAGCCTGGCACAGACAGGCCTCCCCTTGCACCACCCGAGAGGGAAGAGCTGACCCCACTCCCAGGGCATTCTCTGTGCCATGATTTCATTGCCTTGGATGCACCGGAGGATTTGTGTAGTCAGCTCTGACCTACTGCTGGCTGAGGCTCCAGGAGTTTCACTCCATTCCTGAGGCTGATCCATCACTCCAAGTACTGCACCAGGTCACAGCTCCCCAGGGAGTAGCTCCTGGAGTATTTTCTTTCAGGAAAAGTCTTTCCTGCTGCCACTACAGCCCCAGTGGGGCAGAAAACCTCCTAGAAGCTTCTGCTTCCCCTCCCCAAGGTCCTGCCTGAGCCACATGCCAGGCTACAGCACACAGGAGCAATTGCCCCCCAGAGGTTCCAGCTGCCTGGTACCCACCTGGATCTCTGAAAGAAGTTGAAGGTGGACACATCATAGGCAGCTTTGAGCAAATGCACTTTTGGGTCACCTTTGTAAAGAACACTTAGGCTGTAGAGCCTCATCGTGGCGGCTCCGTGGGCCTGGGGGAAAGGAAGGGTTGGGGCTGAGGCCATGACAGGGCTAGGACACCCTCGGACCCTCGCCTGTGCCTGGGGCTCCCCCCAAAGCCTCCTTCTGTCCTTTAAATGCTATCCCAGTCAGCCAGAAACCCCCTCACCCCGGAGCCCCGCTTGACTCCTCACCCCGGCCCCCGCCCAGCCTAACCAACCCCTGCCCTCAGCTGTCCCAGTATAACCCAGTAAAACCCAGCCCCTCCGCCCAGTGTAACGCAGACACTCCTCAGTACAGCCCACAGCCCCCCGGTACAGCCCACAGACCCCGGTACCGACGCTGCGGTCGCGGCTCAACGCGGGCGGCGGCCGACGGGGCGATGGCCACAACCCGGAAGTGGAACACAGCGGCCGGAAGTGGCGGATGCTGCCACGGGACTGCTGCTGCCCTGCGCACGCGCCAATCTGGCTCCGCCCCTCAGCAGTCTGACCAATCACCGCCAGCCTCCTCTCGCTCCGGTGTCAGCCAATCAGCGCAGTACTTGGAGCCGTAAGGCGGTCCCCGTTCCTCAGGGCGGCCAGCAGGGGGCGCTGTGCCTGTGGGGGCCCCTCGCTGTGGGGTGGGACCCCTCTGAGGAGTGGGTTTCCCCTCTGTGTGTGGGGTGGGACCCCTCTGAGGGGCGGGTTTCCCCTGTGTGTGGGGTGGGACCCCTCTGAGGGGCGGGTTTCCCCTGTGTGTGGGGTGGGACCCCTCTGAGGGGTGGGTTTCCCCTGTGTGTGGGGTGGGACCCCTCTGAGGGGCGGGTTTCCCCTGTATGTGGGGTGGGACCCCTCTGTGTGGGGGGCCTCGCCCTGTGGTGTGGTGACCTCTCTGAGAAGGGGCCCCAAGGGGGGAACAGCCTCCCCTGGGTGCTGGGGGACGCCCTGGGGAGTGGGAACCCTTCCGTGAGGTGGTTCTGCCCCTGGCTGGGGACCCCTCCGTGGCGGGGATGTACATCACGACATGGTGGGTGAACCATCCGAGGGTTTTGGACCCCTCTGAGGTGTGGGGACTCCTCTTTGGGCGGGCACCAGCACAGGGGCAGGGCTGCCAGAGCCTTGCTGTTCCCCCTGTGCAGGGGGCAGGTGAGGTTCTGTGACAGGGTGGCCCTGTATCCGCTGGGGTCTGCTCTGCCACCCACAAACCCTCTGCTCTCCTCTGAGCCCCCGCAGTCCCCCAGGGGCTGTCACCCCCGACACCCATCCAGGCTTCCTAGGGATCTTCCTCAGCTCTGTGTCTGAGGAGATGCTGCCAGAGACCAACACCAGGAGGTTTTGGGATCTACCCGTAACCAAGGGTGCTCCTCATCCCGTTTGGACCTTCATATTCCGTTATTTCCACAACACTGGGTGGATGACGTGGCTCCAGGGGTAATGGGGGTTACCACATCCCCGTCCTCGAATCCAGCACCCGTCCCCAATCCGTTGCTGGTCAACCCCAGCACCACTGGATCCTTTCCCACCCTGGGGGCTCGGAGCCCTTCCCCATCGCCCTCGCCCCTCTGCGGGTGTCTGTAGGCCGTGCTGTGTCCGCAGTCTCCATGGGAGCATGCTGGTTGCCAAGCCGGCCGGTGGAGTGCTTGCCACCACCATCGAGCCGTTGGTATGACAACGGGGACACGGGTGACCCGGGGCGTGGTGCTTCGCGTGACGGGGCCAGCGGCCCCTGCGGGGAGGGTCCTGGCCGAGCCTCGCCAACACGCCAGGGGGGTCTCCACGGGCTGCCAGAACCCACCGCGCTGGGCTAGGACCCCTGCGCCAGCGCCAGCCCGGGAATTTATTGACACATTAAGGAAGCAAGCAGGAGACTGTGAGCAGAACACCCCCGGAGCAAAGGATGTGGGGCGATAGGGCTGATCTCACCAGGGCCCCGGGCCCCGCACCCTGCACCTCCGCTTGAGGCCTGGAGGAATCGGGACTCCCTCACTGGGTGCTGGACTGGGGTAACAGATGAGATAACGCAGCGCAGCAAAAGTGGAGCATCCGCGTGTGGAGCGAGGAACGGAGCAAGGGACGGAGCAGCCTGGTGCCTTCTGGACAACCTCCAGGACAGGGCAGGGGGCTCCCCCAGGCCAGGCACCACGGTGGGGACACAGGGGCTGAGGGGGGCACGGCTTGGCCCGCAGCCCACCCCACCTCACCACCTGCCCCCATGCTGGATCACCGAGCCAGGATGGAGAGCAGCAGGAAGGAGAAGGTGAGACTGCTGCCAAGGTAATGCTGGGGGGCCGGGGGGGCCAGGAGGTGCCCAGTGGATGTGAGGAAGAGTGCGGATCCTCACCAGGGTTCCAGCCTTCCCTGGAGCGAGTAGCCAGGTGCTCCCAGCATCTCCCAAGGTTACAGCAGAGGTAACCCAGAGGATGGCTGGTGGGGAGGACACCAGCTCCTGAATAGCCTGGGGGCAGCCCAGCATGCCCCAGGGAGGTCCCCATCCCTGAGGTCACGCCCCAGGACAGCACAGGCCCTACTGAGGTCAGCACTGAGGTCTCATGATGGAGCTGGAGCATTTGTGGAACATTCTGCTGGGCTGGGATACTCCCACCATCCAAACATCGCCCTGGGCATCTTGCAGCTACACGGCTGCATCCCCAGGATGAGACGGGGCCTGTCACCTCCTTCAGCTGGCTGTTATCACTGTCACTGAGGCACCCAGCAGGGTGGCGCATGGCTCATCCCCAGTCAAAAAACAGTTGTTTGTGGGAAGCATCCTCTCCCAGATGGATTGAGCTCATGGGGTCATAGGCGAGGACAGTGGAGACATTCCCTGCTGCCAGCTGGGACACCGAGGGGACACTGAGGGGACACGGCACATGCAGGACCAGCAGAGATGGGTGTCACTGGCCACTGCAGCTAGCAGCCATGTGGTTCCCAGCTCCATCCCATTTGTGGGATGCACTGGAGTATGCCATTTCCATGAGAAGGTGAGAGCCAGATAACATCATGTGGGAAGACCCAAATCCTGTCAGGGAAGGGCCAAACCCATTATTTTGAAGGCAAGTGAAGCGATGAGTAGGGACATGTGGTGCCGAGATGGAAAAAACATTGGAGAAACAAAATTCGGACTCCCAGGTGCCAGCCTTGGGACGGGGATCCTCCGGCTGTGGCAGATCTGGTGCTCCCATGCCAAGCGGCACCATGGGATGGATTAACACTGAATGCCTTCAGCCAACAGCCCAGGAGAGATGATCAAATCCAGCTCCGTGCTTTTTCTGGCAGGATTTTTCCAATCATTCTGGGCCAAACATCCTCTGGATCAGGGCAAACCTCACCACAATGCTGTTGTAGGTGCCCAGCCCCATGTCGGGGGCCTCTGCTTCAGCATGGCATTGGGGGCCAGGTGATGTGCCAGGATGGAAGGCAGCTGGACTGAGCCATGGCAAGGGGTGCCCTCAGTGTTGGGATGCTCCAAACCACACCCCAAAAGCTTTACTGAGCCCCCTACCCCAAAACCTGTCAGGAAACAGTAGCAGCCTCAAGGCAAACATCAGTGTGCTGGCAAGAGCATTGGAGCCTACCTGGAGCCCGGTGACTAATGAGCCCTAATGCTGCCGACTGCAGCTGGCAGAGGAGTGCTGGCTCCAGCTCCATCTGACAGCCGAGGCACCTGGCCCCAGCCCTGCCGGCTAATGGAGGCTGCGCCAAGCCTGGGGTTGCTACGGAAAGGATAAACACAGATCCTGCTTGCCAGGTGCTTCCCTGGAGTGGGCCCTGTGGCTTTCCCTGGCAGCGAGACAAGGCAGCAATCCCCAAGAATATTCCCACCTGCTTGCCCTCTGCCCCATATTAGCCCCACATCTGATGGGTGAAAAATGGTACCCACGATTCCCAGTGGGATATAGGGAGAGGGATGCTCCTGGGAAATAAGGAAAATACACCAGCATATTGATAATAAAAGAATCCCTTCATAAAAGAATCTCATCATAAAAGGATATCCTTGTGCTCCTCAATGGCATGACCAGAAACACTCCTTGCTGGGATTCATCAGGATGGGATGTCCCAGGTCACCATTGGAGTGATGCTGGCTTCTACACAACCATCCAAAAACTTCAGCTGGGTAACAGGGATGGCAGAACCCCAGTGCCAACCCCGCTCCTAAAGGACCCCAGAGCTGACTGTGGCATCCTGCAGGCAGCACCAGAAGCGGACTTGGTGCCTTATGATGGTCCTATAGATTCCCCGGTGCCTCTGTTTAGTGGGAGGACAAAATCAGAGCAATAGGATAAGTCATTTCAGGGTGTCCATGTGCTGAAAGGGAAAACCAGGGCTGGCAGAAGGGAAACTTGGATATTTCTTGCAGTTCAGGCCCCTTGCATCCAGTATCCCTAGTCCCTGGCTGATGCTGTGTGGTGTGCAGGTGGAGCAGATCCTGTCGGAGTTCCATCTGAAGGAGGAGGACCTGAAGAAGGTGATGTACCGGATGCAGAAGGAGATGGACCGAGGGCTCAAACTGGAGACACATGAGGAAGCCTCTGTCAAAATGCTGCCCACCTATGTTCGTTCCACCCCTGAGGGCTCTGGTACGGTGTCACTCCCTGTCCCTTGTGTGTCACCCCTTCCTCTGACCCCATCAAGCTCCATGTGGAAGGCTGAGCCTACCAAGAGCCCATCACCTTCTCCCCCTCTCCCTGGCTTTGCAGAGGTGGGAGATTTCCTGTCACTGGACCTGGGTGGCACCAATTTCCGTGTGATGCTGGTGAAGGTGGGCGAGGGGGAGGAGGGGCAGTGGAAGGTGAAGACGAAGCACCAGATGTATTCCATCCCAGAGGATGCCATGACCGGGACGGCTGAGATGGTCAGTTGTAGCACACGGGGCATCCCATCCTGCCCCAGCCCCTTTCATTGCGTATGTTTCAGTGGGAACACTGGAGGGGACACCCCCATCCATCCAGCCAGCAGAAACTGGGGGGTGGCCAGGCCTGGGGAGCCCATGGAGGGGGACAGCATCTGTCCAAGAGCAATGGGAGGGTGGGGACATCCCTTGGGAAAGGCTGGACCCCCTGTCTTCCAGCTTTTTGACTACATCTCCGAGTGCATCTCTGATTTCCTGGACAAGCACCAGATGAAGCACAAAAAGCTGCCCCTGGGCTTCACCTTCTCCTTCCCTGTGAGGCACGAGGACATCGACAAGGTGAGGGGGTGGCCAGGCAGCATGAGGGCTTAGGGGTTCCCAAGCCTCACCTACAACCACAGACCCATTTCTGTCTGAACCCCATTCCAGGGCATCCTCCTGAACTGGACCAAGGGCTTCAAAGCCTCCGGCGCGGAAGGGAACAACGTGGTGGGGCTGCTGAGGGACGCCATCAAACGGCGAGGGGTGAGAGGATCAGATGGCTGTGCTGGTACCGCCATGGCGCGGAGACCCCAGCACTCCTCGCTGTCCCTGTGATGGGCTCACTGAAGCCTGGCTGTGCCTGCAACAGGGCCACTGGAGCCTGGTGTGTCCCCAGGAAGGGATCACTGGAGCATGGTTGTCCCCACAATGGGGCTGCTGGAGCCAAGTGTGTCTCTGGGCAGGGCTGTTCCATGTGTGTGTACACATGTTGCATGACACATGCCCAGGTCCTCACCTTTGGGGACCATCCACTCCAAACCTGCCTGTTGTGGGACAGCCTGACCCCCCATAAGCCCACAATGGTCCCTGTCCCCAGGACTTCGAGATGGATGTGGTGGCAATGGTGAATGACACAGTGGCCACGATGATCTCCTGCTACTACGAAGATCACCGGTGCGAGGTTGGGATGATTGTGGGTAAGATGCCCCTTCTACAGGGACATGTGGCTGGGGACAGGGAATTGTCCCATGGCCCTGCTCCCCTGCTGCCTCCCCTGTACTTTTGGGGAGACACACCAAAGACATGGGGGTGGCAGTGGCACTCTGCTGAGGTGTCCGGTGGTTGGGACATCAAATGGCATCGTCTGGCCCCAACAGAGTGGTTGGGGCACTTTGGGAGTAGAAAAAGGGTGGTCATCATAGTAGGGCAGGTCCCCACAGGACTGCCCTGCTCTCAGGCTGTAGGTGGCTCTGGCACCTCATCACAGGGACCCACGGAAGGTGGTGGGAATGAGTTTGAAGCCTGCTGGCTCCATCCCCCAATCCCCGCAGAGAGCAGCCCCCCACCTCCCCCAGCCCCTCACTATCTTTAGTGCCATCAGCCATGTGCCAACATGCCATCTGGGCTCTGTGTCCCCTCACCTGGGTAAACACATGTTGGAATGTTTATCAGTTTCTTGGGGCTGGCACAGTGCCCAGAGCTCCCTGGAGCCTGCCATGGGGACAAGTGGCCAGCCAGGGCTGTGGGGACACTGTGGCGGTAGGGAGCAGGAGGGATGTCCATCCCCATCACTGCAGGACAAGGATGTGCAGCTCCAAGCCTTCAGTCATGATCTCAGTAACTGAATCCTGGTTCAGGACCAGTTGGGATGGGAGGGCTGTGGCGGGGGGGTGTGACTGCTGCCCCTCCCTCCCCACCGCCCAGGGACGGGCTGTAATGCCTGCTACATGGAGGAGATGCACAACGTGGAGCTAGTGGAGGGCGACGAGGGGCGGATGTGTGTGAACACGGAGTGGGGAGCCTTTGGTGCCTCTGGGGAGCTGGACGAGTTCCTCCTGGAGTACGACCGCGTGGTGGACGAGACCTCACTTAACCCCGGTCAGCAACTGTAAGGAATAGGAGAGATCCAGTTCCTCTGGGCATCCCTCCCATCCCCTGCGCCACGCTGGGCTCAGCCCCCAGCACAGGCATCCTTCACCCTGGGCCATGCCCATGTGCGGGAACACATCCAGCAAGAAGGGGGGGAAGGAAAGGGGGGGTGCTGTGGGAAGTGGCCCCTCAACTCCCAGCTCTGATGCCGTCCCCTCGCCTGTGTCCCCCCCACCAGGTATGAGAAGATCATTGGAGGGAAGTACATGGGGGAAATCGTGCGGCTGGTGCTGTTGAAGCTGGTGGATGAGAACCTGCTTTTCAATGGGGAGGCCTCTGAGAAGCTCAAGACTCGTGGGACTTTTGAGACCCGCTTCATGTCCCAGATTGAGAGGTATGAGGTTGGGGTGTGGCACCCCCAAACCAGCCTGCCAGGCTGCATCGCACTGGGAGGTCTGTGCTCTCACTCCACACTGCTCCAAGCATACTAAGGAGTTTGTGCTCCCACTCTGCACTGGGCTCTCCCACACTGAGATCCCCCTATTCCATCATCCCATACCAGTCTGCTTTGACTGCCTCATTTTGGGGTCCTTTATCCTGTTACTCCACACCAGCCTACTCTGACTGTCCATCTTGGAGTCCCTGCATCCTGCCACCCAAAGCACAGTGTCCCATGTCATGGACCCATCACGATGAGACATCATGATCCCATCATTCTGTACCTGCCTGCTCTGTCCCAAAGTGGGGTCCCTATGTCCCATCATCCCACCTTAGGGGGGCCCACTTCCCTCTGTCCCATCACCCCACATCAGCCCTCTACAGTAGCCCCCTGTTGGGGTCCCCCATCCCAACATCCCACACCAACCTGCTCTGACTGACTCAGTTGGGGTTCCCCGTCCTGTGACCCCATACAACTGTCCCATGTGAGGATCCCCAATCCCATCACTCCCCCATCCCTCTCCAGCTGTCTCACCCAGGGTCCCCACCCTTCAGCCTTTGCTGACCCCCTCTTCTCTCCCAACCCCAGTGATTCTGATGACCGCAAGCAGATCTACAACATCTTGTCAGCCTTTGAGCTGCTGCCGTCTCGGACAGACTGTGAGATCGTGCGCCGGGTGTGTGAGAGCGTGTCCACACGGGCTGCCCAGATGTGTTCGGCCGGGCTGGCCGGCGTCATCAACCGCATGCGGGAGAGCCGCAGCCAGGACACCCTCAAGATCACTGTTGGTGTTGATGGCTCCGTCTACAAGCTCCATCCCAGGTGGGGATCCCCAGACCCCAATGACATTTCTATCCTCTCCCTTCATCCCCAAAGCCTTGACCCCATTTGTGACCCTGTGTTCCTACTCCCCAGCTTCAAGGACCACTTCCATGCCACAGTGCGGCAGCTGACGCCTGGCTGTGACATCACATTCATCCAGTCAGAGGAAGGCAGCGGGCGCGGGGCCGCTCTCATCTCAGCCGTGGCCTGCAAGATGGCCTGCATGATGGGGCAGTGAGCTGGACTCAGAGGGGGGACAGCAGGGGCTGGTGGTCCTGCTCGGAGCGCTGTGGGAGCAGACATGGACACGGGAAGGAGGCAGCTCCGGCCCCCCAATAAATGGGGTGTGTGTGGACTTCTCTGGGGCCCCTTGGGCCAGTCCTCCTTGTGCCTCTCTCCCCATGCTGGTAGAGAGACGTACCCAAATGGGTATGGGGCAGCCAAGGAGCTTCCCATGCCCTCACCCCCTCCCCATCCTCACCCAGCTGCAGCAAGGAGGGCTCCAGCGCATCCCAGAACCTTTGCTGGGGGAAAGCCCCCCCAAGGGGGTTGGCCTAGAGATAAGGGGCTTTTTGGGGGTTACTTTGAGTGTGATGTCAGGGTAGAGGAGCTCCCCACCAGTGATCCCTGAGGTGCAGAGACTGACCAGAGTGCACTAGAAATAGACCAGATGGAGGTGGGTATACTGGGGGTACACATGCCCCTCCAGCCATGTTCTCACACGTTCCCTGAAAGGTCTGGGGCATCCCAGAGATTTAAGTTCACCAGAGGATCTGGACCAGAGTATTGGGGTCCCTCTGTGGGTCATGGGCACCCCAGGGTGTTTGGGATTTCTCTAAGGATCTGGCAATACTGGAGCATATTGTGGTTCCCTGAGGGCTCTGGAAGCAACCCAGGGTTTTGGGCCATTCTGAGGGTCTGGAGCACCCCAGGGTGGAGGGGTCCTCCTGGGACACCACAGGGTGTTGGGATGCCTTTGGAGGTTTGGAGCACTCCAGGGTCTGAGGCCCACTCAGGGTGGGGTCAACCCTGGGGGTGTGGGGCTGCCCCGTGATATGGGCCATCCTGGTGGTCCAGGGTTATATCTGTGATATTTGGGGCCACTGCTGGGGTCTAGGGTCACCCTGGGACATGGGAGCACTGAGCATCTAGGGACATCTCAGGGTGCTGGGGCAACTCTTGGGCATCCTGGACCACCTGAGTGGACAGGATCACCACAGGATGTGGGCCCAACCTGGGAGGCTGGGACCGCTGTAGGGTCTCGGTGTCCTCACAAAGCACAGGGTCACCCCATGGCTGGGGAGTGCACATTAAGGGGCTTGGGACACAGGTGTCTGTGTCACCTGAAGGGACAAAGCCACCCAGTGGTGCTGCTCCTGAAGCCCCAGATCCATGGGTGGCAGTGGGATCCCCACAGCTCATTGCAGGAGGGGAAGGGGATCCCTCTGTTTGCTTGGCTGCAGCCCTCAGCCAGCAGGATTCTGTGTGTTCTTATTGGTTTGCATCAGAAAAATATCCTTGAGTTCTAATTGATGGCAGCCCTCAGAGACCTGCAGTCTCTCTGTTCCAATTGGCCAGGGGCAAACAGAGAAGAGATTCCCTGCACTCAAATTGGCTGGAAATAAAGAAAAAGGGGTGTGGGATTCCCTGTGCTCTGACTGGCTGGGACTGAAGAAGGGATTCCCTGTGCTCATCTGGGACAGGGCCAATGCCATGTGTTGGGGACACTGAGAATGATCCCAAGCCCATGGCAGTGCTGGTGACAAGTGGGTGACAAGTGTCAGTGCCAAGTGCAGGGACAGATGCAGTGCCAGGCATGGGGACACATGCTGGTGCACAGTGAGGGGACAGTGATGGCCAGGACCACCCAGGTGTGAGGAGGGAACCGCTCACTCCAGCCCACATGGGACACATCCCCACACTAGTGCTGGCATCTTTGGTGTCACCTTGGCCCTGCTGGGGGCAAGCCAGGGCCAGACTGCCCCCTGCTAGTGCCTGGTGCCATACAGCCTTGTCACCGTGTCCCCCCAGGGCAGACAAACAAGACCCGTGGAGCCAGAGGAGGGACTTTATTGTGGCGGAGAGAGATGGCTGGGCTGCGGGGGCATCAGGGACTGGAGGAGCATCAGGGTTTGGGGAGCACTTGGGGCTGTGCCTGTGGAGAAAGGAAAGAGCAGGGGGTGAGTCAGGGGCCAGCAGAAGCAGCTTCTCTAGCCTTCCCCCTGCTCCACAACACACTTTGGGGTGACCTGGTTCACCCCCACCCTACAAGGCTGCAGCAGGGAAGGTTCAGAAACCCCAAGCACACTCCCACCCCTCCGGCAGGTGTGGGGTGCAGGATGTGGGGTGCAAAGTGTGGGATGCAGAGGGGGGATATGGGATCAGCCTGCAGGGTTCAGGACACAGTGCAGGACTGGGACATGCAGGAGTGCGGGACATTTGTTGCAGCATCAGGATGTGGGTTCAGGACCAGGTCATAGGGTGCAGGACAGGGGGTGTGGGACTGCAATGCAGGGTGCAGGGCATGGTGCAGGATGCGGGATGTAGGTTGGGATATGGGGTGCAGGACACAGGGTATATGGGGTATGGGATCAGGATGCAAGATGCGGGATGCAAGACACAGGATGCAGAGTGCATCAGGATCAGGCCATGGGATGCAGTATCAGGATACAGGTGGGCACTGACCGTGCTCAGGACCGGCAGATGCCTATGGCAGTGCAGATGTCCCGGGGCATGTCCCCGTTCTGCAGCCCCTCAGTGATCTGGTCCTTGTACTTGTTCACCAGCCGCTGGCACAGCCTGCCCATGGCCCGGCCCAGCACCCGGCAGCCCTTCTGCAGTGCTGCTGCCACTGCCTCCTGCCAAAGCCACTGCAGGTTAGGGGCCACAGGGAGTGGGCTCCTGGCCCAGCCCCCCAGCCCCTCATCTCCTCTCACCTGGTCGGGGTCGTCACCTGCTAGTGTCTTTATCTTCTTCAGGGCCTTGGTGCACAGGCTGCACTTAATCCCCCTGCCCTGCGTCACACCATCCCCATCAGTCGTGTTGTCCCCTTCAGCCACATTCCCCTGTTGGGACACAGAAGACCTTCAGGGCTGCCTGGACTCCTGGGTGGCCCTGGCAGTACTTGGGGGTGGGGCACTCACCAGGCTGTCCCAGAGGTGCCGGCACGGCTGCTCCCAGCCACAGCGTGTGACCATGGCCAGGTCCCAGCACCAGGACATTGGGTCATCCTGGCAGGGCAGGGGAGGTGTGGCCTGTGTTGCTGCATGGGGACAGGACGGTGAGCATGGCTGCAGGTTGGGTGCCCATCATAGGGGCCGTGGAGGTGCCCAGACCCCTAAACCACCAGTCCCAGGTATTCAGCCCCATCCCCATCATCCCTCCTGCCCTCACACCCTTCTGTGAGGACCCCATCCATGCCACCCCCAGGCACTTGTTCTCGTAAGAAACCATCCCAGCAACTCCCAAGCCCTCACCATCCCTCCTGCCTGTCCCCTTGTCCTCCTTCTCACATCCCTCAGTGCCTGTCACTACACAGACCCCATCCCTGTCACACACAGGTCCCTACACAGACCTCAGCCCCCCAAGCTCAATCATCCAGGCTGCCATCCCCATTGTCCCCATGTGTCTCCTCTCTCCTCCACCTCGGGGTGACCATCACCCCTGGGAGGCAGGAGGGTCCCCATTACCTGCCAGCAGCAGCAGCAGCAGGAAGAAGGTGGTAGCCATGGTGAGCACACTGAGCCGGTGACAGCAGGTGACTGACAGGGGGTGACTGCCCTGACACCTTTTATAGCGAGGCCGCGGGCTGCGGGGGTGGGGGACCAAAACCCTAAAACTCCTTAAAACAGAACGTGGCTGCTCCCCAGAGCCCTTCCTGCCTCACACCTCCACCCCCGCAGGAAGGGGACACCGAGGGCCTCGGGGCGGATATGGGGGAGCTCAGCAGCCCCCCACCTCCTCAGCCTCGTCCCCTCAGGCAAGCTGCCCGTAAGTCCCCCAAAGTGTGGGGCAGGGAGGGAGTGGCCAGAATGGCCACTGGCCCGAGGGCTCCGGAGGGTCTATCCCGAGATGGGTGAGGTCTATCCCGGGGTTCTCTTTGGACCCCTCAGGGCTCTGGGGAGTGCAAGGGCTTGGGCTTAGTGTCCCCCCAGGGTCAGTCCTGGTGTCCTCTCTGGGGTCGGTCATGATGTTCCCCAGGGTTTGGTCACTGTCTCCCCTTCATCCCATGGGTTCGGTGTGGCTCCGGGGTCGATCCCGACATCTCCCTGTCCCCTCCATGTCCCCCGTGCGGGACTCTCGCACCGCCCCGCTCCACAGCGGTTGCCGTGGTGACCCGAACGTCACTTCCGCCGCGCGGCACACAACTTCCGGCTTTGCAGCGTTCGCGCCTTTTCCCGCCTCAGCCCCTCCCTCATGGCGAGTGCCGGTGTCAGCGGCGACCCTCGACCTCTGACCCCTCAGGCCGTACGTGACCTGCGGGAACCCCGAGCGGCGGCCGAGGGCTTGTCCCCGTTTGGGAGCGGGGGAGATCCCGGTTGAGGGGGCTGGGGGGACCCTGTGATGTCCTGCAGCCTGAAGGGGGCTGGGGTTGGGGGGGCTGTTGTGCCTTCGGGGGGCTCCCGGTGCCAGGGAGGTGTGTGGGGGCCCAGTGCCGCGGGGAGGAGGATTGTGCCAGAGGGAGGCACTGGTACCTCGGGATGTCAGGGTGCTATGCGGGTCCTGAGTCCATTTGGGAGAGGGGGAGGTCCTGGGAGGATCCGGTGTCCAAGGTGTATTTTGTGGGGACTTCAGGTGTCCTATTCTGTGGGAGGGAATTTTAGGAGAGGTTGTTCTGGTGCAGTCACCAGGCTGAGTTTGGGGATGCCCTGAGTTTCAAGGAGAAAGGGAGGAACGGGGGCTGAGGGGATGCAGTGTGCAGAAGGAGGGTCAGACCCGGACATGGTTTGTATTTTGGGGGTGGGGAAGATTTTTAGGGGGACTGTTGTGTCTTGGGGTGACGGTGATGGCCAGGTGGGAGCTAGGGTCCTTAATTCACCAATTTATTTTCCAGATCCTTCGTTAGACCCCCATGTCCCACACCATGTTTTCAGAGCAGGCAGCCCCCACGGCGCAGGGGCTGCTGGCCCCCCCCTCGGCCGAGCCCCCCACCTTCCCCCGGGTGCCTGTGTCAGGCTATTCAGACTGCTCACAGCCCTTCCAGCTGGGCGAGCGCAGCTTCTCCCGGCAGTACGCCCATATCTACGCCGTGCGCCTCGCCGGGATGCGGCCGGGCCTGGAGCAGCGTGCACGGAGCCGTTGGGGTGAGCCCGGGGGGAACCCTCTGTTTGTCAGAGCCCTGCCCCAGGAAAAACACTCACTGAGGGGGTGGAGTGTGTCATGGGGAATGGGCTGGGGGGGCTCAGGCTGGAGAGAAGGAGGTTTAGAGGGGACTCTCTCGCTCGCCACAATTTCCTGGCAGGAGGGTGCAGCCAGCAGGGGGTCAGGCTCTGCTCCCAGGAAGCAAGGGATAGGACAAGAGGACATGACCTCAAGTTGTACCAGGAGAGGTTCAGATTGTATATTGGGAAAATTTCTTCATGGAAAGGGCACAGACTGCCCAGGGCAGTGCTAGAGTCCCCATCCCTGTGGGGAAATAACAGTTGTGTGGATGTGGCACTTGGGAACATAGGTTAGTGGTGGCCTTGGCAACAAACATCTGTGGAGCTGCCTTTAGATGTTATATCCATGTTTGACCAGATATATATCTGGGGTCCAGAAGTGAGTTAGTGTTCTCGTTCTCAGGCTGGATGTAATGTACCCTGCAGGCATCCCTGGGGTCAAGATCCATCCTTGTTGGGGGGCAGTCCATCCCTGCCAGGCTGGGATCCACCCACAACCTTCCTGCAACCTGAGCAGCTCCAGTGTAGCCAGTTCTGCCAGGCTCCAGTGACATTTTACACCCTTGACGGGATGTGCAGCACAGCCCAGCTGAAGCAGCTTAGCCCCCCAGCTCTGGGATGCACAGCAATGGTGGGATAATCCATTTGCAGCTGGATTATGTGGTAATCCTGCTGCAGCTCCCACCTGGAGCTCTGACCTTGGGACAAACTGCATTCCCCATCACAGATAGAAGGGGGGGTGTGGGTAGGGAGAACACAATTGTCACATCGCCCTACACACTTTTGGGAGCAGGAGTTGAGTGTGAGGTTTGTCAGGGTGGGGCTAGGGAAGGAAGGGTAGTAGAAAGAAGTGGGGTACAGGAGGGTGCAGGGGTGTGAGAGGTGCTGGGGGGGTTGTTTCCTGGCCAGGGTGGTTGTGGTTCTGTGGGTGGGACACTCAGAGTTTCCATCCGCAGCATGAAGCAATGCTGGTGCTGCTGAGGCTCTGCCCCCCCAGCCTGGGCACAGCCTGCGATCGAATTTCCTTTGGCTTTGCCCTTCTATGGGCAAAAACCCCTTCAGTGGAAGCTTTTGGGCTGGACGCCTGCTCTTGTGCTCTTCCCAGCCCCGTGGGCTGTGTGGAAGCAAAGCCAGTGCTGGTCCCACGGCAGATGTCATTCCTTGGTTGTCCACCCTGAACTTTGCCAAGTGTGACAGGACCCAGTGGTTTGTAAAGCTCCACCTCCTGGAGTCCTGGGATGGGACCAGATTTAGGGGTTTGTCTCCCAGCAGGAAGCGCCTGCAGGCAAAAATCTGGAGAGCACAGCCCCCTCCCCCCTGAACACACATTTTGGGGAGTTTGAGCCAAAAATAAGAAACTTCAACAGGATTGTTTTTGTTCTGACTCATAGTGTTTGCATTCCTGAGCTCGGGAATCCATGTTTCCAGTGTGGGATGCCAGGGATGGCAGTGGGGTGCTCTCCTTGAGACAAGAGTCGTGTTCAGCAGCACATGATGAGCAAAGTGAGATTTTTGGGAGGAGAAATGTCACCCAGAAAGGACAAGGAGCTGGCACAGGCAGTGTTGTTTTGGGAGACAAGACCAGGAGCAGGTTCCTTCCTCTTCTCTGGTGTCTGAGGCTCAGGATGGACTTAACAGGCTAGTTTGAATGGGGAATGACAATCTCACAGCCACATTTGGGATGGGAAGATGCACACTGAATGGGTCACTCTGGGTCCCCAGGGTTGTTGGGTAAGAAGTTTTTGGCTCACCTTGTGGTAAGGGAGACTTTTGCTTCTCAGCTACGAAGTGAATGCAGCTGGGGCTGTGATGCTTCTTTCAGCTCCTGAGGTTCTCCCAGCCTGGATCCCCTGTGGATCCTTGCCTAAAGCCCAGGGACCTGTCAGCATGTCAGGATCTTCTCTGAATGTAGTGGGGATCCTGAATTCCACAGGGATCTGGGGCAGAGGATCTGGCCCTGGCAGAGGTCAGGTTTGGAGGTGTTGAGTGATCTGTCAACTCTGAGTAGGATGTTTGGGCCATCCCCTG
>CM063629.1:4823416-5025916 GCA_032357785.1 Periparus ater | reverse complement strand
CCCTGGGGTTCCCGAGGTTCCTCCAAAGCTCCTGAGGTTCCCCTCGGGTTCCCGAGGCTCTCCTGAAGCTCCCGAGGTTCCTCCAAAGCTCCCGAGGTTCCCCTGGGGTTCCCGAGGTTCTCCTGAAGCTCCCGAGGTTCTCAAGGTTCCCCCGAGGCTCCCCCAAAGCTCCCGAGGTTCTCCCAAAGCTCCCCCGAGGCTCCCGAGGGGCTCCCGAGGTTCCCCTGAGGTTCTCGAGGTTCTCAAGGTTCCAGAGGTTCTCAAGGTTCCAGAGGTTCTTGAGGTTCTCAAGGTTCCAGAGGTTCCAGAGGTTCCCGAGGTTCCGGAGGTTCTAGAGGTTCTAGAGGTTCTCGAGGTTCTCGAGGTTCCGGAGGTTCTTGAGGTTCTAGAGGTTCTAGAGGTTCTTGAGGTTCTAGAGGTTCTAGAGGTCCCGGAGGTTCTAGAGGTTCTAGAGGTTCTAGAGGTTCTAGAGGTTCCGGAGGTTCTAGAGGTTCCGGAGGTTCTAGAGGTTCCAGAGGTTCTCGAGGTTCTAGAGGTTCCGGAGGTTCTCGAGGTTCCGGAGGTTCTCGAGGTTCTCGAGGTTCCAGAGGTTCTAGGGGTTCCGGAGGCTCCGGAGGTTCTCGAGGTTCCGGAGGTTCCCGAGGTTCTCGAGGTTCTAGAGCGTCCGGTGGTTCTTGAAGTTCTAGAGGTTCCCCTGGGGTTTCTGGGGTTCTCCCGAGGTTCTCCCGAGGTTCTCCCGAGGTTCCTGAGGTTCTCCCGAGGTTCCCTCCAGGTTCCTGAGGTTCTCCTGAGGTTTCTGAGGTTCTCCTGAGGTTCTCCCGAGGTTCCCCCGAGGTTCCTGAGGTTCCCCCAAGGTTCTCCCAAGGTTCCCAAGGTTCCTGAGGTTCTCCTGAGGTTCTCCCAAGGTTCTCCCAAGGTTCTCCCGAGGTTCCCCCAAGGTTCCTGAAGTTCTCCTGAGGTTCTCCTGAGGTTCTCCCGAGGTTCCCCCAAGGTTCCCCCAAGGTTCCTGAGGTTCCCCCAAGGTTCTCCTGAGGTTCTCCTGAGGTTCTCCTGAGGTTCTCCCGAGGTTCCCCCAAGGTTCTCCTGAGGTTCTCCTGAGGTTCCCCCAAGGTTCTCCCGAGGTTTCTGAGGTTCCCCTGAGGTTCCCCTGTAGCTCCCGAGGTTCCTGAGGTTCCCCCGAGGTTCCCCTGAAGCTCCTGAGCTTCCTGAGGTTCTCCTGAGGTTCTCCTGAGGTTCTCCTGAGGTTCCTGAGGTCCCCCCAGGGCTCTCCCGTGCCCCTCCCACAGCTCGGCTCCCATGCCCGGCCCGCGATGGAGCTCGGAGGGGACGCGGTGCCCTGCGGGAAGGACAAATTCATCTCCAGGTAAAGCTCCAGGGGGTGCGGCCCGGGACACGCGGGGGGATGTTCTGGGGGAGGTGGAATGGGGGATATTCCAGGGGATGTGGAATGTGAGATGTTCCAGGGGATGTGGAATGTGGAATATTCCAGGGAATATTCCAGGGGATGTGGAATGTGGGATATTCCAGGGGATGTGGAATGCGAGATGTTCCAGGAGGAAGTGGAATGTGGGATATTCCAGGGGATATTCCAGGAGATGTGGAATGTGGGATGTTCCAGGGGATATTCCAGAGGATATTCCAGAGGATGTTCCAGGAGATATTCCAGGGGATATTCCAGAGGATGTGGAATGTGGGATGTTCCAGGGAATATTCCAGAGGATATTCCAGGAGATGTTCCAGAGGATGTTCCAGGGGATATTCCAGGAGATGTGGAATGTGGGATATTCCAGGAGGAAGTGGAATGTGGGATATTCCACGGGATATTCCAGGAGATGTGGGATGTTCCAGGGGATGTTCCAGGGGTTATGCCAGGGGGTCTGGAATGGGGAATATTCCAGGGGGATATTCCAGAGGATGTGGAATGTGAGATGTTCCAGGGGATGTTCCAGGGGATGTTCCAGGGGGATGTGGAATGTGGAATATTCCAGGGAATGTTCCAGGAGATGTGGAATGTGAGATATTCCAGGGGGATATTCCAGGGGATATTCCAGGGGATGTTCCAGAGGATATTCCAGGAGGAAGTGGAACGTGGGATATTCTAGGGGGATATTCCAGGGGATGTGGAATGTGGGATATTCCAGGGGATGTGGAATGTGAGATGTTCCAGAGGATATTCCAGGGGATATTCCAGGGGATGTTCCAGAGGATATTCCAGGAGATGTGGAATGTGGGATATTCCAGGAGGAAGTGGAATGTGGGATATTCCAGGGGATATTCCAGGAGGAAGTGGAATGTGAGATGTTCCAGGGGATGTTCCAGAGGATATTCCAGCGGGTCTGGAATGTGGAAAATTCCAGGGAATGTTCCAGGAGATGTGGAATGTGGGATATTCCAGGGGGGATGTTATATATAACAATATACCACAGTATATAACAATATATCACAATATATAACAATATATCACAGTATATAACAATATATCACAATATATAACAATATATCACAGTTTATAACAATATATCACAGTATATAAAAATATATAACAATATATCACAATATATCACAATATAAAGCATTATAAACACAATATATAGCATTATAAATACATTATATAACATTATAAATACCTTATATAACATTATAAATACAGTATATAACATATCTATGACTATAAAAGACAATATTTGAGATAAGTATATAAAATATAAAAACTATATAAAATATATAATATAAAATGTCTATGATATTGTATATAATATAGGATATACAATATATGATATATAGAATATATAACCTATAACAATATATTTTATATATATAAATGTATTTATAAATACAATATACATAAATATAAATATAAATATAAATATAAATATAAATATAAATATAAATATAAATATAAGAATAAATATAAATATAAATATAAGAATAAATATAAATATATATATAAGAATAAATATAAATATAAATATAAATATAAATATAAGAATAAATATAAATATATATATAAGAATAAATATAAATATAAGAATAAATATAAATATAAATATAAATATAAATATAAATATAAATATAAATATAAATATAAATATAAATACAATTTATAACCCATTATTTATGACCTAGAACACACAGTATTTCTCCGAGCTGGAAGAATGGGAGCAGCCCTGGATTTTATCTCATTTCGGGGAGTTTTGGAAAGCAAAAGTTGTTCTGGATGAAGAAAGGGAAATTTCCTTAACAAAAAAAACAATTGTTGGTGGGATTTTGAATTTTTCCTCTGAAAAATCCCATAAAAATTGGGCTTTGCTGAAAAAACCCTGATAAATAATTGTTCTTCTATTCTTTGGGAAAAAACTAAAATTATTCCCAAGTTTAAAGGGAGGTTTCAAAGGAAATAAAGCAAATATTTGATATTTCCTCCTCTCCTAATCCCAAATCCTCGTGGTTTGGGCTGGTTTTTATCAGCTGAGCATCCTGAATCTATAGAAAGAGATTTTTATCTCGATTTTTGTCCTTGTTTTTATCTTTTATTTTTATTTTTTATCAGCGATTTATCAGCAGGGCTTTGTTGTGACCCCTCTCCCGTGATCCCTCGTGACTCCAGTGTGAATCCCAAAAACCTGATTTGATTTTCATCCTCGTGACCAGCCGAGCTCTGATGTGGCTTCTTCTGGAAGATTTACGGGGAACGTGGTCACGGGGAGCTTCTCCCCTTAATTGTGGCTGCAAAAAACCCTTCCAGAAAGGAGCTCCAGAGGAGGCAAAACACCCAAATAAAAGAAATAAAATTAAATAAAGCGATTTTTGGGGTTCCTCAACCAGGGAAACAATTCCTGCTTTCCCCCAGGGCAGCTCGGGGATCACTTCAGGATCAACCCCAAACCCCAAATGTCATCTCAGAACCTTTTTTCCCCATTTTTATCCCCAGGAATGAGCTGCTGCTGCACCTGAAGACCTACAACATCTACTACGAGGGGCAGAACCTGCAGCTGCGGCACCGGGAGGTGAGACCCCACAATCCCTGACCCCCGAATTCCCGGTTTTCCTGCGGGATCTGATCCCTGTCTGTGCAGGAGGAGGGGGAGCTGATCGTGGAGGGGCTGCTCAACATCTCCTGGGGGCTGCGCCGCCCCATCCGCCTGCAGATGCAGGACGACAACCAACGCATCCGCCCGCCACCTTCCTCCTCCTCCTGGCACTCGGGCTGCAACCTGGGCGCCCACGGGTGAGTGAGGGGTACAGGGAGACCCCAAAAACACGGCAGGAAACCCCCAAAAACACAGGGAGACCCAAAAAAATGGCAGGAAACCCCCAAAAACACAGGGAGACACAAAAAAATGGCAGGAAACCCCCAAAAACACGGGGAGACCCAAAAAAATGGCAGGAAACCCTAAAAACACAGCAGGAAACCCCAAAAACACAGCAGGAAACCCCCAAAAACACGGGGAAACCCAAAAAATGGCAGGAAACCCCCAAAAACATGGGGAGACCCAAAAACACAGCAGGAAACGCCCAAAAAACACAGGGAGACCCAAAAAATGGCAGGAAACCCCAAAAACACAGCAGGAAACGCCCAAAAACACGGGGAGACCCAGAAAACAGCAGGAACCCCCCAAAACACATCCAGCCCCAAAAAATAGCAGGAATACCCAAAAACATTCAGTCCCAAAAAAGGCAGGAACCCCCAAAAACACAGGAAACCTCAAAAACACAGCCAGCCCTAAAAGCACAGCCAGTCCCAAAAAATGGCAGGAAACCCCAAAAACACGGGGAGCCCCAAAAATGGCAGGAGCCCCAAAAAACCTCTGGAAACCCCAAAAACACAGCCAGTCCTAAAAACACAGCCAGCCCCAAAAATGGCAGGAACTCCCAAAATCACACCCAGCCCCAAAACCATTCAGCCCCCAAACCCGCCCCCCTCCAGCCCGTCAGCCCAGGGACAGACAGGACACCAGGGACAGACAGGAGACCAGGGACAGACAGGAGACCACGAACAGGACACCATGGACAGGACAGACAGGACACCATGGACAGGACACCATGGCCAGGACAGCAGGGACAGACAGGACACCAGGACACCATGGCCAGAACACCATGGCCAGGACACCAGGACACCATGACCAGGACACCAGGACAGCATGGACAGGACACCATGGACAGACAGGAGACCATGGACAGACAGGAGACCAGGGACAGGACACCAAGGACAGACAGGACACCATGGACAGGACACCAGGGACAGACAGGACACCATGGCCAGGACACCAGGGACAGACAGGACACCAGGACATCATGACAGGACACCAGGGACAGAGAGGAGACCATGGACAGACAGGACACCAGGACACCATGGCCAGAACACCATGGCCAGGACACCAGGACATCATGACAGGACACCAGGGACAGACAGGACACCATGGCCAGGACACCAGGACATCATGACAGGACACCAGGGACAGACAGGACACCAGGACACCAAGGACAGACAGGACACCATGACCAGGACACCAGGACACCATGACCACGTCACCCACCACCCCGCTGTCCTCCCCAGGTCCGTGCTGAAGCCCAGCACCCTGCCGGACATCCCGCTGGCCGATGGAGACAGCGCTCCCGGCACGGAGAACCCCGGGAGCGGCGCAGGTGAGCCGGGCTGGGATCCACCGCGCTGGGATCCACCGCGCTGGGATCCACCACGCTGGGATCCATCGCGCTCGGATCCACCGGGCTCGGATCCACCGCGCTGGGATCCACCGCGCTGGGATCCACCACGCTGGGATCCATCGCGCTGGGATCCACCACACTCGGATCCACCACGCTGGGATCCATCGCGCTCGGATCCACCGGGCTGGGATCCACCGGGCTGGGATCCACCGCGCTGGGATCCACCGTGCTGGGATCCACTGCGCTGGGATCCACCGCGCTCGGATCCGCCGCGCTCGGATCCGCCGCGCTCGGATCCACCGCGCTGGGATCCACCGCGCTGGGATCCACCACGCTCGGATCCACCGCGCTGGGATCCACCGCGCTGGGATCCACTGCACTCGGATCCACCGCGCTGGGATCCACCGTGCTCGGATCCACCGCGCTGGGATCCACCGCGCTGGGATCCACTGCACTCGGATCCACCGCGCTGGGATCCACCGCGCTGGGATCCACCGCGCTCAGATCCACCGCGCTCAGATCCACCGTGCTGGGATCCACCGCGCTGGGATCCACCGCACTGGGATCCGCCGCGCTTGGATCCATCGCGCTGGGATCCACCGTGCTCGGATCCACTGCGCTCGGATCCACTGCGCTCGGATCCACCGTGCTGGGATCCACCGCGCTGGGATCCACCGCACTGGGATCCGCCGCGCTTGGATCCATCGCGCTGGGATCCACCGTGCTCGGATCCACTGCGCTCGGATCCACTGCACTCGGATCCACCGCGCTGGGATCCGCCGCGCTTGGATCCACCGCACTGGGATCCACCGCGCTCGGATCCAACGTGCTGGGATCCACCGCGCTCGGATCCACCGTGCTGGGATCCACTGCGCTGGGATCCACCGCGCTCGGGAGCAGCTGGTTCAATTCAGGAAAACACAAACCCGGCTTTGTCCTTAACTCCTGACTCAGTTTCCCTTCCTGCTCCACCTCAGCCGCTCCCGAAGCTCCCGAAGCACCTCGAATTGTTTTATTCGGTCTTTCCCCAAATTCCAAGATCTTGGAGACCTCAAGGATTCCCTGATTCCCGAGGGGTTTCTCCTGGGCTGGAGGGGATGTGGTGGGGCTTGGAAAGGAAGCGGAGGACGGAGCGGAAATCCCGGTGGGATTGCAGGGAAGAGGAGGAGGAGGAAGAGGAGGAGGATGTTGGAGCTTCCCCTTCCCGGAGCGGTGACCGCGGTGACCTGCTGGCTTTGTCCCCAGGGTTTGTCCCCTCCCGGTTCCTCCTCAGCCCAGGAGGAAGAGCTCAGCCACAGCTCCGTTAACCCTTTGTGCTGGATGAACTTTGCTCCTTCAGATGTTCTTGGGGTGTTTTTTTGAGGGGTTAAAGAAGGATGAGCTTTCGAGAGGAGCTGAGCCCTGGACAAACTTGGTCCTCAAACCCCACCTGTGATCCTCCAACTTTTCCCCTTTTTGCTCTCCCCACTCCCAACACTTTTCCCCCCTTAATTAAATCACCCCACCACGGCTCCCCTCGGCTTTACGGCCTCGATCCTCTGCCAGCACATTAAAAAAAAAAAGCTTTTTATTAAATTTCCCCCCAAAATCCAGTGAATTACAGCTCCTCGGGGCGCTCAGGCACCGTTTGTGCAGCTGGAGCAGCTCCTGCCGGAGATTTCTCCCTGCTCCAGCCACGCTTTGAATTAAAACTCCCCGAGCTGGAGCCCGAGAGCTTCATTAAAAACGGATGAAAAGCTGGTTTTTAATAATCTGGACCCAGGCCAGTTTTCAGGCGGAGATCTGAGGCTCTGCCCTCGTTCTCCTGCTCTCATTAAGGGGAAGGAGAACAAAGTTAAATTATGGAAAAGAGAGGGAAGTTCCCGGGAGAAGGGGTTTTATCCAGATTTAGGTGGTTAATTGGGAATTAATGACCTTCCTCGGGAGCTGGCCGAGGATAAACCGGTTCAAAGTTGTCCTGGGAAGTTTGTAGGGGTGAAAAGTTTGGGGTGAGGATTTCTGCGTCCAAGTGAGGACTCCCAGTGGCTGCTCTGCAGCAGGAAAATTCTGGAATCTCCTGAGTGGGACCACAAGGATCTTTGACCCAACTCCCACCCTGTGGGAGTTGCCCAAAACCTCCTGGAGCTCCAGAGGAGAACCTCGGGTGGTTCCTCCTTGTCCCAGGGTGTTCTCCAAATGCTGCTGGAGCTCCAGAGAACCTCGGGTGGTTCCTTCTTGTCCCAGGGCATTCTCCAGAACCTTCTGGAGCTCCAGAGGACCTCGGGTGGTTCCTCCTTGTCCCAGGGTGTTCTCCAGAACCTCCTGGAGCTCCAGAGGAGAACCTCAGGTGGTTCCTCCTTGTCCCAGTGCGTTCTCCAGAACCTTCTGGAGCTCCAGAGGAGAACCTTGGGTGGTTTCTCCTTGTCCAAAACCTCCTGGAGCTCCAGAGAACCCCGGGTGGTTCCTCCTTGTCCCAGGGCATTCTCCAGAACCTTCTGGACCTCCAGAGGAGAACCTTGGGTGGTTCCTCCTTGTCCCAGGGCGTTCTCCAAAACCTCCTGGAGCTCCAGAGAACCTCGGGTGGTTCCTTCTTGTCCCAGTGCGTTCTCCAAAACCTTCTGGAACTCCAGAGGAGAACCTTGGGTGGTTCCTCCTTGTCCAAAACCTCCTGGAGCTCCAGAGGAGAACCCTGGGCAGTTCCTCCTTGTCCCTGGGTGTTCTCCAGAACCTTCTGGAGCTCCAGAGGAGAACCTTGGGTGGTTCCTCCTTGTCCAAAACCTCCTGGAGCTCCAGAGGAGAACCCTGGGCAGTTCCTCCTTGTCCCTGGGTGTTCTCCAGAACCTTCTGGAGCTCCAGAGGAGAACCTTGGGTGGTTCCTCCTTATCCAGAACCTCCTGGAGCTGGAGAGGAGAAGCAGGGCTGGCTGTCCCCGCCGTCCCCGCCGTCCCCAGGGTCCCACGGGTGTTTTGCAGCCCCCAGGCCGGCGGAGGAGGCTCCGCAGCTGATGAGAACCCGCAGCGACGTCGGCGTCCGGCCCCGCGGCAGCGCCCGCACGCCCGGGGAGCAGCGGCGGCTGCGCCGGCACCGCTTCTCCATCAACGGCCACTTCTACAACCACAAGGTGAGGCCGGGATCCTGCCGGGATCCACGGGGATCTGTGGGATCCTGCCGGGATCCGCGGGGATCCGTGGGATCTGCGCCGGGATCAGCGGGAATCGGTGGGATCCTGCTGGGATCCGTGGGATCTGCGGGAATCTGGTGGGATCCTGCCGGGATCTGCCGGGATCTGCCGGGATCTGGGGGATCCTGCCGGGATCCGTAGGAATCCATGGGATCCTGCCAGGATCCGCGGGGATCCGTGGGATCCTGCCGGGATCCGCGGGGATCCAGGGGGATCCTGCCAGGATCTGTGGGATCCTGCCAGGATCCATAGGAATCCATGGGATCTTGCCAGGATCCGCGGGGATCCGTGGGATCCTGCCGGGATCCAGGGAGATCCGTGGGATCCTGCTGGGATGCGTAGGAATCCGTGGGATCCTGCCGGGATCTGTGGGATCCTGCCGGGATCCACAGGGATCCATGGGATCTGCGCCGGGATCAGCAGGAATCGGTGGGATCCTGCCAGGATCCGTGGATATCCGGGGGATCCTGCCGGGATCCGTAGGAATCCGTGGGATCCTGCCGGGATCTGCAGGAATCTGTGGGTTCCCGCCGGGATCCACGGGGATCCGGTGGGATCCTGCCGGGATCCGTGGGAATCCATGGAATCCTGCCGGGATCTGGGGGATCCTGCTGGGATCTGGGGGGATTGGGGGGATCCTGCCGGGATCTGGGGGGATCCATGGGATCCTGCTGGGATCTGGGGGGATCCATGGGATCCTGCTGGGATCTGGGGGGATCCTGGGGATCCTGCCGGGATCTGGGGGGGTCTGTGGGATCCTGGAGGGATCTGGGGGGATCCGGGGGATCCTGCCGGGCTCTCAGCGCTGATCCTGCCCCCCCAGACCTCGGTGTTCACTCCCGCCTACGGCTCCGTCACCAACGTGCGCATCAACAGCACCATGACCACGCCGCAGGTGCTCAAACTGCTCCTCAACAAATTCAAGGTGAGGGCAGCGACCCCTGAAAGCTCCCGGGACGCTCCGGATGCCGGCTCGGTGATGTGCTTAAAAATAATCTGGTTTATGGATTGTTTATATAAAACCTGAATTCGGATTTTATATAGATATATATTTATTTTTATATTTATTTTACTTATATATTTATTTTACTTATATATTTATTTTACTTATATATTTATTTTTATTTTTATGTGCATATATTTATATTTATATTTATTTATATTTATTGATATATTTATTTATATATATTTATTTTTATACTTATTTTTATTTATTTCTATTTATGGTTTTATATTTATTTATATATTTATTTATTTTTATTTTTATATTTCTATTTATTTCTATTTATTTCTATTTCTATTTATATTTATATTTATATTCATATTTCTATTTCTATTTCTATTTATATTTATATTTATATTTATATTTATATTTATATTTATATTTATATTTATATTTATATTTATATATTTTATATTTATATTTATTTTTATTTATATTTATATATTTATTTCTATTTCTATTTCTATTTATTTCTATTTCTATTTCCATTTCCATTTCCATTTCCATTTCCATTTCCATTTCTATTTCCATTTATATTTATATTTATATTTATATTTATATTTATTTAATTTTTATTTTTATTTATATTTTTTGTGTCTCCCCCAGATCGAGAACTCTGCAGAGGAGTTTGCTCTGTACATGGTGCACACGAGTGGAGGTGAGAGCCCAAATCACCCCAGGTGTGAGTGCCCCAAACCCCAAATTTGAGTGCCCCAAAGCCCAAATTTTGGGTGCCCAAGACCCCAAATTTTGAGTGCCCCAAACCCCAAAATTTGAGTGCCCCAAACCCCAAATATTGAGTGCCCCAAACCCCAAACTTTGAGTGTCCCACACCCCAAATTTTGAGAGCCCCAAACCCCAAATTTTGAGTGCCCCAATCCCCTGGGTGTGAATGCCCCAAACCCCAAACTTTGAGTGCCCCACACCCCAAATTCTGAGTGCCCCACACCCCAAATTTTGAGTGCCCCAAACCCCAAATTTGAGTGCCCCAAACCCCAAATTTTGAGTGCCCCAAACCCCAAACTTTGAGTGCCCCACACCCCAAACTTTGAGTGTCCCAAACCCCAAATTTTGAGAGCCCCAAACCCCAAATTTTGAGTGCCCCAAACCCCAAACTTTGAGTGTCCCACACCCCAAATTCTGAGTGCCCCACACCCCAAATTTTGAGTGTCCCAGACCCCAAATTTGAGTGCCCCAAACCCCAAATTCTGAGTGTCCCAGACCCCAGATTTTGAGTGTCCCAAACCCCTGGATTGAAGGGCGTCAGACCCCAAATTTTGAGTGTCCCAAACCCCAAATTTTGAGTGCCCCAAACCCCAAATTTTGAGTGTCCCAAACCCCTGGGTGTGAGTGTCCTACAACCCTGGGTTGAAGTGCCCCAAACCCCAAATTTGAGTGTCCCAAACCCCTGGATTGAAGGGTCCCAAACCCCAAATTCTGAGTGCCCCAGACCCCAAATTCTGAGTGCCTCAGACCCCAAATTCTGAGTGCCCCAAACCCCAAATTCTGAGTGCCTCAGACCCCAAATTTTGAGTGCCCCAAACCCCAAATTTTGAGTGCCCCAAACCCCAAATTTTGAGTGTCCCAAACCCCAAATTTGAGTGCCCCAAACCCCAAATTTTGAGTGTCCCAAACCCCAAATTTTGAGTGCCCCAGATCCCAAATTCTGAGTGCCCCAGACCCCAAATTTTGAGTGACTCAGACCCCTGGGTTTAAGTGTCCCAGACCCCAAATTCTGAGTGTCCCAAACCCCTGGGTGAGAATGCCCAAGACCTCAAATTTTGAGTGCCCCAAACCCCAAATTTTGAGTTCCCCAGACCCTGGGTTTAAGTGCCCCAGACCCCAAATTTTGAGTGCCCCAGATCCCAAATTTTGAGTGTCCCAAACCCCAAATTTTGAATGTCCCAGACCCCAAATTTTCAGTGCCCCAGACCCCTGGGTTTAAGTGCCCCAGATCCCAAATTCTGAGTGCCCCAAACCCCTGGGTGTGAGTGTCCTACAACCCTGGATTGAAGTGCCCCAAACCCCAAATTTTGAGTGTCCCAAACCCCAAATTCGAGTGGCCCACACCCCAAATTTGAGTGCCCGAGACCCCAAACTTCGAGTGCCCTTTCCCGCGGCGCTGACCCCGCGGCTGTGGCGTTGCAGAGAAGCAGAAGCTGCGCGGCAGCGATTTCCCCCTGCTCGCCCGCGTCCTGCAGGGCCCCTGCGAGCAGGTGTCCAAGGTGTTCCTCATGGAGAAGGACCAGGTGGAAGAGGTCACCTACGACGTGAGTGTCACCCTCAGGCTGGGAAAAACCCGGGGATCGCAGGATCGCCGAGCGGTTCGGGTTGGGAAGGACCTTAAACCTCACCCAGAGCCGAGGCTGGGACAGCTCCCGCTGTCCTGGGTGGCTCCATCCAACCTGGCCTGGATCCAGGAGGTTTTTTGGGAATTCCATCCCAGCCCTCACAGCGAAGGATTTATCCCAGATGAACTCGCTGGAGCTGCTCCATGAAAATCCTGATCCTGCAGGAAATTCCCTTCTCCCAGCCCTGTTGTGCCATCCCCGATCGGAGCACGGAGCAGCGATTTCAGCTTTTGGTGGAATTGGTTTTTTCCAGGCTCTCTTGTGTCATCTGCAGCTCCCCAGCCCTGAAATCCCGACAATTTTGGGGTGAATTTGGGCTTAAGCAGCTCTGGGGGCGCTCAGACAGAGCTGAATTAAAATAAATAAACCTCAGGAGGATCTTTTTTCCAATGATTTTCCAGCTCTGGCTTGTTTGCAGCGGCTGATGGCCACAAACATCATTTTTTTAGGTTTTGCCGCAGAATTTTGGGATTTTTGGTTAAATGTAAGGGGAGGAGGAGGGGGTGGATCAACTCATCACCCTCTTCACCATTTCCTGCTGCTCCTCTCCCACCCAGGTCGCCCAGTACATCAAATTCGAGATGCCCATCCTCAGGAGCTTCATCCAGAAGCTGGAGGAGGAGGAGGATCGGGAGGTGAAGAAGCTGAAGCACAAGTGCGTGGGGCTGGGGGGACGCCGGGAGGGAAGGACGTTCCTGCGGGGGCTGCTTTGGTCCCCCCCCAAAAAAAAAACCTCATTTTTGGGGTTTGTGTTATTTCCTGGAGTCTGAGGAATTCCCTTTTTCCTGTGCCTCCTCCAGATATTCCATCCTGCGGCTGATGATCGAGCAGAGGCTGGAGGAGATTTCCGAGGGCCCCACGGCGATGTGAGAGCCCGTGGGATGCTCGGCACCGAATTCCCAACCCCAAAATCTGCCGAATTCCCAACCCCAAAATCTCCTGAATCCCAACCCCAAAATCTCCTGAATCCCAACCCCAAAATCTCCTGAATTCCAACCCCAAAATCTGCCGGTGAATCACCGAATTCCAACCCCAAAATCTCTCAGTGAATCACCAAACCCCAACCCCAAAATCTCCTGAATTCCAACCCCAAAATCTCCTGATGAATCATCAAATCCCAACCCCAAAATCTCCTGAATTCCAACCCCAAAATCTCTCGGTGAATCACCAAATTCCAACCCCAAAATCTCCCAAATTTCAACCCCAAAATCTGCCAGTGAATCACCGAATCCCAATCCCAAAATCTCCCAAATTCCAACCCCAAAATCTCCTGAATTCCCAACCCCAAAATCTCCTGAATTCCAACCCCGAAATCTCCCAAATTCCAACCCCAAAATCTCCCGAATTCCAACCCCAAAATCTCCCGAATTCCAACCCCAAAATCTCCCGAATTCCAACCCCAAAATCTCCCGAATTCCAACCCCAAAATCTGCCGGTGAATCACCGAATTCCAACCCCAAAATCTCCCGAATTCCAACCCCAAAATCTCCTGAATTCCAACCCCAAAATCTCCCGAATTCCAACCCCAAAATCTCCTGAATTCCAACCCCAAAATCTGCCGGTGAATCACTGAATTCCAACCCCAAAATCTCCCAAATTCCAACCCCAAAATCTCCCAAATTCCAACCCCAAAATCTCCCAAATTCCAACCCCAAAATCTCCCAAATTTCAACCCCAAAATCTGCCGGTGAATCACTGAATCCCAACCCCAAAATCTCCTGAATTCCCAACCCCAAAATCTCCCGGTGAATCACTGAATCCCAACCCCAAAATTTCCTGAATCCCAACCCCAAAATCTCCTGAATTCCCAACCCCAAAATCTCCCAAATTCCAACCCCAAAAATCTCCCCGTGAATCACCGAATTCCAACCCCAAAAATCTCCCAAATTCCCAACCCCAAAAATCTCCCCGTGAATCACCAAATTCCAACCCCAAAATCTCCCAAATTCCCAACCCCAAAATCTCCCGAATCCCAATCCCAAAATCTCCTGAATTCCAACCCCGAAATCTCCCAAATTCCAACCCCAAAATCTCCCCGTGAATCACCGAATCCCAAACCCCCCCGCAGAATTCTTGGGAATTTTCCAGGAAAACAAAACAAAAAACAGAAAAACCACAAACAAAAAGAGGAAATCAGCACACAGGGGCTGAGCGAGGAATTCCAGAGCTGGGAATTTTTTGGGAGCTCAGTTTGGAAATTCCCAGGGAATTCAGGGAGCTGCTGCTCAGCAAAAGAGCACAAAAAATTGAATTTTTTGGGTTTTTTTTTAGAGAAAAAGCACATTCCTACCGGTGCCGGGAGGATTCTGTAAATCCCAAGGGTTTTTTGGGTTTAACCCTTTCCTGGGGGTGGATTTCCAGCAGAAAATCCCGGTTTTTTCCCCCAAAACCTTTCCCCCCCGCTCTAATTTGCACTAATATTTCGGGATTTTTTAAGGAAACCGCGATGTCAAACCTCTCTGGTAGCTGAAAATGCCAAATAAAACTCGCAGGGACGGCCGAGAGCCTCGAGCATCTCGAGCTGGGTGGGAAGAGGAGGAGGAGGAAGAGGAGGAGGAAGGAATAAAATAAAAAATAAAGAGGATTTTATTTTTCCAAATCCGTTTATCCAGCAAATTTTCCTGGTGGAAGCGGGAAAATTTTTACCAGCAGCTGGGAAAAAAATCTCTTTTCTCCCAGTTTAAACCAGCAATATTCGATTTTTTACCTCGTTGTGAACTAAACCTCTGACTTTCTCCCCCTTCCCCTTTGAGATTTTTTGCGATGCGTTTGCGTGATTTTAATTTTAATTTTGATTTTAATTTTAATTTTAATTTTAATTTTGATTTTAATTTTAATTTTTAATTTTTTTAATGGTACATTTTCTGTCTTTAACTCGTGTTTGGGAGAGATTCTGATGTGTTTGAGGGGCGATTGTGGCGCTGCTGAGTGGATTTAACGAGGAAAATAAATAAAATATGTAGCGATTTAATGAGGAATGAAACGCCCCTGAATCAGAGTCTGGATTGTCCAAAATTAATCGTTTTGTGTGCATGGAATTGAGTAAAAAATGAGTAAAAAATGAGTAAAAATGAGTAAAAAATGAGCGAAAAATGAGTGAAAAATGAATGAAAAATGAATAAAAAATGTGTAAAGAATGAGTGAAAAATGAGTGAAAAGTGGGTAAAAAATGAGTGAAAAATGAGTGAAAAATGGGTAAAAAATGAGTAAAAAATAAGTAAAAAATGAGCAAAAAATGAGTGAAAAATGTGTAAAGAATGAGTGAAAAATGAGTGAAAAATGAGTAAAAATGTGTAAAAAATGAGTAAAAAATGGGTAAAAAATGAGTAAAAAATGAGGCAAAAATGAGGCAAAAATGAGTAAAAAATGAGGCAAAAATGAGGAAAAAATGAGGAAAAATGAGGAAAAAATTAGTAAAAAATGGGAAAAAAATTAGTAAAAAAATGAGTAAAAAGTGAGTAAAAATGAGTAAAAAATGTGTAAAAAATGAGAAAAAAAGGAGTAAAAATGAGTTAAAAATGAGTAAAAAATTATTAAAAAGTGAGTAAAATATGAGTAAAATATGAGTAAAAATGAGTAAAAAATGGGTAAAAAATGGGTAAAAAATGGGTAAAAAATGAGAAAAAATTAGTAAAAAATGTGTAAAAAATTAGAAAAAAATAAGTAAAAAATGAGTAAAAATGAGAAAAAAAATGGGTAAAAAATGGGTAAAAAATGAGTAAAAAATGAGAAAAAATGAGTAAAAAATGAGAAAAAAATGAGTAAAAAATGAGTAAAAATGAGTAAAAAATGAGAAAAAAATGAGTAAAAAATGAGAAAAAATGAGTAAAAAATGAGTTAAAAATGTGTAAAAAATGAGAAAAAAATCAGTAAAAAATGAGTAAAAGCCACCTGAATCCCAGTGAAGTCCCACGAGGAGAAACGCTTCCAGATTCCCAGATTTTTTTGGGAATATTTGTCTGTTTTGGGGTTTTCCCAGCCCTTAGGGCAGGCTCGGATGGTTTTGGGCTCCACGCCCCGTTCTCCCTCCCAGGCAGAATGAAACCCCCCTGAATCAGAGCCTGAATTGTCCAAAATGAATCGTTTTGTGTGCATGGAAATGGGGTGGAAATGAGGAAAAAATGAGGAAAAAATGAGGAAAAAATGGGCAAAAAATGAGGAAAAAATGAGTAAAAAATGAGGAAAAAATGAGGAAAAAATGGGTAAAAATGAGTAAAAAAATAGTAAATAATGAGTAAAAAAATGAGTAAAAAGTGAGTAAAAATGAGTAAAAAATGAGTAAAAAGTGATTAAAAAGTGAGGAAAAAATGAGTAAAAATGAGTAAAAAATGGGTAAAAAATGAGCGAAAAATGAGTAAAAAATGAGTAAAAATGAGTAAAAAATGAGAAAAAAATGAGTAAAAAATGAGTAAAAAATGAGTAAAAAATGAGTAAAAAATGATTAAAAAATGAGGAAAATATGAGTAAAAATGAGTAAAAAATGGGTAAAAAATGGGTAAAAAATGAGTAAAAAATGAGAAAAAATTAGTAAAAAATGAGTAAAAAAATGTGTAAAAAATGAGAAAAAAATAAGTAAAAAAGGAGAAAAAATGAGCAAAAAATGAGTAAAAAATTAGTAAAAATGAGAAAAAAATGAGAAAAAAATGAGTAAAAATGAGTAAAATCCACCTGAATCCCTGTGAAATTCCAGATTCCCAGTTTTTTTTGGGAATATTTCTCTGTTTTGGGTTTTCCCAGCCCTTAGGGCAGGCTCAGATGGTTTTGGGCTCCACGCCCCGTTCTCCCTCCCAGGCAGGAGGGGCAGGAGCGGGATCTGATCCCAGGGAAAAGCCGGGATTGAGCTGGGGACGGAGCCGCGCTCGGGTAAGAGCAGCGACCGCACAATTCTGGGGAAAAAACAGCAAAAAATGGGTGCGGAAAGAGGAGAAAAATTCAATTTATTTGGCACAAAGCGGTTGGGGTGGGAAGGGGAACCCCCTCCAGAGCTGGGGTTCATCATTTAATTAAATTTAAATTTAATTTAAATCCCATCAAAGGGGGAAAATCGGGAGGGAAAATTTATTTTTGTGGGATTTTCCGGCTGGTTTTGGGGTGGAAGGGGAACTCTTCGCTGTGTTTTATTTAAAATGACCCCAAGAGATGGAGGAGAGGGGCGGGAAAAGGAGGAAAATTAAATTTAAAAAGGCAAATTTTGATTTTTTGTTGAGGGATCAGGCAGGCCTGGCAGTTTCCAGCAGGGAGGGAAAAGGAAGAAAATCAAATTAATAAAGGCAAATTTTGATTTTTGAAGCTCTGAGTTTGGAGAGGGGCAGAAAAAGGAAGGAAATTAAATTAATAAAGGAAAATTTTGATTTTTGAAGCTCTGGGCTCGAAGAGGGGCAGAAAAAGGAAGGAAATTAAATTTAAAAAGGCAAATTTTGATTTTTTGGAGAGGGATCAGACAGGCCTGGAACCTTCCAGAGGGGTGGGAAAAGGAAGAAAATCAAATTAATAAAGGCAAATTTTAATTTTTGAAGCTCTGGGCTTGGACAGGGGCAGAAAAAGGAGGAAAATTAAATTTAAAAAGGCAAATTTTGATTTTTGAGCAGGGATCAGGCAGGCCTGGAACCTTCCAGAGGGGCAGAAAATCAAATTTAAAAAGGCAAATTTTAATTTTTGAAGAGCTGGGTTCGGAGAGGGGCAGAAAAAGGAGGAAAATTAAATTTAAAAAGGCAAATTTTGATTTTTTGTTGAGGGATCAGGCAGGCCTGGCAGTTTCCAGCAGGGAGGGAATCGCTGACACAGCTCAGGGCCAGGGGGGATCTTTTTTGTTTTGTTAAATCCTTTTGTTAAATCCTTTTGTTAAATCCTTTTGTTAAATCCTTTTGTTAAATCCTTTTGTCCCCGGCTCTTTTGGGGATGATTTTTGGCTCAGCAGCCTCAGCAAAATGAATTTGTTTGCTCAGCCCCAGCACAATTCCCATCCCCGGGAATTTGGGGAATTTTTTGCTCGTCCTCGCTGATTGTGCCAAGGGTGGGGTGAGGTTAAAGTGGTCAGGGATGCGTTAAAACGCGGAATTTAATTTAAAAATTCATTTTGAATTTAATAAATCGCAGGAGGGACATTAAAGATCAGCCAGGCCTTGGTTATGGGCAGCGACAGCTTCCACTGGAATGTGTTAACTGTATAAAAATGTAATATATAAAAATAGGGATAAAGACATGAAAATAGAGTAAATATCATAAAAGAACATATAAAAAATAAATATTATATAAGAAAGTAATATATAAAAATAGGTATAAAGACATGAAAATAGAATAAATATCATAAAACAACATATAAAAAATAAATATTATATAAAAAAGTAATATATAAAAATAGGGATAAAGACGAAAATAGAGTAAATATCATAAAACAACATATAAAAAATAAATATTATATAAAAAAAGTAATATATAAAAATAGGGATAAAGACAAAAATAGAGTAAATATCATAAAACAACATATAAAAAATAAATATTATATAAAAAAAATTAATATATAAAAATAGGTATAAAGACAAAAATAGAGTAAATATCATAAAACAACATATAAAAAACCCAGTGGTCCCGGTTCCGGTGTCCCGGTATCCCGGTGCTCCCGGTCCCGGTGGTCCCGGTGGTCCCGGCCCCGCTGTCCCGGTGTCCTGGTGTCCCTGGGGGGTCCCGGTCCCGGTGTCCTGGTGTCCCGGTGGTCCCGGTCCCGCTGTCCCGAGGGTCCCGGTTGTCCCGGCCCCGCTGTCCCGGTGTCCTGGTGTCCCGGTGGTCCCGGTGCTCCCGGTTCCACTGTCCCGTTGCTCCCGGTGGTCCCGGTCCCGCTCTCCCGTTGCTCCCGGTGGTCCCGCTGTCCCGGTGGTCCCGGCTCTGCTATCCCGGTGGTCCCGGTCCCGCTGTCCCGAGGGTCCCGGTGGTCCCGGTCTCCCGTTGCTCCCAGTGGTCCCGGTGTCCCGGTGATCCCGGCTCTGCTGTCCCGGTGGTCCCGGTGTCCCGCTCTCCCCTTGCTCCCGGTGGTCCCGGTCCCGCTGTCCCGAGGGTCCCGGTGTCCCGCTGTCCCGGTGTCCCGTTGCTCCCGGTGGTCCCGGTCCCGCTGTCCCGAGGGTCCCGGTGTCCCGCTCTCCCGTTGCTCCCGGTGGTCCCGGTGTCCCGGTGATCCCGGTGTCCCGCTATCCCGTTGCTCCCGTTGCTCCCGGTGGTCCCGTTGCTCCCGGTGGTCCCGGTCCCGCTGTCCCAGTGGTCCCGCTGTCCCGGTGGTCCCGGTTCCGCTGTCCCGGTGGTCCTGTTGCTCCTGGTGGTCCCGCTGTCCCGGTGGTCCCGGTCCCGCTGTCCCGAGGGTCCCGGTGGTCCCGGTGGTCCCGGTGGTCCCGGCTCTGCTGTCCCGGGGGTCCTGGTCCCGCTCTCCCGTTGCTCCCGTTGCTCCCGGTGGTCCCGGTCCCGCTGTCCCGAGGGTCCCGGTGTCCCGCTGCTCCCGGTGCTCCCGCTGCTCCCGGTGCTCCCGGTGCTCCCGGTGTCCCAGTGGTCCCGGGGGTCCCGCTGTCCCGGTGTTCCCGGTGCTCCCGGTTCTCACGCCCCCGTTTTTCCGCAGCTCGGCCAGGATGCGGCCCCAGGACCGCGCTCTCCGCTGGGCTCTGCTGCTGCTGCTGCTGCTCGCCCTCCTCAGCCCCGCTGCCGGCGCTCGCCGCGGGGCCGGCGGGAGGAGCCCCGGGCCCGGGGGGCTCCGCGGGGGTTTCCGCTCCGTGTCCCGAGGCGGGGGCGCCCCGGGCCGCGGCTCCAAGGTGGCCGGAGCCATCGCGGCCGGAGCCGCCGCGGGCTACGGGATGGGGCTGCTGGGTCGCCCGCGGCCGTCCCGCCTCGGTCACGGAGCCCCGGCGGCTCGGCAGCCTCCGCCTTCGGGGGGCTTCCACTCCGGGGGCTGGCCCGAGCTGGGGGGAAAGCGGGGACCCCCCAGCGGAGCCCCCGGGCTGCGGGGAGCGGGGAGCGGGCTCGCCCTGCTGCTGGCGGCCGGCTCCTGCCTCGTCAGCCTCGGGCTGCAGCGCTGAGCGGCGAGCGGAGACCCCCGGGCGGCGAGAACTGAATTCCCCGGGGGATTGGATGCGGATTGGGGAGGTGGGACAGGAGCTCTGGGCCGGCAGCCGGAGCTGGGCAAGAGGGACGGGACTCACCGGGAGCCACCGGGCGGATCCTGCGAGCTCCAGCTGGGAACCGATGGATCCTGAGAGCTCCAGACGGGAACTGATGGATCCTGAGAGCTCCAGACGGGAACCGATGGATCCTGAGAGCTCCAGACGGGAACCGATGGATCCTGAGAGCTCCAGCTGGGAACCGATGGATCCTGAGAGCTCCAGACGGGAACCGATGGATCCTGAGAGCTTCAGCTGGGAACTGATGGATCCTGAGAGCTCCAGACGGGAACCGATGGATCCTGAGAGCTCCAGCTGGGAACCGATGGATCCTGAGAGCTCCAGACGGGAACCGATGGATCCTGAGAGCTTCAGCTGGGAACCGATGGATCCTGAGAGCTCCAGACAGGATCCTGCGAGACCCAGCTGGGAAACGATAGATCCTGAGAGCTCCAGATGGGAACCGATGGATCCTGAGAGCTCCAGATGGGAACCGATGGATCCTGAGAGCTCCAGACGGGAACCGATGGATCCTGAGATCTTCAGCTGGGAACCGATGGATCCTGCGAGCTCCGCCCGGGATCCTGAGAGCCCCAGCCGGGATCCTGAGAGCTCCAGCCGGGAACCGATGGATCCTGAGAGTTCCAGCCGGGAACCGACGGATCCTGCGAGCTCCAGCCAGGAACTGATGGATCCCGAGAACTCCAGCCGGGATCCTGCGAGCCCCAGCCGGGATCCTGCGAGCTCCAGCCGGGAACCGATGGATCCTGAGAGCTCCGACCGGGATCCTGCGAGCCCCAGCCGGGATCCTGAGAGCTCCAGCCAGGAACCGATGGATCCTGTGAGTTCCAGCCGGGATCCTGAGAGCTCCAGCCGGGATCCTGCGAGCTCCAGCCAGGAACCGATGGATCCTGCGAGCCCCAGCCGGGATCCTGCGAGCCCCAGCCGGGATCCTGCGAGCTCCAGCCAGGAACCGATGGATCCTGCGAGCCCCAGCCGGGATCCTGCGAGCTGCAGCCAGGAACCGATGGATCCTGCGAGCCTCAGCAGCTGCGGGAGCAAAGCCGGCCCTGCAAGGACCTGTGGAAAGCGGCACCGCCCGGCTCTGCCTTGCCGTGTCACGGCTGTGCCAAAAATCGCTCCTTTTCCCCCAGAAGAGCGCTGGGACTCGCGGGGAGGGGGGCGCGGAGCTCGCAAACGGAACCCCCCGCCCTGCAATAAAGTTTGGCCTTGAGGCATCCTCTGATTTTAACCAAATCCATCGTTTTTAGCGCTGGGAGCCGCGCAGGGAAGGGGAATCTCTGGGGGAGGCTGCCTGAGGGCAAATCCTGCTCGGTCCCATCCCTCTGGCTTTGATCTGATCATTCCCAATCCTTGAAATCCCAATTTTCAGCATTCCCTGCCCAAAACGCAGCCAGATCTTGGACTGAGCCTCGGGTTTGTCAGAGAGGAGGCAAATCCTGCGTGCAGGAGGTGAAAAGAGCGGTGGATTTGGGAAGGAATTCCTCCCTGGGAGGAGCTGGGATGGAATTCCCGGAGCTTGGATCCCCGGGAATGCCCCAAACCCCAAACTGGGATGGAATTCCCAGAGCCTGGATCCCCGGGAATGCCCCAAACCCCAAACTGGGATGGAATTCCCAGAGCCTGGATCCTCCATAATTCCCCAATCTGGGATGGAATTCCCAGAGCCTGGATCCCCGGAAATGCCCCAAACTGGGATGGAATTCCCAGAGCCTGGATCCTCGGGAATGCCCCAAACTGGGATGGAATTCCCAGAGCCTGGATCCTCCATAATTCCCCAATCTGGGATGGAATTCCCAGAGCCTGGATCCCCGGGAATGCCCCAAACTGGGATGGAATTCCCAGAGCCTGGATCCCCGGGAATGCCCCAATCCCGGATGGAATTCCCAGAGCCTGGATCCCCGGGAATGCCCCAAACTGGGAGGGAATTCCCAGAGCCTGGATCCCCGGGAATGCCCCAAACTGGGAGGGAATTCCCAGAGCCTGGATCCCCGGGAATGCCCCAAACTGGGATGGAATTCCCAGAGCCTGGATCCCCGGGAATGCCCCAAACTGGGATGGAATTCCCAGAGCCTGGATCCCCGGGAATGCCCCAAACTGGGATGGAATTCCCAAAATCTGGATCCCAGGGAATGCCCCAAACTGGGAGGGAATTCCCAGAGCCTGGATCCCCGGGAATGCCCCAAACCCCAAACTGGGATGGAATTCCCAGAGCCTGGATCCCCGGGAATGCCCCAAACTGGGAGGGAATTCCCAGAGCTTGGATCCCCGGGAATGCCCCAAACTGGGATGGAATTCCCAAAGTCTGGATCCCAGGGAATGCCCCAAGCCCGGATGGAATTCCCAGAGCCTGGATCCTCCATAATTCCCCAATCTGGGATGGAATTCCCAGGGCCTGGATCCCAGGGAGTGCCCCAATCCCGGATGGAATTCCCAGAGCCTGGATCCCCGGGAATGCCCCAAACTGGGAGGGAATTCCCAGAGCCTGGATCCCCGGGAATGCCCCAATCCCGGATGGAATTCCCAGAGCCTGGATCCCAGGGAATGCCCCAAGCCCCAAACTGGGATGGAATTCCCAGGGCCTGGATCCCCGGGAATGCCCCAAACCCCAAACTGGGATGGAATTCCCAGAGCCTGGATCCTCGGGAATGCCCCAAACTGGGATGGAATTCCCAGAGCCTGGATCCTCGGGAATGCCCCAAACTGGGAGGGAATTCCCAGAGCCTGGATCCCCGGGAATGCCCCAAACTGGGATGGAATTCCCAAAGTCTGGATCCCAGGGAATGCCCCAAGCCCGGATGGAATTCCCAGAGCCTGGATCCTCCATAATTCCCCAATCTGGGATGGAATTCCCAGGGCCTGGATCCCAGGGAGTGCCCCAATCCCGGATGGAATTCCCAGAGCCTGGATCCCCGGGAATGCCCCAAGCCCCAAACTGGGATGGAATTCCCAGAGCCTGGATCCCAGGGAATTCCCCAAACTGGGATGGAATTCCCAGAGCCTGGATCCTCAGGAATTCCCCAATCCCGGCTGGAATTCCCAGAGCCTGGATGGGAGGTGGAGCTGTCGGTCCGGGATGGAATTCCCAGGCTGAGCTCTGCTCTCCTGCTTTGCATCCCAAACCTCTAAATCAGAATATTCCTCCTCCAAATTGGGCAAAATTCCGCTTTTTACGGCTTTTTCCCAGCCAGGAAAAAAAGGATTCAGTTGTTCTGCCTGGCTGGGGGGTGTTTATGAGTGGAGATTTGGAGAAGACTCTAAAAAAGGAACCTCAGATTTTATTTATTTACACTTTTGGGGGGGAATTTAGTAAATCAGAAACTCTCCTCATCCTCACTCCGGTATTTGGAGTGTTTAGCTAAAAATTAATTAATTTCTCTGCTTCAGCAGCGGAACCACGGGGAGATCTTTGATCCCTTAAAGGACACAAAAGTTCAGAGCGTGTCACCCTCCCCAGAGCCAGGAAATTCTGAGTTTTGGCTCCAAAAATCACCAAAAAACCCCGTTCTGGGTTAAAAAAAACCCCAGGATCCTGCTTGTGCAGGGAGGGGAAATGTCATTTTTGAATTTCTCGGAGCATTGTCAAAGTTTTGGCCGTGGTTGGGAGGGAGGGAATTGAAGATGGGAGTTTTGGGGTTAAAAATGGGAAATTTATAATTCTGCTGCTGCTGAGGTCAAACCCTCCCCAGGGGAGTTCACGGTGCAAGTTCTTGGAACCTCTTCCTGGAAATATCCATGAGTTCATCTTGGGAAATGCTGGGATTTCTTTCTTCATTCTTTTTTTCCCTATTTTTGGAGGGAAAAATTATTTTCCCTATTTTTTTTCCTTCCTTCTTTTGGGGAAATTTCTCCTCCTGCCTTGGGGCCGCAGCTTTGTCAGAGCTGGGGCTGCTGGAGGAGGGCTCCTCTGGTCGCAAAATGCAAAATAAATGGAAATAAATGGAAATAAATTGAAATAAATTCCATGGAGATCCATTCCCATCGAGCCTGGGCTGACCCCCAGCTCCGGGGGGGATCCCATAATTAAATTGCCCAGGATCCCATAATTAAATTGCCCAGGATCCCATAATTAAATTGCCCAGGATCCCATAATTAAGCAGGCCCAGGAGCCCTTAATTAATTTGCCCAGGATCCCATAGTTAAATTGCCCAGGATCCTACGATTAAATGTCCAGGATCCCATAATTAAATTGCCCAGGGTCCCATAATTAATTTGTCCAGGATCCCATAATTAAATTCTCCAGGATCCCATAATTAAGCAGGCCCAGGATCCCATAATTAAATTGCCCAGGATCCCATAATTAAGTGTCCAGGATCCCATAATTAATTTGCCCAGGATCCCATAATTAAATTGTCCAGGATCCCATAATTAAGCAGGCCCAGGATCCCATAATTAAGTGTCCAGGACCCCATAATTAAATTTCCCAGGATCCCATAATTAATTGTCCAGGATCCCATAATTAAATTGCCCAGGATCCCATAATTAAGCAGGCCCAGGATCCCATAATTAAATTGCCCAGGATCCCATAATTAAATTGCCCAGGGTCCCATAATTAAATTGCCCAGGATCCCATAATTAAATTGCCCAGGATCCCATAATTAAATTGCCCAGGATCCCATAATCAAATTGCCCAGGATCCCATAATTAATTGCCCAGGATCCCATAATTAAATTGCCCAGGATCCCATAATTAATTGCCCAGGATCCCATAATTAAGTGTCCAGGATCCCACAATTAATTTGCCCAGGATCCCATAATTAAATTGCCCAGGATCCCATAATTAAATGCCCAGGATCCCATAATTAAGTGTCCAGGATCCCATAATTAAATGCCCAGAATCCCATAATTAAATTGCCCAGGATCCCATAATTAAATTCTCCAGGATCCCATAATTAATTGCCCAGGATCCCATAATTAAGCAGGCCCAGGATCCCATAATTAAGTGTCCAGGATCCCATAATTAATTGCCCAGGATCCCATAATTAAGCAGGCCCAGGATCCCATAATTAAATGCCCAGGATCTCATGATTAAATTGCCCAGGATCCCATAATTAATTGCCCAGGATCCCATAATTAAATGCCCAGGATCCCATAATTAAATGCCCAAGATCCCATAATTAATTGCCCAGGATCCCATAATTAAATTGCCCAGGATCCCATAATTAAATTTCCCAGGATCCCATAATTAAATTTGCCCAGGATCCCATAATTAAGCAGGGCTTGGGTCAGGCTTAACGCCACTGAAACAGCAAATGTAAAAATTCCTTTATTAGACAGAAACCAAAATTAGACAGAAATTAGAAAACACTTCTTGGAATGCAGCAAAACCATCGCGGGGAGCAGGGGAGGGGAAAAAATTCCCGGGGATTTTGGGGTTTGGGCCAGATTCGGTCCTGGAAGGGAACAAAAGCTCCCTCAGGCCGGGAAAAGGGGACAGGGAGGGCGGAAAATGTGGAAAATTCGGAAAATTCGGGAAAATAGGAAAAAGCCGCTTCTGAAGGAGGCTCCCGGGCACCTTGGCTTGATCCTTTTTAATTTGTAGCAGTGGAACATTCCAGAAAAAGGCTCGGCGCGGTAAATCCCGGGATTTTTACCAAAACATCCGCGTGTCACGAAGCCCTGCTCTTCCCGTGGTTATCCTGCAAGCTTTCTTTTCATCTCCATTTACATTTATAGATATATTTTAATATAATATATATAGAATTAATCTTCACTTAGCTTACACCGATGCAAAAAAAAAGAAAAAAAAATCTCGTTTAGGACGGTGTTATTCAGTGCCTTGCTAAAAAAAAAATAAAATAAAAATAAAAATAAACGTACACGAGATATTGAATCCAGCTCAAGCGCGGCGCCACGGATGTCACAGCTGCTCCCCAGCCCAGCATCGACACAAGAAGCAAGAATTTCACCCGTTGCTTCCACAGGGCAAAGGAATTATTCACAAATGGGATTATTTTTTAAAAGCATCTCCCTTCCCAGCCGGTTTTTCCCGATGCTGTTCGCGTGGTTTGGCCGATTCCGGTCTCTTGCTATGAGCTTGACCCCCCCTGAGAATCCTTTTTTTTTTGCTGCATTTTAACGTCCTTTAGGTGCAGGTGTTGAAGTCCGAACGTGACTCGTCACCTGGAGCGTCCAAAATAGCTTTTTTTTGGGGTTTTAACACCGTTTTGGGGCTGTTTGGGGCATTCTGCAGTGCTTTAAAAAGCGTGAGCGGTGCTCGAGCCTCGCCGTGGGGCGGGGTGAAAAATGGATTTATTTTGGTGCGGTGCTGCAGGGCCTGCGCGGGGAAGGGTTGTTTTTTTTACAATTCAAAGGTTCTAATTGCAATAATTACCAGAAATTAATTGCAAGAAACCCCGTGGCCGCTCAGAAAACCCCCAGAGGGATTGGGGCGAGACCAAAGCCCGCCTGTTAACCAAGAGAATTGTTGGGGTGCCGAGGAGAGCTCCCCTCTCGGGGTCACCCCGAGGAGGAGGAGGAGGAGGATGAAGATGAGGATGAAGGTGAAGGCCGCGCTTTTGGGTCTCCAGCGCCGTCCTGGGCACGCGTTTGGGGCAGAAAAGTGAAATTTTCATCCCGTCTCCAAAACTGCGGAGGTGCTGGGGGGCCCCTCACCGTAAAAACAACCGCAAGCGACAACGGGGTCACGACGGGTGACATCGGGGTCACGACGGGTGACATCAGGGGCATGATGGGTGATGTCAGGGTCACGACGGGTGATGCTGGGGTCACAACGGGTGACGGCGGGGTCACGACGGGTGACATCGGGGTCACGACGGGTGACGTTGGGGTCATGACGGGTGACACCGGGGTCACACGGGTGACGCTGGGGTCACACAGGTGACATCGGGGTCACGACGGGTGACGTTAGGGTCACAACGGGTGACGCCAGGGTCGCGACGGGTGACGTCGGGGTCATGACGGGTGATGTCAGGGTCACAACAGGTGACGCTGGGGTCACGACGGGTGACGTTGGGGTCACACGGGTGACGCCAGGGTCACGACGGGTGATGGGGTCACTACGGGTGACATCAGGGTCACGACGGGTGACATCGGGGTCACGACGGGTGACATTAGGGTCACGACGGGTGACATCAGGGTCACGACGGGTGACGCCGGGGTCACACGGGTGACATTAGGGTCATGACGGGTGACATTAGGGTCACGACGGGTGACGTCGGGGTCACGCCGGGTGACATCAGGGTCACGACGGGTGACGCCGGGGTCGCAACGGGTGACATCAGGGTCACGACGGGTGACATTAGGGTCACAACGGGTGACATCAGGGTCACGACGGGTGACACCGGGGTCACGACGGGTGACATCGGGGTCATGACGGGTGATGTCAGGGTCATGATGGGTGACTTGGGGTCACGTCGGGTGACGTCGGGGTCACGACGGGTGATGTCAGGGTCATGATGGGTGACATCGGGGTCACGACGGGTGACATCGGGGTCACGCCGGGTGACATCAGGGTCACAACGGGTGACGTTGGGGTCATGACGGGTGACATCGGGGTCATGACAGGTGATGTCAGGGTCACGACGGGTGACATCAGGGTCACGACGGGTGACACCGGGGTCACGACGGGTGATGTCGGGGAGCCGCGGGGAGCTCTAGTGCAGGGCGAAGAGCACGAGGAGCAGCAGGGCGGGCAGCGAGGCGTCGGGCAGGCGCGGCCGCGTGCCCGAGGCCAGCCGGTACTCCTGGTACTGCTGGATGCACATCTCGCGGATCACCTTGGTCACCACGCGCGTCTCCAGCTCCGCCTCCGTCTGGTTGGCGGCGGCCTCCGAGGCGTTCCCGCGGGCGGCGGGGCCGATGTTGTGCTCGGTGACGGTGATGTTGAAGCAGTCGGCCACGAAGACGTCCTGCGGCACCGGCCCGCGGTAGTCGCGGTAGTAGACCTGGTTGGGGTAGCGGGCGGCGTTCTCGTTCCACCAGCGGTACTCGTCGGGGCTGTCGAAGCGGTAGTGCATCCCCGACATCACCCGGCCCATGGCGTAGCCCCCCAAGCCCCCCACCACGGCGCCCGCCGCCGCCGCCCCCGCCACGTGCTTGAAGTTGGTCTTGGGCTTGGGCGCCTTCCAAGGCTTCTGGTGGTAGCTACCCCCGCTGGACGGGTTGTAGCCCTGGCCCCAGCCCGGGTAGCCGGGGTTGTGGGGGTAGCCGGGGTTGTGGGGGTAGCCGGGGTTGTGGGGGTAGCCCGGGTTGTGCGGGTAGCCGGGGTTTTGGGGGTAGCCGGGCTGGCGGGGGTAGCTGGGCTGGCGGTGGCTCCCCGTGCCCCAGCCGCCGCCGCTGGGTTTGCCTTTGCCCTTCTTGGAGGTGGCCAGCTGGGCCAGGACGCCGAGGAGCAGCAGCAGCAGCAGCAGGCAGCGGGTGCCCAGGAGCTTGGCCATGGCTGTGGGGACAAGGACAGCGTCAGGGCACGGCTGAGAGACCCCCAGGGTCCACCCAAAACACCCCCGGGGCCGCCAGCCCAGCTGCGGGACAAACGGCCCCGGGATAAATGTGTGGTTGTCCCCACCCACGATGCGTCGGTTTGTACATAAATGTAAAATGTTTCATGTTTTATAGATATAAAATGTAGAGAGATAAGTATATAGATATATAGGTATAGGTATATATAAAATATCTAGAGATTTATAGGTATATAGATATAGATATATAAAAAATATCTAGAGATTTATAGGTATATAGATATATAGATATAGCTATATATAAAATATATAGAGATTTATAGATATAGATATATATAAAATATATAGAGATATATAGGTAGGTATATAGATCTATAGATATAGCTATATATAAAATATAGAGAGATTTATAGTTATATAGATATATAGATATAGATATATATAAAATATATAGAGATTTATAGGTATAAATCTATAGATATAGCTATATATAAAATATATAGAGATATCTAGATACCTATCTATATACCTATTTATTTTATATATAGGTATATCTATATATTTATATACCATGGGCTGGGATCATCCATGGCCTGGGATCATCCATGGCCTGGGATCATCCATGGCTTTGGATCATCCATGGCCTGGGACCATCCATGGCCTGGAACCATCCATGGGATCATCCATGGCCTGGGACCATCCATGGCCTGGGACCATCTATGGCCTGGGACCATCCATGGCCTGGAGTCATCCATGGGATCATCCATGGCCTGGGATCATCCATGGCCTGGGATCATCCATGGCTTGGGATCATCCATGGCTTTGGATCATCCATGGCCTGGGACCATCCACGACCTGGGATCATCCATGGCCTGGGACCATCCATGGGATCATCCATGGCCTGGGACCATCCATGGCCTGGGACCATCCATGGCCTGGGATCATCCATTGGACCATCCATGGCCTGGGATCATCCATGGCCTGGGATCATCCATGGCCTGGGACCATCCACGGCCTGGCATCATCCATGGCCTGGAACCATCCATGGCCTGGAACCATCCACGGCCTGGGACCATCCATGGCCTGGAACCATCCATGGGATCATCCATGGCCTGGGACCATCCATGGCTTGGGATCATCCATGGACCATCCATGGCCTGGGATCATCCATGGGACCATCCATGGCCTGGGACAATCCATGGGACCATCCATGGGACCATCCATGGCCTGGAACCATCCATGGGACCATCCACGGCCTGGAACCATCCATGGGACCATCCATGGCCTGGAACCATCCACGGCCTGGGACCATCCATGGCCTGGAACCATCCATGGGATCATCCATGGCCTGGGACCATCCATGGGACCATCCACGGCCTGGAACCATCCATGGGACCATCCACGGCCTGGGACCATCCATGGGATCATCCATGGCCTGGGATCATCCACAGCCTGGGATCATCCATGGCTTGGGATCCATGGGATCATCCATGGCCTGGAGTCATCCATGGCCTGGAGTCATCCATGGCCTGGGACCATCCATGGGACCATCCACGGCCTGGGACCATCCATAACCTCATCTCTCACTGCTCCCATTCCGATCATCTCCCACGGGCGGGGCCGGCAAGGTTGGAATCCCGGCTCAGGAGCCGCTCCCCTCCCAGCACAACCCGAGCTGCAAATCCCTTGGAATTCCCTCTGGAAAACCCTTCCCAAGCTGTGAATCCCCTCTGGACACCGAGCTGCTGCTCCCCCGTGTTCGCTGTGCGAGTTCAGCGATGGAAAAACGTTTTCCATCCTTCCCCAGGCCGGGCTCTCCTCCAGAATCACCCCTGGGTGTGCGAGGACATCCCTGGATTCTGCCCCGTGGTACGACAGAAACATCAAAATCCATTTGGATCCCAAATTTGGGGTTTTTTTTTTGCAGGGATTAAGGAGCAGCTTCCTGCAGAATCATCCCAGGAATAACCTGAGCGCAGGCAGGAGATGCTGAACCCTCCTGAGCCGCTCCCAACAACCGAAATAAAACCCTACAAAAACCAGAAATCCTTCTGTTGCCACCTGGACGTGGCTTTGTGGGCCTCAAAAAGCAGATTCACCTCTTTGAGCTCCTAAATTAGGATTTTTCTCCCCTTTTCCCCCCAAAAATAATCCGGTTTTGTGCCCAGAAAAGTTTGAATTTAAACCCTTTGAGCTCCGTGGTTTGGGTGGGATCCCCCTAAATAAAATCGCGGGGGAGCTGCACCATGCTGGTGATGGAATTCCAGGCTTGGCACTGCCGGCTCATGGAAAAATCTGGGCTCTGGAGCCTTCCTCACCCTCAGCACCCACCCGCTGGGGGCAGGGATGAGATCAGGGGGGTTAAAAATAGCCAAAAAGGCAGGGGAAAAAACACCCGGCTCCTCATGGAAAACGAAAAAAACGGAGCAGGAAAAGGCAGAAAATTCGGTTTGAAAATTAATTTTAAATTCTGGGTTTTTTTTTCTCCTCGTTGTTCCAAAATGGGAGAGAATCGAGCCCTGGATAAAAGGGGTTCAAGGCACATTTATTAAAGAAAATCCCAGGGTTGGAGGTTGACTCAAAATTCCCGGAATATCACAGCGCTGAGCTGCTCCTCTAATTACCCTCCGAGCTCTGATAAACAGGGCACTAATTAGTCAGCGAGGAGCTTCTAAATTAATGAGTCGCTGATGGGGATCAGGAGCTGCTTCCTGGGAATCCGGGATTTTCTCCCAGAAATAAAAAAAAAATAAAATAAATCCCAGATTTTTTTTTTTTTCCGAGGAGAAAAATCCAAAGCTGGGATCTCTCTGCTTGGAAATTCTCTTCATGGCCTGACCGTGACATTAATATTTATTAATATTAAATTATAGATGGAAAATCTTCACAGGGAAATTTTTAATATTTTTTTTTTTCTCGATTCTTTTTAACCTTCCTGGCCCAAATTCGCCCTCCCGGCGGGTGCTGGAAATGAGGAATTAATTGAGGTTGGTTTGTGCCGGAGCTGGAGGAACTCTGCGGAAAATGGAGGCTGCCAGGAGCCCTCGCAAGCAGCAATTACGTGCAAAGGAGGAGGTTTTTTTTTGGTTTTGGAAAACACCAAAATATCCCTGGAAATAACCTCGGCAAGGCAGCGAGAGCAGGAGGGGAAGGTGGAGGTGGGAAGATGCTCGGGGATGGGGGCGGCCGGACCCTCCTGGAGATGCCGGGGGTGAAAATTCCGGCCTGAAAACTCGAAATAAAATGGGAATTTCCCAGAAAAATGTCAAACCCCTCCTTTTCTCTTTCGCTTCCCCTGGAAAAGACAAAACCTCGGAGAAGAAATCCCCCGCCAGCGCTGAGTAAACGCTGAGTAAACACGGAGCGGGGAGCAGCAGCGCTCTGCCTCTTAAGGAACCGCTGGAAAAATCCGATTTTTTAGGCTGCCAGGGCAGGGAAAGAGGCAGCCCCGCATCCCTCTTGCTCCAAACCCCCCCGAGCTCCGGGTTTATCCCTCCCCGAGCCCCCTTTTCCCCCTTTTCCCCGGCACTCACCGGCGAGGAAGGCGCTGCCCGCTCGCTCCGAGGTGATTCAGCCCCGGAGCTCCGCGCAGGAAGAAATAAATAAATGGGGAGAGGGAGGAGCGGAACGGCAGAGCCCGGCCCCGCTCAGCACGGCCGGCATCCGGAATTCAGCTGGAATTCGTCAGGATTCTGTCTGGAATCTGTCCAGAATCAATCCAGAATCCATCTGGAATTCATCGGGAATTCATCGGGAATTTATCCAGAATCCATCCGGAATTCATCTGGAATCTGTCTGGAATCTATCCAGAATCCATCTGGAATTTATCCAGAATTTATCCAGAATCCATCCAGAATCCATCCGGGATTCATCGGGAATTTATCCGGAATCCATCCGGAATTCATCTGGAATTCGTCAGGATTCCATCTGGAATCCATGCAAAATCCATCCAGAATCCATCCAGAATCCATCCCAAATCCATCTGGAATCTGTCCAAAATCCATCCAGAATCCATCCAGAATCCATCTGGAATTTATCCAGAATTCATCCAGAATCCATCCGGAATCCGTCTGGAATTTATCCAGAATCCATCCAGAATTCAACCAGAATCCATCTGGAATTTATCCAGAATCCATCCCAAATCCATCCGTAATTTATCCAGAATCCATCCAGAATCTATCTGGAATTTATCCAGAATTTATCCAGAATCCATCCAGAATCCATCCGGAATTCATCTGGAATTTATCCAGAATCCATCCAGAATCCATCCAGAATCCACCCCAAATCCACCCCAAATCTATCCAGAATTCAACCGGAATCCATCCAGAATTTATCCAGAATCCACCCAAAAGACATCCAGAATTTATCCAGAATCCATCTGGAATTCATCTGGAATTTATCCAGAATCCATCCAGAATTCATCCCAAATCTACCCAAAATCCATCCAGAATCCATCTGGATTCAATCCAGTGTCCATCCAGAATTTATCCAGAATCCATCTGGAATCCGTCTGGGATCCATCCAAAATCCATATCCACCCAAAATCCACCCAAAATCCACCCAAAATCCACCCAAAATCCACCCAAAATCCACCCAAAATCCATCCAGAATCCATTAAAAAAATCCACCCAAAATCCACCCAAAATCCACCCAAACCCCACTCAAAATCCACCCCAAATCCATCCAAAATCCACCCAAAATCCACCCAAAATCCACCCAAAATCCATCCAAAATCCACCCAAAATCCACCCAAAATCCACTCAAAATCCATCCAAAATCCATCCAAATTCCACCCAAAATCCACTCAAAATCCACCCCAAATCCACCCCAAATCCACCCAAAATCCACCCAAAATCCACCCAAAATTTACTGCAATTATTTATTCCACAACAACAACAACAACAATAAATTATTTATGTGATAACAACATTTACTGAAAACCCCTCTCCGAGCCAAAAACCTAAAAAAATAAACCAATTTTTCCTCCGGAAAAAACAAATTTCTGCTTTCAGGAACCGCCACATTTATTGATGACCGATCATTAATGAATTTTTAATTTCTTGTGGGAATCATCAGGGCTGAAACCTCCCCGAGCAGCTCAGGGGAGATCTTTAATGGGATTTTTTTTTTATCATCCTGGGGTAAAATTTGTGTCAACCTCAAGCATCGATTTGTTCTGGAGGTTTCAAATCATTCATGGGATGAAATTTCCTCCGTTTTTGGCTCGGTGCTGAGCTGGGGAAGGAGGAAATTTTATTTCTTTCACGGCCTCTCATCGATTTTGGTTTGGTTTTTATAATTTTAGTTCATTGAAAATTGTTTTATTCACTCAATTCTGGGTTTTTGGAGGGATCCAGGGAGATCTGGTCATTTTTTAGGGTTAAAATGTTCATTTTTGGGGTTAAAATGTTCATTTTTGGGGTTAAAATGTTCATTTTGGGGGGTAAAAGTGGTCATTTTGGGGGGTTAAAATGATAATTTTTTGGGGTTAAAATGTTCATCTTTTGGGGTTAAAATGTTCATCTTTTGGGGGTTAAAATGTTCTTTTTTGGGGGGTTAAAGTGTTCAATTTTTAGGGTTAAAATGATCATTTTTTGGGGGTTAAAGTGTTCATTTTTTAGGGTTAAAATGTTCATTTTGGGGGGTTAAAGTGTTCAATTTTTAGGGTTAAAATGATCATTTTTTGGGGGTTAAAGTGTTCATTTTTTAGGGTTAAAATGATCATTTTTTTGGGGGTTAAAATGTTCATTTTTGGGGGTTAAAGTGTTCATTTTTTAGGGTTAAAATGTTCAATTTTTAGGGTTAAAATGTTCATCTTTTGGGGGTTAAAATGATAATTTTTTTGGGTTAAAATGTTCATCTTTTGGGGGTTAAAATGTTCTTTTTTGGGGGGTTAAAATGTTCAATTTTTAGGGTTAAAATGATCATTTTTTGGGGTTAAAATATTCATCTTTTGGGGTTAAAAATGTTCAGAAGGGTTAGAAATCTTTATCCCTGGGCCTATAAATGTTCAATAGGGTTACAAATCTTTATCCATTTGGGTTAAAAATTTACATCCATTGGGTTTAAATATTCAATAGGGTTGGAAATCTTTATCCATTGGGGTTATAAATGTTTAATAGGGTTAAAAACCTTTATCCCTGGGGTTATAAATGTTCATCTATGGGGCTAAAAATATTCAATATAATAAATAATAATAATAATAAAATTCAATAGGGTTACAAATCCTTATCCATGGGGTTAAAAATGTTCATTAGGGTTAAAAATCTTCATCCCTGGGGTTCAAATCTTTATCCCTGGGGTTAAAAATGTTCATTTGTGGGGTTAAAATATTAAATAGGGTTATAAATCTTCATCCATTGAGGTTAAAAATATTCAATAGGGTTGAAAATCTTTATCCATTGGGTTAAAAATGTTCATCTATGGGGTTAAAAATGTTCATTAGGGTTAAAAATCTTTATCAAATGGGGTTAAAAATGTTCATTAGGGTTAAAAATCTTTATCAAATGGGGTTAAAAATGTTCATCCATTTGGGTTAAAATATTCAATAGGGTTAAAAATCTTTATCAATTGGGTTAAAATATTCAATGTGGTTAAAAATCTTTATCCCTGGGGTTAAAAATGTTCATTAGGGTTAAAAATCTTCATCCCTGCGGTTCAAATCTTTATCCCTGGGGTTAAAAATGTTCATTTGTGGGGTTAAAATATTAAATAGGGTTATAAAACTTTATCCCTGGGGTTAAAAATGTTCATCAATGGGGTTAAAATATTCAATAGGGTTAAAAATCTTTATCCATTGAGGTTAAAATATTCAATAGGGTTATAAAACTTTATCCAATGGGATTAAAAATGTTCATTAGGGTTAAAAATCTTTATCCCTGGGGTTAAAAATGTTCATCCATTGGGGTTAAAATATTCAATATGGTTAAAAATCTTTATCCATTGGGGTTAAAATATTAAATAGGGTTATAAAACTTTATCCAATGAGTTATAAATGTTCATTAGGGTTAAAAATCTTTATCCCTGGGGTTAAAAATGTTCATTAGGGTTAAAAATCTTTATTCCTGGAGTTCAAATCTTTATTCCTGGGGTTAAAAATGTTCATTTGTGGGGTTAAAATATTAAATAGGGTTATAAAACTTTATCCATTGGGTTAAAAATATTCAATAGGGTTAAAAATCTTTATTCCTGGGGTTATAAATGTTCATCTGTGGGGTTAAAATATTCAATAGGGTTATAAAAATTTATCCCTGGGGTTAAAAATGTTCATTTGTGGGGTTAAAATATTAAATAGGGTTATAAATCTTCATCCATTGAGGTTAAAATATTAAATAGGGTTATAAAACTTTATCCATTGGGTTAAAAATGTTCGTCAATGGGGTTAAAAATGTTCATTTGTGGGGTTAAAATATTGAATAGGGTTATAAAAATTTATCCATTGGGTTCAAAATGTTCATCAATGGGGTTAAAAATGTTTAATAGGGTTAAAAATCTTTATTCCTGGGGTTAAAAATGTTCATTAGGGTTAAAAATCTTCATCCATTGGGTTAAAAATCTTTATCCATTGGGTTAAAAATGTTCATTAGGGTTAAAAATCTTTATTCCTGGGGTTAAAAATGTTCATTTGTGGGGTTAAAATATTAAATAGGGTTATAAAACTTTATCCATTGGGTTAAAAATGTTCAATAGGGTTAAAAATCTTTATCCAATGGGGTTAAAAATGTTCAATATGGTTAAAAATCTTTATCCATTGGGTTAAAAATGTTCATTAGGGTTAAAAATCTTCATCCCTGGGGTTCAAATCTTTATCCCTGGGGTTAAAAATGTTCATTTGTGGGGTTAAAATATTAAATAGGGTTAAAAATCTTTATCCCTGGGGTTCAAAATGTCCCTGGAGCCGCTGCAATCTGCTCAGGGCTGTGCTGAGCTGTTCTTGTTGCTATTCCAGGCCTCACCTAAGCTCCTTATCCTAAAAATAAAAATAGAAAAGTAAAAATAAAAATAGAAGTAGAAATAGAAATAGAAATAGAAATAAAAATAAAATAAAATAAAATAAAAATGGAAAAATAAGAATAAAAAAATAAAAATAAAATAAGAATAAAAATAAGAATTAAAATAAAAATAAAAATAAAAATAAGAATAAGAATAAGAATAAAAATAAAAATAAAAATAAGAATAAGAATAAGAATAAGAATAAGAATAAGAATAAGAATAAGAATAAAAATAAAAATAAGAATAAGAATAAGAATAAGAATAAGAATAAGAATAAGAATAAAAATAAGAATAAAAATAAAATAAAAATAAGAATAAGAATAAGAATAAGAATAAGAATAAGAATAAGAATAAGAATAAGAATAAGAATACGAATAAGAATAAGAATAAGAATAAAATAAAAATAAAACAAAAATAAAAATAAAAATAAAAATAAAAATAAAAATAAAAATAAAAATAAAAATAAAAATAAAAATAAAAATAAAAATAAAATATAAATATAAATATAAATATAAATATAAAATATAAACAACAACAACAACGATAATAATAATAACGACAATAGCAATAATAATAATAATAATAATAATAATAATAATAATAATAATAATAATAATAATAATAATAATAATAATAATAATAATAATAATAATAATAATAATAATAATAATAATTTATGAACAAGAACTGGGGGAGGGAATCTGGATTTTGTGTGCCATGGATTTCTGGGGCTGGCAGAATCCAGCTCTTGTTTTGTGCCTGCTCCAATTTCAGTTCAAAATAAAAATAAACCCAGCGGAGCCTGGGAGCAGCGGCTGCTACAAAATCCTGCCCGGAAAGGAAAAAAAAAACCCCAGAAAGGCTCCTTGTGCCTCTGGGAAAGACAAAAATCTCCTTTTTCTCCCCAAACAAGGGCTCAGCCATCCTCAAACTGCGGGAACAAAACCCTGCCCAGAAATCCTGGAATTGCCATCGAATAACGCAGAAATTCCATTGCTGCTGCTGGCAGGAAAATCGGAATATTTCCCTTTGGAAAGGGACGGATGGGTCACAGGGAGGATTTTATTTTATTTTATTTTATTTTATTTTATTTTATTTTATTTTATTTTATTTTATTTTATTTTATTTTATTTTATTTCATTTCATTTCATTTCATTTCATTTCATTTCATATTTTATTTTATTTTATTTTATTTTATTTTATTTTATTTTATTTTATTTTATTTTATTTCATTTCATTTCATTTCATTTCATTTCATTTCATTTCATTTTACTTTATTTTATTTTATTTTATTTTATTTTATTTTATTTTATTTTATTTTATTTTATTTTATTTTATTTTATTTTATTTTATTTTATTTCATTTCATTTCATTTCATTTTACTTTATTTTATTTTATTTTATTTTATTTTACTTTATTTTATTTTATTTTTATTTTATTTTATTTTTATTTTATTTTATTTTATTTTATTTTATTCTATTTTATTCTATTTTATTTTATTTCTTTCCTTTTCTTCCTTTCTTCCTTCTGGGATGGAAATCCCGAATCTCCCCTGTCCCCCTAAATCATCTCTCAAAATATCCTTTATAAACTTTATTTTTATTAATACACCAGGAATGTTTAATACATTGAATATCAAACACCAAATAATATCAATAATAACAATAACAGTAATAATAACAATAACAGTAATAATAATAATAATAATAATAATAATAATAATAATAATAATAATAATAATAATAATAATAATAACAACAACAACAACAATAATAATAATAATAGTAATAAATCTAATATCTAATACATAATATTTAATATATAATATATAATATATACTATATACAATATACAATATACTATATACAATATACTATATACTATATACTATATACTATATACTATATACTATATACTATATAATATATAATATATAATATATAATATATATTATATAAAATATAATATATAATATATAATATATAATATACAAGATATAGTATCTAATATCTAATATCTAATATTTAATATTTAATATGTAATATATAGTATACAATATACAATATATAATATACAGTATACAATATATAATATATAATATACAGTATACAATATATAATATATAATATATAATATACAATATACAATATACAATATATAATATATAAATATAATATATAATATATAATATATAATATATAATATATGAAGTATAAAATATATATAATATAAAATATAAAGTATAAAATAATATATATAAAATATAAAATATAAAATATGTAATAAATATTAATAAATAATAATAATAATAATAATAATAATAATTATTATTATTATTATTATTATTATTATTATTATTATTATTATTATTATTATTATTATTATTATTATTATTATTATTATTATTATTATTATTATTATTAATAATAATAATAATAATAATAATTTTAACTATCAAATCCGGGCCTACAAAAGGAAGTTTCCCGTGAGGAGAAGCCCAGGGGAGGCTCAGGATGCTCCTGCGGGGTTGCCATGGACACGGCGCCGTTGCCATGGCGACGGAGGGATCGAGGGATGAGGAAGGTTCTGGAACCATCGCAAGGATTTATCCAGGGAAAACAGCTGGATAACAGCTGGGGAATGAAGGCAGCCGGGATTCCAAAGGATTTGATCAGGAAAAGTCGGATTTATTTAGGAAAAAACGTGATTTTTTATAATTTTTTGGAATTATAATAAATATAATACATATAATATATGTAATATATGTAATATATGTAATATATGTAATATATGTAATATATATAATATACAATATAATATACTATATATATACAAAATAAAATATATAATATATATAATATAATATACAATAGAATACACTATAATTTAATATATATAATATAATATAATATAATATAATATTAATATAATATAATATAATATAATATAATAATATAATATAATATAATATAATATAATATAATATAATATAATATAATATAATATAATATAATATAATATAATATAATATAATATAATATAATATAATATAATATAATATAATATAATATAATATAATATAATATAATATAATATAATATAATATAATATAATATAATATAACATACAATATAATATACAATATATATACATAATATAATAAATATCATAATATAGCATACAATATACAATATATATATACAATATATATATACATAATATGATATATAAAATACACAATATAATATACAATATAATATATAATATATAATATATAATATATAATATACAACGTAATATACAATATATATTTAATTTTATATATTTAAATATTTATATTTATATTTATATTTATATTTATATTTATATTTATATTTATATTTATTTATTAAAAAGAACATTTTGGGGATTCAGTTCTGAGCTCTCCAGGGCTTTGTGCCTCAACTTCCTGAGCTGTTTTTAGGGAATGATGTCAAAAACAGATGGGAAAAGGTCACGGATCCTTTTTGTGCTGTTGAGTGAAAAAAAAACTGGGAGAAAAATGAGGGGAAATGGGAAAAGAATAGAAAAATTGAATTTTGATAGAATTGCAGGAATAAGCTGATCCTGGCCGGGCTTTTCCTGCGTTTCTCCTCAGGAACAAAGAGGAAAAATTTGTGCCCTAAAATTGGAATTTGTGGGGGAGCAAAACTCCCAGCCCAGCTGAGAGACCTCGTAATTATTGATAATTAAGGAATTAATTGATGTTTAAATGTTATTTAACATTTTAATTTGCTCTCCTGCACCACCAGGTGGTTATTTCAGTATTTAAAACACTCCACTGCCCTGGAGAGGGGCTTATAAAATATAAAATAAAAAAAATATATAAAATATAATTATAAAATATAAAATAAAATATAATTATAAAATATAAAATGTAATATAAAATAAAATATATATAAAATATAATTATAGAATATAATATAAAATATAATATAAAATAAAATACATATAAAATGTAATTGTAAAATATAAAATGCAATATAAAATAAAATATAAAATAAAATATATATAAAATATAATTATAGAATATAATATAAAATATAATATAAAATAAAATACATATAAAATATAATTGTAAAATATAAAATATAATATAAAATATAAAATAATATATATATAATATAATTATAAAATATAATATAAAATAGAATATAAAGATAAAATCCTTGGGATGGGGAGGGGTCAGGATGGATATTTTTTAATGTTTTAATTTTAATTTAATTTTTTTTTCATTTTCATTTTAATGTTTTCATTTCCAAACCCTCCCACGACTGAAGCCACAGCGAGCCCCCAACTCTAATTATTAATCCCTAATTATTGATCGCTAATTATTAATCTCTAATTATTAATCTCTAATTATTAATCTCTAATTATTAATTTTTAATGAAGAGCAGCTCCAGGGCAGCGCTGCAGGCGGTGGGAGGGGGTTTGGTGCCGGTTTTTGGGGGGTGGGGGTCGGGCCATCCCTGTCCTCTGTCCCAGAGACCCCCAGAGCTGATTCTGGGACCCCCAGAGACCCCCAGGGACCCCCAGAGACCCCCAGAGCTGGCCCTGGGACCCCCAGAGACCCCCAGAGACCCCCGGAGCTGATTCTGGGACCCCCAGAGACCCCCGGACCTGGCCCTGGGACCCCCAAAGCCCCCCAGACCCGGTTCTGGGACCCCCAGAGACCCCCAGAGACCCCCAGACCTGGCCCTGGGACCCCCAGAGCCTTCCAGACCTGGTTCTGGGACCCCCAGAGACCCCCAGAGCTGATTTTGGGACCCCCAGAGACCCCAGACCTGGTTCTGGGACCCCCAGAGACCCCCAGAGCCCCCCAGACCTGGTTCTGGGACCCCCAGAGACCCCCAGAGCTGATTTTGGGACCCCCAGAGACCCCCGGACCTGGTTCTGGGACCCTCAGAGCCCCCCAAACCTGGCCCTGGGACCCCCAGAGCCCCCCACACCTGATTTTCGGACCCCCAGAGACCCCCGGACCTGGCCCTGGGACCCCCAGAGACCCCCAGAGACCCTCAGAATCCCCCAGACCTGGTTCTGAGACCCCCAGAGCCCCCAGACCTGGCTCTGAGACCCCCAGAGACCCCCAGAGCCCCCCAGACCTGGCCCTGGGACCCCCAGAGCCCCCCAGACCTGGTTCTGAGACCCCCAGAGCCCCCCAGAGCTCCCCAGACCTGGTTCTGGGACCCTCAGAGACCCCCAGAGACCCTCAGAGACCCCCGGATCTGGTTCTGGGACCCCCAGAGCCCCCCCAGCCCCCTCCCAAGCCCTCCCTGTGGAATTGCACGAACGGAGGATCCAGGACAGATTTATTTTTTTTAGGGTTTTTATTCGCCCCACACTGCCCGGGGGTCCCGGCAGAGCTGAACTTTGGGGGTCCCCTTTTCTGGGGGGTGTGAGAGGGGTCGGGGGGAGCCTCCCCTTCCAGCGGGAGGGACCCCAAAACTCGGGGAAAGACCCCAAAACCCACAGGAGGATGAGACATCGAGGAGGGGGATCCAAAAAGGTCCCGGGGGATCCAAAGGGGTCCCGGGGGGATCCAAAGGGGTCCCCCAAAGGGGTCCCGGGGGATCCAAAGGGGTCCCGGGGGGTTCCAAAGGGTCCCGGGGGATCCAAAGGGGTCCCGGGGGGATCCAAAGGGGTCCCGGGGGGTCCAAAGGGGTCCTGGAGGATCCAAAGGGGTCCCGGGGGATCCAAAGGGGTCCTGGAGGATCCAAAGGGGTCCCGGGGGATCCAAAGGGGTCCCGGGGGGTCCAAAGGGGTCCCGGGGGATCCAAAGGGGTCCCCCAAAGGGGTCCCGGGGGATCTAAAGGGGTTCCCGGGAGATCCAAAGGGGTCCCGGGGGGTCCAAAGGGGTCCCGGGGGGTCCAAAGGGTCCCCGGGGGATCCAAAGGGGTCCCCCAAAAGGGTCCCGGGGGCTTCCAAAGGGGTCCCGGGGGATCCGGATGGGTCCCGGGGGGTCCAAAGGGGTCCCGGGGATCCAAAGGGTCCCCGGGGGATCCAAAGGGGTCCCAGGGGATCCAAAGGGGTCCCGGGGGGTCCAAAGGGGTCCCGGGGGATCCAAAGGGGTCCCCCAAAAGGGTCCCGGGGGGATCCAAAGGGGTCCCCCAAAGGGGTCCCGGGGGATCCAAAAGGGTCCCGGGGGGATCCAAAGGAGTCCCGGGGGGATCCAAAGGGGTCCCCCAAAGGGGTCCCGGGGGGATCCAAAGGGGTCCCGGGGGATCCAAAGGGGTCCCGGGGGATCCAAAGGGGTCCCGGGGGGATCCAAAGGGGTCCCTCAAAGGGGTCCCCGGGGGGATCCAAAGGGGTCCCGGGGGGATCCAAAGGGGTCCCCCAAAGGGGTCCCGGGGGGATCCAAAAGGGTCCCGGGAGATCCAAAGGGGTCCCGGGGAATCCAAAGGGGTCCCCCAAAGGGGTCCCTGGGGGATCCAAAGGGGTCCCGGGCGGATCCAAAGGGGTCCCCCAAAGGGGTCTTGGGGAATCCAAAGGGGTCCCGGGGGGATCCAAAAGGGTCCCGGGGGATCCAAAGGGGTCCGGGGGGATCCAAAGGGGTCCCGGGGGGATCCAAAGGGGTCCCCGGGGGGATCCGCAGCCCCTCCTAAATCTTGAGCGCCGTGACCCGGGGGATGTGGAAGGGACACGTCTCCTCCGAGCCCGTGGAGCTGCCGAGGGCGAGAAGAAAATTCGAGATCAGGGAAGGGTCCCACGCCCCCTCCCCGGCCGTGTTTGCCCCCCGGGACCCCCGCTCACATCAGGCGGTTGCGGATGGGGCGGAGGTGCTTGGTGAGCCTCACGGCGAGGATGATGCTGGGGAGGAGGAAGAAGGTGCAGCAGCCCAGGCTGAACCAGAAGGCGTTCTGCGAGGAGAAACCCACGGGATGAGAGGTTCGGGGGCCCCGGAGAGGTTCGGGGGGCTCGGGGACAGCCCAGGAGGGGTTCGGGGTTCGGGGAGGGAAGGAACAGCCCCAGGAGGGGTTCGGGGAGCTCAGGGACAGCCCCAGGAGAGGTTCGGGGAGTTTTGGGGCACCCCTCGGAGGGGTTCGGGGTTCGGGAAGCTTTGGGACAGCCCAGGAGGGGTTCGGGGTTCGGGGAGAGCAGGGACAGCCCCAGGAGGGGTTCGGGGAGATTTGGGAAACCCAGGAGGGGTTCGGGGGGCTCAGGGACAGCCCCAGAGGGGTTTGGGGAGCTCAGGGACAGCACCAGGAGGAGTTCGGGGAGTTTTGGGGCACCCCCAGGAGGGGTTCGGGGGGCTCAGGGACAGCCCCGGAGGGGTTCGGGGAGATTTGGGAAACCCAGGAGGGGTTCGGGGAGATTTGGGACAACCCAGGAGAGGTTCGGGGAGCTTTGGGACAGCCCAGGAGGGGTTCGGGGAGAGCAGGGACAGCCCAGGAGGGGTTCGGGGTTCGGGGTTCGGGGAGCTTTGGGACAGCCCAGGAGGGGTTCGGGGAGAGCAGGGAGAGCCCCCGGAGAGGTTCGGCGTTCGGGGAGCTTTGGGACAAACCAGGAGGGGTTCGGGGAGCTCAGGGACAGCCCCAGGAGGAGTTCGGGGAGCTTTGGGGCTGCCGTGGGTCCCCAGGGAGGGGGATCCTCACCCAGGGCTCGGCGACGCGGTCACACAGAATCACTCGCCCGTTGTCCAGGGCCGTGGCGAGCGGCTGGCACGAAGCCACGTCCTCCCTGAGCTGGAAGGAGGAGCAGAGGCGAGGATCAGCGAGGATCAACACTCTGGGGTGAGTTTGGCTCGCCCGGGGGGTTCCTGGGCTCCGGCGATCCCCACTCACCGTCTGCCCGACCCAGTTCAGGTACTGGGAGAAATAGCGCAGCTCCTTCCTGGTGAAGCAGCCGAGCTCCTGGGCAGGGGGAAGGCAGCGTGGGGAGAGAGAGAGTCCTGCACTCGCCAGCCCGGCTCCATCCCGGCTCTCCCGGCCCGGTTCCATCCCTGAACTTCCGAACCCAGCACCATCCCCGTGTTCCCATCCCAGTTCCATCCCCGTTCTCCCAGCCCGGTTCCATCCCCGTTCTCCCAGTCTGGTTCCAGCCTCTCCCAGCCCGGTTCCACCCCTGCGTTCCCATCCCGGTTCCATCCCCTCTCTCCCATCCCTGTCCCATCCCCGTGTTCCCAGCCCAGTTCCAGCCTCTCCCGGCCTGGTTCCATCCCCGCTCTCCCAGCCCGGCTCCAGTCTCTCCCGGCCCGGTTCCAGCCTCTCCTATCCCAGTTCCATCCCTGCTCTCCCATCCCTGTCCCATCCCCGTTCTCCCGGCCCGGTTCCATCCTCTCCCAGCCCGGTTCCTTCCCCTCTCTCCCATCCCGGTTCCAATCCCCGTTCTCCCATCCCGGTTCCATCCTCTCCCATCCCGGTTCCATCCCCACTCTCCCATCCCGGTTCCATCCCCACTCTCCCAGCCCGGTTCCAGTCTCTCCCGGCCCGGTTCCAGCCTCTCCCATCCCGGTTCCATCCCCGTTCTCCCATCCCGGTTCCAATCCCGTTCTCCCGGCCCGGTTCCATCCCCGTTCTCCCATCTCGGTTCCATCCCCTCCCATCCCGGTTCTATCCTCTCCCAGCCCGGTTCCATCATCATTTTCCCATCCCTGTTTCATCCCCTCTCTCCCATCCCGGTTCCAGCCTCTCCCAGTCAGGTTCCATCCCCGTTCTCCCGGCCCGGTTCCAGCCTCTCCAATCCTGGTTCCATCCTCTCCAATCCCGGCTTCATCCTCTCCCAGCCCGGTTCCATCCCCTCCCAGCCCGGTTCCAATCCCATTCTCCCAGTCCGGTTCCAGCCTCTCCCAGTCCGGTTCCATCCCCGTTCTCCCGGCCCGGTTCCAGCCTCCCCCAGTCCGGTTCCATCCCCTCCCATCCCGGTTCCATCATCATTTTCCCAGTCCGGTTCCATCCCTGCTCTCCCATCCCAGTTCCATCCTCTCCCATCCCGGTTCCAGTTTCTCTCCAGCCACCTCCGGGCTAACGTGGGCTGGGAAACGAGTCCGAGGTCTCCCGTTCCCTCTCGCAGCTCCCGGTTCTCCCTTTTTCCTCCCTGTCCGGTGAATTCCGGATCTCCCAGCGCTGCCTCACCTGCCGCAGGATCTGCTGGGCCTGCAGGGGCAGCCGGGCTTCCACGGCCGCCGTGGTCACCAGAGCCTTCCTCAGGCGCTCCTGGGGGAGCACAGGGAGGGCAGAGCATCCTCAGAGCCCGGCGCAGGGAAAGAGGAGCCCGAGCAGGAAAATCCCTCTGCGGGAGGATTTCTGATTTCCAGCAGCAAATCTCATCAATAAATAAGGAAATTCTCCTGGCTGGAATTTTCCTGGCTCTGCCATCACCCTGTAACTGATTTTGGGGGCTTTTTTTGGGGCAGAAGAAACGCATGGGGCACCACAGGGGTTTATTTTGGTTTATTTTATTTATTTATTGGTTTATTTTGGTTTATTTTATTATTTATTTATTTATTTATTTGTGTATTTGTGTATTTGTGTATTTATGTATTTATGTATTTATTTTATTAATGTTTATTGTTTGTTGTTTATTGTTTATTGTTTATATTTATTCTTTATTCTTTATTCTTTATTAATATTTATTTATTTATTTATTTATTTATTTATTTATTTATTTATTTATTTATTTTTATTTATTTATTATTTATTATTCATTATTTATTTTAATATTATCTCCTGGCTGGTGTTTTCTTGGCTCTGCCATCACCCTGTAACTGATTTTGGGTTTGTTTTTTTTTTTTTGCAGAAGGAACCCATGGGGCACCACAGGGGTTTATTTTGGTTTATTTTATTTATTTTTTATTTTTTATTTTTTATTATTTATTTTTTATTTTTTATTATTTATTCATCATTTATTATTTATTATTTATTTAATTTTTTTTAATTATTATTTATTTATTATTTATTGTTTATTGTTTATTATTTAATATTTATTGTTTATTATTTATTATTTAATTATCATTTATTATTTATTTTAATATTATCTCCTGACTGGTATTTTCCTGTCTCTGCCATCACCCTGTAACTGATTTTGGGGTTTATTTTTGGGACAGAAGGAACCCATGGGGTACCACAGGGGGTTTATTTTGGTTTATTTTATTTATTATTTATTATTTATTATTTATTATTTATTATTATTTATTATTTATTATTTATTATTTATTTATTATTTATTATTTATTGTTTATTATTTATTATTTGTTATTTATTATTTATTATTTATTATTTATTTATTACTTATTATTTATTATTTATTATTTATTTATTACTTATTTATTATTTATTGTTTATTGTTCATTGTTTATTGTTTATTATTTATTATTTATTATTTATTATTTATTATTTATTATTTATTATTTATTAATCATTTATTATTTATTTTAATATTATCTCCTGGCTGGTATTTTCCTGTCTCTGCCATCACCCTGTAACTGATTTTGGGGTTTTATTTTGGGGCAGAAGGAACCCATGGGACACCACAGGGAGTTTATTTTGGTTTATTTTATTTATTGGTTTATTTTGGTTTCTTTTATTTATTATTTATTTATTTATTTATTTATTTATTTATTTATTTATTTATTATTTTTTATTTTTTATTTTTTTTATTTTTTATTTATTATTTATTTTAATATTATCTCCTGACTGGAATTTTCCTGTCTCTGCCATCACCCCGTATCTGATTTTGGGGTTTTATTTTGGGACAGAAGGAACCCATGGGACACCACAGGGGTTTATTTTGGTTTATGTTATTTATTATTTATTATTTATTATTTTTTATTATTTATTATTTATTATTTATTCATTATTTATTATTTTTTATTTTTATTATTTATTATTTATTATTTATTTATTATTTATTGTTTATTATTTATTATTTATTGTTTATTATTTATTATTTGTTATTTATTATTTATTATTTATTATTTATTATTTATTAATCATTTATTATTTATTTTAATATTATCTCCTGACTGGTATTTTCCTGTCTCTACCATCACCCCGTATCTGATTTTGGGGTTTATTTTTGGGACAGAAGGAACCCATGGGGTACCACAGGGTTTATTTTTTTGGGGGGCTGGAAGCGACCCGCGGGTACCTTGAGGTGCGGTGCCAAGCTGGACAGGAACCGGACGCTTTCCCCCAGCTTCGCCTGCGGAAGAGGAAGGCGAGGAAGGCTCAGAATCCTCTTTGTCCCCCCAGAGCCCCCCGAGCCGTGCAGGGACTCACCACCAAATCCTGCTGCGGCTGCACCGTGGAGTTGTGCAGGTGCCAGAGCTGCCGAGCTTCCTCTGCGAGCCTGCCGGCCACGCTGCGGTTCCTCTGCGGGCACAGCGGGCTCAGCACGGCCCGGGACCACCGGGGGCTTCCCTCTGCTGGCCTGCATTTCCTGCAGCCCTCAGCTGCATTTCCTGCACCCCTCACCTGCATTTTCACAGCTCCTCACCTGCATTTCCCATTTCCTGCACCCCTCAGCTGCATTTCCTGCACCACCTTACCTGCATTTTCACAGCCCCTCACCTGCATTTCCTGCACCCCTCACCTGCATTTCCTGCACCCCTCACCTGCATTTCCTGCACCCCCTCACCTGCATTTCCTGCACCCCTCACCTGCATTTCCTGCACCCCCTCACCTGCATTTTCACAGCTCCTCACCTGCATTTCCTGCACCCCTCAGCTGCATTTCCTGCAGCCCTCAGCTGCATTTCCTGCAGCTCCTCACCTGCATTTTCACAGCCTCTCACCTGCATTTCCTGCACCCTCTCACCTGCATTTTCACAGCCGCTCACCTGCATTTCCTGCAGCTCCTCACCTGCATTTTCACACCCTCTCACCTGCATTTCCTGCACCCCCTCACCTGCATTTTCACACCCTCTCACCTGCATTTCCTGCAGGCCCTAACCTGCATTTCCTGCAGCCCCTCACCTGCATTTCCTGCAGCCGCTCACCTGCATTTCCTGCACCCTCTCACCTGCATTTTCACAGCCCCTCACCTGCATTTCCTGCACCCTCTCACCTGCATTTCCTGCACCCCCTCACCTGCATTTTCTGCAGCCCCTCCAGGTTCCTGGCCAAGCCGGGCAGGCTGCTCAGCACCACGGGGTTTTTCATCTGCGGGGGGGAACAAAAATGAGTCGGGGGGGAACAAAAATGAGTCGGGGGGGAACAAAAATGAGTCGGGGGGGAACAAAAATCAGTCGGGGGGAACAAAAATCAGTCGGGGGGGAACAAAAATGAGTCGGGGGGGAACGAAAATGAGTCGGGGGGGAACGAAAATGAGTCGGGGGGGAACAAAAATGAGTCGGGGGGGAACAAAAATGAGTCGGGGGGAACAAAAATGAGTCGGGGGGGAACGAAAATGAGTCGGGGGGGAACGAAAATGAGTCGGGGGGGAACAAAAATGAGTCGGGGGGGAACAAAAATGAGTCGGGGGGAACAAAAATCAGTCGGGGGGGAACAAAAATGAGTCGGGGGGGAACGAAAATGAGTCGGGGGGGAACAAAAATGAGTCGGGGGGGAACAAAAATGAGTCGGGGGGGAACAAAAATGAGTCGGGGGGAACAAAAATGAGTCGGGGGGCTGCCCCCCAAAATTCTGTTCACGGTGCGGGGCAGGTCCTGCAGCGAGCTCCGAGCATCCCTCACCTCCTCCTGGAAGCGCCCGTAATCCACCTGGTCCAGGCCGCTGCGGGAGAAGCTCTCCAGGTCCTGCCTGGCCTCGCTGCGGAGCAGCCTCACCTCGCCCAGGTTGGCCGTGAAGTCGCCCAGGCGTTTTTGGAACTCAGCCGTGTACTGTGAGGGTCGCAGGAGGGGCTCTCAGGGGCTCCCAGCACGCCCAGTAAAGCTCTGCTGGCCCCCAGTAAAGATCTGGGTGGTCCCCAATAAATCTCTGGTGGTCCCAGTAAAGCTCTGCTGGTCCCCAGTAAAGCTCTGCTGGCCCCCAGTAAAGATCTGGTGGTCCCCAGTAAAGATCTGGGTGGTCACCAGTAAAGCTCTGGTGGTCACCAGTAAAGCTCTGGTGGTCCCAGTAAAGCTCTGGTGGTCCCACTAAAGATCTGGGTGGTCCCCAATAAATCTCTGGTGGTGCCCAGTAAAGCTCTGGTTGTCCCCACTAAAGCTCTTGTGGTCCCAGTAAAGCTCTGGTGGTCCCAGCAAAGCTCTGGTGGTCCCAGTAAAGCTCTGGTGGTCCCAGTAAAGCTCTGGTGGCCCCAGCAAAGCTCTGGTGGTCCCAGTAAAGCTCTGGGTGGTCCCCAGTAAAGCTCTGGTGGTCCCAGTAAAGATCTGGGTGGTCACCAGTAAAGCTCTGCTGGTCCCAGTAAAGCTCTGGTGGTCCCAGTAAAGCTCTGCTGGTCCCAGTAAAGCTCTGGTGGCCCCCAGTAAAGCTCTGCTGGTCCCCAGTAAAGCTCTGGTTGTCCCCAGTAAAGATCTGGTGGTCCCAGTAAAGCTCTGGTGGTCCCCAGTAAAGCTCTGCTGGGTCCCAGTAAAGCTCTGGTGGTCCCCAATAAAGCTCTGGTGGTCCCAGTAAAGCTCTGGTGGTCCCAGTAAATCTCTGGTGGTGCCCAGTAAAGCTCTGGTGGTCCCCAATAAATCTCTGGTGGCCCACTGCAAAGCTCTGGTGGTGCCCAGTAAAGCTCTGGTGGTCCCCAGTAAAGCTCTGGTGGTCCCAGTAAAGTTCTGGTGGTCCCAGTAAAGCTCTGCTGGCCCCCAGTAAAGCTCTGGTGGTCCCAGTAAAGCTCTGCTGGCCCCCAGTAAAGATCTGGTGGTCCCAGTAAAGCTCTGGTGGTCCCTGGTAAAGCTCTGGTGGTCCCCAATAAATCTCTGGTGGTCCCAGTAAAGCTCTGGGTGGCCCCCAGTAAAGCTCTGGTGGTCCCAGTAAAGCTCTGGTGGCCCCAGCAAAGCTCTGGTGGTCCCAGTAAATCTCTGGTGGTCCCAGTAAATCTCTGGTGGTCCCCAATAAAGCTCTGGTGGTCCCAGTAAAGCTCTGGTGGTCCCCAGTAAAGCTCTGGTGGTCCCCAGTAAAGCTCTGGTGGTCCCAGTAAAGCTCTGGTGGTCCCAGTAAAGCTCTGGTGGTCCCAGTAAATCTCTGGTGGTCCCAGTAAATCTCTGGTGGTCCCAGTAAAGCTCTGGTGGTCCCCAGTAAATCTCTGGTGGTCCCAGTAAAGCTCTGCTGGTCCCAGTAAAGCTCTGGTGGCCCCAGTAAAGCTCTGGTGGTCCCCAGTAAAGCTCTGCTGGTCCCAGTAAAGCTCTGGTGGCCCCAGTAAAGCTCTGGTGGTCCCCGTGCCGCTCCCAGCAGCTCCGGCTGGATCCAGCCCCTCACCTTGGGGGTTTTCAGGTTCTCATCCAGCTCGTAGGAGCTGCGGAGCTGCAGAACCTCCCAGAGCCCCGCGCCGCTCTTGCACTCCCTGGAAGGCAGAGGGACACGGGCAGAGCGTGGGGAGAGAGTCCTGCACTCGCCAGGTTCCATCCCTGCTCTCCCGGCCCGGCTCCATCCCGGCTCTCCCGTCCCGGTCCCATCCTCTCCCGGCCCGGTTCCATCCCGCCTCTCCCAGCCCGGTTCCATCCCTGCTCTCCCGGCCCGGCTCCATCCCGGCTCTCCCGTCCCGGTCCCATCCTCTCCCGGCCCGGTTCCATCCCGCCTCTCCCAGCCCGGTTCCATCCCTGTTCTCTCAGCCCGGTTCCATCCCGGCTCTCCCGGCCCGGTTCCATCCCGGCTCTCCCGGCCCGGTTCCATCCCTGCTCTCCCAGCCCGGTTCCATCCCGGCTCTCCCGGCCCGGTCCCATCCCTGCATTTCCGAACCCAGCACCATCCCTGTGCTCCCGGCCCGGTTCCAGCCTCTCCCATCCCGGTTCCATCCTCTCCCATCCCGGTTCCATCCTCTCCCATCCCGGTTCCATCCTCTCCAATCCCGGTTCCATCCTCTCCCAGCCCGGTTCCACCCCCGCGTTCCCAGCCCGGTTCCATCCTCTCCCGGCCCGGTTCCATCCCCTCTCTCCCGGCCCGGTTCCATCCCCTCTCTCCCGGCCCGGTTCCACCCCCGCGTTCCCAGCCCGGTTCCGGCCTCTCCCAGCCCAGTTCCAGCCTCTCCCATCCCGGTTCCGGCCTCTCCCAGCCCGGTTCCATCCTCTCCCAGCCCGGTTCCAGCCTCTCCCAGCCCGGTTCCGGCCTCTCCCGGCCCGGTCCCATCCCCGCTCTCCCAGCCCGGTTCCGGCCTCTCCCGGCCCGGTCCCATCCCCGCTCTCCCAGCCCGGTTCCATCCTCTCCCGGCCCGGTTCCATCCTCTCCCGGCCCGGTTCCATCCCGGCTCTCCCGGCCCGGTTCCATCCTCTCCAATCCCGGTTCCATCCCCTCTCTCCCGGCCCGGTTCCATCCTCTCCCAGCCCGGTTCCATCCTCTCCCGGCCCGGTTCCATCCTCTCCCATCCCGGTTCCAGCCTCTCCAATCCCGGTTCCATCCTCTCCCGGCCCGGTTCCATCCTCTCCCAGCCCGTTTCCACCCCCGCGTTCCCAGCCCGGTTCCATCCTCGCTCTCCCAGCCCGGTTCCCGCCTCTCCCGGCCCGGTTCCATCCTCTCCCAGCCCGGTTCCATCCTCTCCCAGCCCGGTTCCATCCTCTCCCGGCCCGGTTCCATCCTCTCCCATCCCGGTTCCAGCCTCTCCAATCCCGGTTCCATCCCCTCTCTCCCAGCCCGGTTCCATCCTCTCCCGGCCCGGTTCCACCCCCGCGTTCCCAGCCCGGTTCCATCCCCTCTCTCCCGGCCCGGTTCCATCCCCTCTCTCCCAGCCCGGTTCCAGCCATCCCAAATCCAGCCTGGCAGCACCGGGAGAGCTCCAGCGGCGCTCACCGGTACGCGGAGCTGAGGTTGGAGTCTCTCCTGAGGTTGAGCTGCTGGCTGAGGTTCATGGAGGGCGGGAGGTTCCCGGGGGTGTCGATGAACTGGGTGAAAAAAGAGGGAAAACGGCTCGGGGTGAGGGACAGGAATTCCCAGCGGGAATTCTGGGGGTGTTCTGCCCTCGCAGCTGCGTCCTGGGGTAGCTCAGGGCAGCCTGAATTAATTTCAGCTTTATTTGGGCACTGCGGAGCCTCGGGGTTTGGAGGGACCTGTCCCCATTCCCATGGGGAGAATCCTGAGCCCATTCCCGCTCCCCCAGCCCCAAAACCCCCGAGCTGCCGGCCCCAAGCGCCCCGGGGCTGCTCGAGGAGCAGGAAACAGCAATTAGGAAGTGAATGAACAGCACAATTCCCAGCTGAAAATGCAAATCCCAAGAGATAATCCCAAACTTAATCTCCTGGTCTAGGACGGGGCTCTCCCAGCCGGGTTTAGGGGGGGGACACGGAGCCCTTGGAGGTGTTTTTGGCGCACGGAAGGGGAGATTTGCAGGGCGAATATGTGACCACACACCTTATAAATCTCCTGATTGACCCAATTCCTACAAACCAGCGTCTGGATGTTGCCCCCGACCAGGAAGGTGGCGAAAACCAGGAGGATGAGGAGCCAGGAGAACAGGAAAGCCAAAGCCACGCCGCTGGAAGAGGAGGAGGCGGTGGTGGCTTTGCAGAAGCGAGCAGGCAGGAAGGGACCTGCCCGTCCAGCTGCAGCCCCCAGGCTCCTTCCCGAGCCCGGGCACGCCGGGCTGGGCACAGCCCTGCGAGCCGGGTGTGCCGAGCTGCCACATCCAGGCAGGAGCAGCTTCTCCCAAAGCTGCGGGCGCGGGCGGTGCCTTCAAAAGCTTTTCCGCTGGGACGGCTCCCAGTCCCTCCCGGGGTTTTTTTGGGGGGTGTGGGAGGTGGAAGAGCCCCCCAGCTCCCAGGAGAGCTTACAGAAGGAGGAATTTGGCGCCGGCTTCTGCTCGGCACTCGTAGTCGCTGGGATCCTCCCGCTTGGAGAGGCCGTAGGTCCCCAGGGCCATCCCCGTCACGTTGCAGGCGAGGATGAGGAGGATGATGGAGCACAGCACCGTGCCCGCGATCCACCTGGGGGAGGGAGGAAGAGCAGCAGAGCCTCGAGATGCGGGGTTCCTGGGGCTCGGGGACCTTCTGTGGTCCTCCGCGGGGTCACCTGTAGCGCTCGAAGCGCTGCACCTCCCGCAGGTAGGGCTGGCTCCGCTGCTCCGCCTTCATCAGCGCCTCGCTCACCGGCCGCGTGTAATCGGGGAGGGGGAAACCGTCGGCGATGGACTGAACCTTCTCCGCCGTGCGGGACAAATCGTCCCGTAGATCTGCGGGGGGACAAGGCTGCGCTGGAGGGACATCCCGTGTCCCCAAACTGGTGTCCCCAAACCGGCGGTGACAGCCCCACTCACCCTGGATGACCTGGGCCATCCTCTCCACGGCCAGCTCCGGGATGGAGTTGAAGGTGCCGTTGCCCTGTGAGGAAAAAGGGGGTGCTGAGAGGCTCAGCGCACCCGCTGAACCCCCCCCGCTGAACCCCGACACCCCAAAACCTGGCGAATCATCTCCGCAAAGTCACTTCGGGGCAGCCCGGCCAGCGCCTTCAACACCTTCTCCACCGACGGCACCTTGAGGAGGAGGAAGGAGCCCGTGAGCCCCGGGCTCGGCGGGCTCGGGAGGCGGCTGTGGGGGACCCCGAGCCCACCTTGCCGTAGTCGGCGCCCAGTTGCAGGCTCTGTGCCCTGCCCAGGACGCTGGAGCAGGAGGTGCAGCGTGGATCGTCCAGGAGCGCGACCACGCGGCGCCTTCGTTCCCGCAGCGCCGGCTCCAGCTCGGCCCGAGCCGCCGCCAGCGCCCGAACCGTCCTGTGCAGGATCTGTAAATGGTGCAGCGAGGTCTGTAGGTCTTAAAGAGAAAGGCCAGGGCTGGGTCACGCTGCTCCGCTGGGATCCGATCGGTTTCAGCCCCCCCCGGTGCCGCTCCAGCCGTACCTCCGGCCCGGTTCTGCAGCTCCTCCAGCGCCGCGTAGGTCACGGCCTTGAGCTGCGAGTGGATGGAGAGCCCCACGCTCCGGCTGAGCCCTGCGAGGCACCGGGGCACCGTCAGCACCTCGTTCATCCCCGGGGAACCGGCAGAACCTCCTCCGTCCCCCGGGGAACCGTCAGAACCTCGTTCATCCCCGGGGAACCGGCAGAACCTCCTCCGTCCCCCGAGGAACCGGCAGAACCTCGTTCATCCCCGGGGAACCGTCAGCACCCCGTCCATCCCCGGGGCACCGGCAGCACCCCGTTCATCCCCGGGGAACCGTCAGCACCTCGTTCATCCCCGGGGAACCGTCAGCACCTCCTCCGCCCCCCCGGGGAACCGGCAGAACCTCGTTCATCCCCGGGGCACCGGCAGAACCTCGTTCATCCCCGGGGAACCGGCAGCACCTTGTCCGTCCCCGGGGAACCGGCAGCACCTCGTTCATCCCCGGGGAACCGGCAGAACCTCCTCCGTCCCCCGGGGAACCGGCAGAACCTCGTTCATCCCCGGGGAACCGGCAGCACCTTGTCCGTCCCCGGGGAACCGGCAGCACCCCGTTCATCCCCGGGGAACCGGCAGCACCTTGTCCGTCCCCGGGGAACCGGCAGCACCCCGTCCATCCCCGGGGAACCGGCAGCACCCCGTCCATCCCCGGGGAACCGGCAGCACCCCGTCCATCCCCGGGGAACCGGCAGCACCCCGTCTACCCCCGGGGAACCGGCAGCACCCCGTTCATCCCCGGGGAACCGGCAGCACCCCGTTCATCCCCGGGGAACCGGCAGCACCCCGTTCATCCCCGGGGAACCGGCAGCACCCCGTTCATCCCCGGGGAACCGGCAGGACCCCGTCCATCCCCCGGGTGAAGCTCGGGGTGCCCCCCGGAGCCGCGCTTACCGCCCAGGTCAGCCAGGATCTGCTTTCGGGCCACCTCGAACTTGTCCACCACCATCTGCACGCCCTGCCGGGACACAGGAGCCGGTCAGCCTCGGGGAGCAGCCGCCGGGAGGGGCGGGAGCCCCGCGGGGCCGTTTCCAAATCCATTTTTAACGCGGCCGCGTCGCCTCCTCTCTCCTGCCCGAGCGCGCCCCGAGGGAAACGCGGCCACCCCCGGGCAGCGCCCGCTCGGGGACTCACCTGGGGGACATTGGCCAGGTGCTGTCGCAGCGTGCGCAGGGTGGAGGGCACAGCCCCCAGCCCCGGCTCCATCTGTCCCTTCACCCTCTGGTTGGTGACGAAGGCGCAGGTGACTCCGATCCTGCGGGGAACCGGCGGGCGGTGACTTTAAACCGAGGTTCCCCTCCCCGCCCTCTGCGAGTTTTTTGGGGGTGATTTGGGGCACTCACAGGATGATGAGGGAGGTGAAGGACAGGCAGGCCAGCAGGCAGCGGCGGCGGCAGCCCAGCGAGCGCCGGTGGGCTCGGAGGCGACCCCCGCACCTCCGGCGGCTCCGGCAGTAGCAGAAGCACATCCCGGCCACCGGCACGGCCACGGTGAAGAGCAGAGCCACGGCGGCACACACCACATAGCCCAGCTCGTACTGCACCACCTGAGGCACGGCACAGCCTCGTCGGCACCTCCGCACCGAGCCCGGGCAGCTCCCGGTGCCCCGAGCCAGGTGCGGAGCCGTCCCCACGGGATCCCGGCTCACCTGAGACGTCCGCACCGAGCCGGGGTCGTTCAGGGCCGTCCTGAGCAGCTCTGCAAAAATCATAAATATGGGAAAGAGGGGAAAGAGGCCGATGTATCCCCACCTTTCCTTGGGCAGCGGCACCGGGACAGAGGCAGAATCCCGGATTCGCTCCGGCAGAATCCCGGATTCGCTCCGGCAGAATCCCGGATTCGCTCCGGGCGCGGCGATCGCAGCCGGCGGTGCCGGTGCCGGTACCGGTACCGGCAGCAGCGGCTCGGAGCTCACCTGTGGGCAGCGGGTTTTGCTGGATGAGGTCCAGGCAGCTCCGGACGAGGCCGTAGAGGGGATCGAGCGAGCTGGGCACGCGGTGCAGAGCCGGCACCCGGATCTCGGCGTGGCGGTCGGTGAAGCGGAGGACACCGGTGGGACCGGAGGGGTGGCACTGCTGACCGGCAGAGCGGTGCAGCAGCAGCAGCAGCAGCAGCAGCAGCAGCAGCCCGGCCGCCCGCATGGCTCCGACCGTGGCGAGCAGAGAACCGGGGGGGCTCCGTCAGCCTCGGAGCGGCAGGAGAAGCATCCCCGGTGCCGGCTGGGCTCTGCTCCGGGAAACCGGCCCGACGGGTCAGCCGCTGCTCACAAAAGCCAGACGCTGCCGTGGCTTGTTCACCCCTCACGGGCTTGGCGGGGCTGAGCGGAGGCGCCTCCCAAAAAATCATCCCGGGCCTGTTTCGCAAGCCCCGGCTCCCCTGAGTCACCGCCGCGGGGTCCCCGCTGGAAAAGCCCTTCCCCAAAGGCTCCCCGGGATGCTTTTGGGATGGTTTTGGGGTGGTTTTGGGATTTTTTTTTTTTGGGATGCTTTTGGGATGGTTTTAGGATGGTTTTGGGGAGAGGGACGGGAGGTTTTGGGAATGGCTTTGGGATGGTTTTGGGATGGTTTTGGGGTGGTTGAATGGCTTTGGGATGGTTTTGGGGTGTTTTTGGGGTGTTTTTGGGATGGTTTTGGGATGGTTTTGGGATTTTTTTTTTTGGGATGGTTTTGGGATGGTTTGGGGAGAGGGACGGGGGGTTTTGGGAATGGCTTTGGGATGGTTTTGGGATGGTTTTGGGATTTTTTTGGGGGGATGCTTTTGGGAGAGGGACGGGAGGTTTTGGGAATGGCTTTGGGATGGTTTTGGGATGGTTTTGGGATTTTTTTTGGGATGCTTTTGGGGTGGTTTTGGGATTTTTTTTGGGGGGATGCTTTTGGGATGGTTTTGGGATGGTTTTGGGGAGAGGGACGGGAGGTTTTGGGAATGGCTTTGGGATGGTTTTGGGGTGGTTTTGGGGTGGTTTTGGGGTGGTTTTGGGATGGTTTTGGGATTTTTTTGGGGGATGGTTTTGGGGTGGTTTTGGGATGGTTTTGGGGTGTTTTTGGGGTGTTTTTGGGATGGTTTTGGGGATGGTTTTGGGGTGTTTTTGGGATTTTTTTTGGGGATGCTTTTGGGATGGTTTTGGGATGGTTTTGGGGAGAGGGACGGGAGGTTTTGGGAATGGCTTTGGGATGGTTTTGGGATGGCTTTGGGATGGTTTTGGGATTTTTTTGGGGGATGTTTTTGGGATGTTTTTGGGGTGGTTTTCGGATGGTTTTGGGGTGGTTGAATGGCTTTGGGATGGTTTTGGGATGGTTTTGGGATTTTTTTTTTTGGGATGCTTTTGGGATGGTTTGGGGAGAGGGACGGGGGGTTTTGGGAATGGCTTTGGGATGGTTTTGAGATGGTTTTGGGATTTTTTTGGGGGATGGTTTTGGGGTGGTTTTGGGATGGTTTTGGGGTGATTTTGGGTTTTTTTTTTTTTGGGGGATGCTTTTGGGATGCTTTTGGGATGGTTTTGGGGAGAGGGACGGGGGGTTTTGGGAATGGCTTTGGTGTGGTTTTGGGATGGCTTTGGGATGGTTTTGGGGTGTTTTTGGGGTGTTTTTGGGATTTTTTTTGGGGATGGTTTTGGGATGGTTTTGGGATGGTTTTGGGATTTTTTTTTGGGATGGTTTTGGGGTGGTTTTGGGGAGAGGGACGGGAGGTCTTGGGAATGGCTTTGGGATGGTTTTGGGGTGGTTTTGGGATGGTTTGGGGATTTTTTTGGGGGGATGGTTTTGGGATGGTTTGGGGAGAGGGACGGGGGGTTTTGGGAATGGCTTTGGGATGGCTTTGGGATGGTTTTAGGATGGTTTTGGGGTGTTTCTGGGGTGGTTTTGGGATGGTTTTGGGATGGTTTGGGGATAGTGAAGCCCCTGTCCTCGGGCTGGAGGTGCCCCGGCCCACCACGGCCACCTTGGGAGGAGGGATCTGGGGTTTTGGGCATCACTTGAGGGGTGGCAAAGCGGATCCTCGTGTGTGGATGGGGGTCAGAATCACCCCTCGGAAAAACATCCCGAGATCTGGGGTACAACAAGAAAACAAAACGAGGAGGAACACGCGGAGAGGGACCCCGAGCCCGCTCCGGCCGGGTGTGGGATGAATTTTCCACCCTCAGCCTCACACCCCGAGGCTTCCACTGCTCCTTCCCAGAGCCCTCATCTCCCTCCTCGGCATGGCCCGAGCTCTAATTACAGGCTGGGCTGGAAGCTCAGGAGGTTCCAGCTGATCCGGGTGCCGGGGGGAGCGGCCCCGCTGTGCCCAGACGGCCTCGGGGCACCCCGGGAGCCGCGACCCTGCTCGGCCGGGCGGGCCGGACCGGCCCTTCCTCCCCGGCGTGGATGTTAATCCTCCTGCTCCCCTTCCTTCTGGAAGTTTCCCTCTGGAAAAAGGGGATTTCAACCCAGCCGGAGCTTTTTTTTTGTTTTTTTTCCAGCCGCTTGGGAATGGGATGTTGAGGACGGGAAAATCCTGTCCCGGCTCGGCTTTGTGCCATCCTGGGACAGAATTTCCAGGGCCAGGAAAGCCTGGAAATTCTGTCCTGGGAATTTTCAGCAGGGATTATTTATGTGTCAATGAGTCTGTGCAGGGCCACGGAGCCCGCAGCGGAGCCGGGGATGATTTCCCACCTTGGTTTCCCATTCCCACCATCATTTCCCAACCACAGCCTCCATTTCCCGTCCCACGGTGATTTCCCGGATTTCCCATTCCCACGGCGATTTCCCGTATTTCCCATTCCCGTGGTGACTTTGGGATGGTTTTGGGATTTTTTTTGGGGTGGTTTTGGGGTGTTTTTGGGATTTTCTTTTGGGATGTTTTTGGGGGTGGTTTTGGGATGGTTTTGGGATGGTTTTGGGATTTTCTTTTGGGATGGTTTTGGGATTTTCTTTTGGGATGTTTTTGAGATGCTTTTGGGATGGTTTTATCCTCTCTCCTCCTGACCCAAGGGACAACTGCTGCTCCCAGCTGTGCTTAAAGAATTCATGGAAATTGTGGATATTGTGGGATACTTGTGGGTTCGGGGATGGGCACTGGTTCGGTGCCGGTTCGGTGCCTGTTCGGTGTCGGTTCTGTGCCGGTTCTGTGCCGGTTCGGTGCCTGTTCAGTGCCGGTTCGGTGCCACTCCGGTGCCGCTCCGGTGTCGCTTCTGTGCCGGTTTGGTGCCGGTTCGGTGCTGCTCCGGTGCCATTCCGGTGCCGTTCCTGTGCCGGTTCAGTGCCGCTCCGGTGCCGGTTCGGTGCCGGTTCTGTGCCGGTTCGGTGCCGGTTCAGTGCCGGTTCGGTGCCGTTCCGGTGCCGGTTCGGTGTCGCTCCTGTGCCGGTTCAGTGCCGGTTCGGTGCCGGTTCAGTGCCGGTTCAGCGCCGCTCCGGTGCCGGTTCAGCGCCGCTCCGGTGCCGGTTCAGTGCCGGTTCGGTGCCGTTCCGGTGCCGTTCCGGTGCCGTTCTGGTGCCGGTTCGGTGCCGTTCCGGTGCCGTTCCTGTGCCGTTCCGGTGCCGTTCCGGTGCCGTTCCGGTGCCGTTCCGATGCCGTTCCGGTGCCATTCCGGTGCCGTTCCGGTGCCGTTCCGGTGCCATTCCGGTGCCGTTCCTGTGCCGTTCCTGTGCCTCTCCGGTGCCGGTTCGGTGCCGGTTCGGTGCCGGTTCGCTACTGCGGTACCGCCTGTGGCCGCTACGCGGCGCAAGAGCCCCGGGGCGCCGCGCGGGGGGCGTGGCCTCCTCCTTGGTGGGCGTGGCCTCCTCCCAAGTGGGCGTGGCCTCGATTTATGGGCGTGGCCTCACGGTGCCCCGCGAGGCCCGGAAGTGACGTCACGCGCATGCGCGACGCCGTCGCCATCATGGCGGGCAGGGGGGCCTCACGCGTCCCGGAGCGGTGAGCGCGGCCCCGAGCGCGGCCCCGAGCGCGGCTCCTCCCGCCCGGGGGCTCCCGGAGGCTCCCGGCAGCTGGGAGGGAGCCGGGACCCGGCAGCGGCGGCGGGTGTCACATGGGTGTCGTGGGGACGGGGCTCTGTGGGGCTGCAGGGTGTGAGGGGCTGCAGGGTGTGAGGGTCCCTGGGGCTGCAGGGTGTGAGGGGCTGCAGGGTGTGAGGGTCTCTGAGGCTGCACGGTGTGAGGGGCTGCAGGGTGTGAGGGTCTCTGGGGCTGCAGGGTGTGAGGGTCCCTGAGCCAAGGGGGGATTTGGGAGTCCCGAGCTCGGTGAAGGTTTGAGGGTCCCCGGACCAGGCTCCTTCTTCCCAGGCTGGGGTCGGTTTGAGGTCTCTGGGTTTGAGGGTCCCCATGACAGGGGGGAATTTGAGGGGTCCCCAGGACTGGGGGGAATTTGAGGGTCCCTGGGCTGGACAGAGTTTGAGGGGTCCCCAGGACAGGGGGGAATTTGAGGGGTCCCCAGGACTGGGGGGAATTTGAGGGTCCCCAGGACAGGGGGGAATTTGAGGGGTCCTGGGCTGTGCAGAGTTTGAGGGGTCCCCATGGGTCGGGGGGTGTTTGGAGGATCCCTGGACATTGGGGAATTGTCAGCATCCCCTCTCCTGGTGAATTTGTGATTCCCAAGCCGGGGGGGTGTTGTGTTCGGGGGTCTGGGGGTGTTTGGGGGGCTCGGGCCGGGGTCTCTGAGCCGGTTTCACACCCCCACGGGTGCAGGTGGACTGACTACATCCCGCTGGGCTGCAGGATGCCGGGCACGCGCTTCATCGCCTTCAAGGTGCCCCTGAAGAAGGTGAGGGGGGCACTTTGGGGGTGCTTAGCAGCTCTGGGGATCCTTGAGAGAGTTCCCAGCTGGATTTTGGGGGCTCTGAAGGGGTCAGCTGGGCCAGGGCAGGCTCAGGCTGGACATATGGGGAATTTCTTCCTGAGAAGGGCGTTGGAACCGCCTGGGGAAGTTTGGGGTGCCCACAGCTGGGTCTGGATGGTGTTGAAAGGCTTTTCCAGCCTCAGTGGATCTGTGATTCTGTGTTTTTGAGCTGAATCCTTGGTTTGCAGCTTCCACCTGCAGCGTCTGGCTGCGTTTCTCGCTGCGGGGTTAAAAGTTGTCACTCGCCCCTGGGAGCTCTCAGCTGAGCAGCCCCAAAGCTCTGAGGCCCTGAGCACATCCCTGCCCGTAAAACTGGATGAGTTTTAATCTCATTTTCAGCCCAAACCAGCCCAGGATTCAGTGACCAAAGTCTGTCCTGCTTCAGCCGGTTCCTCTTGCCCGAGTCACCCCCGATCTCCAGGACACTCCGGAGCAGGAGCCTCTCCCCACCCACCACAACGCCCCCAGATTCAATAACTGAACTCTTAAAACATCACTTCCCGCAGAGTTTTGAGCAGAACCTCCTGCCAGAAGAGAGATTTTCCCCTCATGACCTCATCAGGAAGATCAAGGAGCGGCAGGAGGAGCTGGGGCTGATCATCGACCTGACATACACCACGCGCTACTACGGCCGCGAGGTCAGCGCCCAGAAACCCGGGGATTCTCCCCAAAAACAGCAGCCTGGGAGGGTGGGAGGGCCTGGAATCCTCTGGCAGGCCAGTGGGGCGTTTCTGATGGAATCTCCAACCCCCAGATCCTCTCTGAGCCCAGCCCAAGGTTGGGGATGCTGTTGAGATGGGGAAGAGCTGATTGCAGACGGCTTTGGCTGGGTGGGCAGTCATGGTAAGGTGTTCCAGCTTCAGTGTGTGCTCCATCATCCCCAGGGAGAAAACAGAGCAAAGGAATAATCCAGAATGTTCTCTGTGCAGGGAGTAAAACAGAGCTTTTCTGACCTAAAATTGCGTAGCTGTTCTTTGAGGCTCGGTGGGAAAATTCATTATTCTGGTTTATTACCTGTGATTCTTTAATTAGCAAGAATCTTTGTGCTTTTTTTGAAATGATTGAGGGTTTTTCCTGTAGGAGCTGCCCTCCACGCTGAGGTACTCGAAGATCCTGACCATGGGACGTGAGATCCCAAACAGGAGAACCATTTTGAGGTTCAATTACCTGGTGAAAAAGTTTCTGACGGACAACAAAGACAACGGTGAGCGTGGATCTCCCTGACTCTGGGTGTGGGAATGTGGAGGCAATAAATTGGGATTTTCCTGGTGGAGGAATTCAGGTTGGCTCTGATAATCCAGGCTGGATGGGTTTGGAGCAGCCTGGGACAGCAGGAGGTGGCACTGGATGGGTTTGAGCTCCTTTCCATCCCAAACCACTGCAAAAATCACCACAAATCCGTGGTGATTTGTGCCTCAATCGACTCTGAGCTCTGGGATTGTGCAGATGAGCTGCCAGGATTAACAAGTTGATGAACTTGAGTGCTAATTAGGCATAGCTACGGTGATGTGGTGGTTGTTTCTGTTCACTGATGGAGGGTTGATGCAGATTTTGGGGAGATTTTGGGGAGATTTGGGAGGAGAAGCAGCTGAACATCCCCTGTGTGTGTTCCAGATAAACTCATCGGGGTGCACTGCACGCATGGCTTGAACAGGACTGGCTACTTGGTCTGCAGGTGAGCTCTGCTGGCTCAGGTGAGCTTCAGTGGTGCCATTTTCAGCAGAAAACAAGAGTGGAGTGATTTCTGTGATCCCAGACTTGCATGGATTTACAGCTTTTGTTAGCAAGGGGTTTTCATCCCAAAATTCACCATCAAATGCTGATCATTTAAATAAAAGGTTTAAAACTCCCCACTCTTTTTTTTATTTTTTCCTGTTTAAATCATCACCAGCCCATCAGAGTTTTCATAATTAATTGTGTAATTAGGGATTTCTCGTTGCTCTGTGCAGGTACCTGATTGATGTTGAAGGCATGGAGCCAAATGCTGCCATAGAGTGTGAGTGTCCTGCTGGGGTGGGGAATGCTCAGGGGGGTTTGGGATGGCTCCAGGGGGGGAACTCTGCTTGGTGAAGGGGTTTGAACCCTTCTGGGGGGGTTTCAAACTCTTCTGGGGGTTTCAAACCCTTCTGGAGGGGTTTCAAACCCTTCTGGGGGGTTTCAAACCCTTCTGGGGGATCTCAAACCCTTCTGGGGGGGGTTCAAACCCTTCTGGGGGGGTTTCAAACTCTTCTGGAGGGTTTCAAATCCTTCTGGGGGGATTTCAAACCCTTCTGGAGGATTTCAAACTCTTCTGGGGGTGTCTCAAACCCTTCTGGAGGGGTTTCAAACCCATCTGGGGGGGTTTCAAACCCTTCTGGAGGGGTCTCAAACCTTTCTGGGGGGTTTCAAACCCTTCTGGTGGGTTTCAAACCCTTTTGGAGGGGTTTCAAACCCTTTTGGAGGGTCTCAAACCCTTCTGGAGGGTCTCAAACCCTTCTGGAGGGGTCTCAAACCCTTCTGGAGGGGTTCGAACCATTCTGGGGGGGTTTCAAACCCCTTCTGGGGGTGTCTCAAACCCTTCTGGAGGGGTTCAAACCCTTCTGGGGGGGTCTCAAACTCTTCTGGGGGGTTTCAAACCCTTCTGGGGGGATCTCAAACCCTTCTGGAGGGTCTCAAACTCTTCTGGGGGGTCTCAAACCCTTCTGGAGGGTCTCAAACTCTTCTGGTGGGTCTCAAACCCTTCTGGAGGGGTTCAAACCCTTCTGGGGGATCTCAAACCCTTCTGGGGGTGTCTCAAACCCTTCTGGAGGGGTCTCAAACCCTTCTGGGGGGTTTCAAACCCTTCTGGGGGGGTCTCAAACCCTTCTGGAGGGGTCTCAAACTCTTCTGGGGGGAGTTTCAAACTCTTCTGGGGGGGTCTCAAACCCATCTGGAGGGGTTTCAAACCCTTCTGGAGGGTCTCAAACCCATCTGGGGGGATTTCAAACCCTTCTGGGGGGGGTCTCAAACCCTTCTGGGGGGGGTCTCAAACCCTTCTGGAGGGTCTCAAATCCTTCTGGGGGGTCTCAAGTGCTCAGCAGCCCCAAGGCTGACTCGTGTTGGGGTGACTCTGTCTCTCCCCAGTGTTCAACAAGTCTCGAGGGCATCCCATGGAGAGACCAAACTACATCCAGGATCTGCAGAGGAGAGCCCTGAAAAAGTGAGTCTGGGCGTTCCAGGAGGGAGGAGAGCTGCTGGAGGAGGTGATGAAGCTCAGGGCAGCTCCAGGAGGGGAGGTGGCAGCTGGGGGAGCACGCAGGGCAAGGGGAAAACGGTTTAAAGTATTTTAAAACGGTTTAAAAATGGTTTAAAGCTGACAGAGGGCAGGGTTGGGTGGGATGTTGGGAGAAATCCCTCCCTGGGAGGCTGGTGATGGGCTGGGATGGAATTCCCAGAAAAATCTGTGGCTGCTCCATCCCTGGAAGCGTCCCAGGTCAGGTTGGAGCAGCCTGGGATAGGGGAAGGTGTCCCTGCCCGTGGGTGGGATTTAATGTCCTTTCCAAACCATTCTGGGATTGGAACTGGCTGGAAAAACACCCAGGCCCCCTTTTCTGGGCGAGCAGGGATGGGAAGGGCAGAGATCCGGTGTGAAAGAGCTGATGTGATCACCCAGTGAGCGAAAAACTCAGTTTTTCCAGCGAAAACATCTGGATTTCTCCTTAAAATTCCCTTCCAAAGCAGCTGTGAGCTGAAGAATTTGGGCTCAGACCTCTCCAGGAAAAAAGGCAGCGCCCCAGGGAAGCCCCAGAAGCAGCTGGTGAAGCAGCACCAGCCACCCCTGGCAGTGCCCAGGTAGGTGTTTTCTCCTTTTCTTGGAAGGGGAAACAAATTCCAGCTGGAATCCAGGAATTTGCAGGGAAATCCAGGAATTTGCAGGGAAAATCAGGAATTTGCAGGGAAATCCGGGAATTTGCAGGGAAATCCGGGAATTTGCAGGGAAATCCAGGAATGTACAGGGAAATCCAGGAATTTGCAGGGAAATCCAGGAATTTGCAGGGAAAATCAGGAATTTGCAGGGAAAATCAGGAATTTGCAGGGAAATCCAGGAATGTACAGGGAAATCCAGGAATTTGCAGGGAAATCCAGGAATTTGCAGGGAAATCCAGGAATGTGCAGGGAAATCCAGGAATGTGCAGGGAAATCCAGGAATTTGCAGGGAAATCCAGGAATTTGCAAGGAAATCCAGGAATTTGCAGGGAAATCCAGGAGTTTGCAGGGAAATCCAGGAATTTGCAGGGAAATCCAGGAATTTGCAGGGAAATCCAGGAATTTGCAGGGAAATCCAGGAATGTACAGGGAAATTCAGGAATCTTCAGGGAAATCCAGGAATTTGCAGGGAAATCCAGGAATTTACAGGGAAATCCAGGAATTTGCAGGGAAATCCAGGAATTTCCAGGGTAATTCAGGATTTTGCAGGGAAATCCAGGAATTTGCAGGGAAATTCAGGAATGTACAGGGAAATCCAGGAATGTACAGGGAAATCCGGGAATTTGCAGGGAAATCCAGGAATTTGCAGGGAAATCCAGGAATTTGCAGGGAAAATCAGGAATTTGCAGGGAAAATCAGGAATTTGCAGGGAAAATCAGGAATTTGCAGGGAAATCCAGGAATTTTCAGGGAAATCCAGGAATTTTCAGGGAAATCCAGGAATGTACAGGGAAATCCAGGAATTTGCAGGGAAATCCAGGAATTTGCAGGGAAATCCAGGAATTTGCAGGGAAATCCAGGAATGTACAGGGAAATCCAGGAATGTACAGGGAAATCCAGGAATCTTCAGGGAAATTCAGGAATCTGCAGGGAAATCCAGGAATTTGCAGGGAAATCGAGGAATTTGCAGGGAAATTCAGGAATTTGCAGGGAAAATCAGGAATTTGCAAGGAAATCCAGGAATTTGCAAGGAAATCCAGGAATTTGCAGGGAAATCCAGGAATGTACAGGGAAATCCAGGAATGTACAGGGAAATCCAGGAATGTACAGGGAAATCCAGGAATTTACAGGGAAATTCAGGTGAAAACCTCTCAGAAATCAGGAGTGAACCTCTCCGGGTGCCCTCCTCTTCCACGCTGCAGGAAAAGGCTCTGGGTGCACCCAGAGGTGCTGAGGGAATTCCCAGCCAGCCCTTTTTTGGGTGCTGACTCCCCAATTTCCTCGCAGGAGTCCCGGCAGCTCCAGGAAGAAGCAGCGGCCTGGCCCCACGGCTCAGGGACAGCCCCAGGAGCTGGGCCACAGGCACGGGGCCCTGGGACAGCTGGAGAAGAAGAAGCTGGAGAAGCTGGAGAAGAGGCAGCTGGAGCAGAAACAGCTGGAGCAGCTGGAGCAGAAACAGCTGGAGCAGATGAAGTTGGAGCAGCTGGAGCAGAAACAGCTGGAGCAGAAGAAGTTGGAGCAGCTGGAGCAGAAGAAGCAGAGGAGGCTGGAGAAAAAACAGCGGAAAAAGCTGGAGAAGAGACAGCAGAAGAAGCTGGAGAAGAGACAGAAAAAGCTGGAGCGTCTGGAGCAGAATCATCTGGAACAAGGGCAGGATCATCTGGAGCAGAGGCAGCAGAAGAAGCTGGAACAGAAGCAGCAGAGGCAGCAGAGTTTCCTGGAGCAGAATCATCTGGAACAAGGGCAGGATCATCTGGAGCAGAGGCAGCAGAAGAAGCTGGAACAGAATTGTCTGGAGCAGAGGCAGCAGAAGCAGCAGAATCACCTGGAACAAGGGCAGAAGAAACAGAATCATCTGGAGCAGAGGCAGCAGAGTTTCCTGGAGCAGAATCATCTGGAACAAGGGCAGAAGAAACAGAATCATCTGGAGCAGAGGCAGCAGAGTTTCCTGGAGCAGAATCATCTGGAACAAGGGCAGAAGAAGCTGGAGCAGAGGCAGCAGAAGAAGCTGGAGCAGAAGCAGCAGAATTATTTGGAGCAGAGGCAGCAGAATCACCTGGAGCAGAATTATCTGGAGCAGAGTTTCCCAGAGCAGAGGAAGCAGAAGAAGCTGGAACAGAGGAAGCTGGAACAGAAGAATCTGGAACAGAAGCAGCAGAGGCAGCAGAGTTTCCTGGAGCAAAATTGTCTGGAGCAGAGGCAGAAGAATCATCTGGAGCAGAATCATCTGGATCAGAGTTTCCTGGACCAGAGGCAGCCCTGCACTTTCCCCCCCAAGAACTTTTGCCTTTCCCCACCCCTCAAGAAGCAGCACAAGGAGCTGTTCCCCACCCAGATCCCTCATCCCTGGCTCACCCCAGGTGAGCCCTCACCTGCCAGGAAACGCCGGCGCAGGAAACACAAACTGCGGCAGCAAGAAATATCCTGACAACACCAGAGATTTCCACCAGGAAAAACCCTCCCAGGGCTGGAGGGGACAGCTGTGGCTCAGCCAGGAACTGGGTGTGGAGCAGAGGAACAGGGCTATTTTTTAATCTGATTTCTTTTACTACTCCCAGATGCTTTTACACGGAATTTTTTTAACGTGATGCTGCGCAGAGTCCGACCCGTGGGGGATGCAGGGAATAAAAATAAACATGGACTCAAGCAGAGCTGCAATAATCCTAAAGAAATCCTCAGGCATCCCTAGGACTTTCAACAAAACGGGTTTTTGTTGTTTTCCTCAACAAGAAACGGGATTGGGCCTGAAACACCGGATTTTTGTGTCTCGTTTTTACCCACTTTTGCTAAAGTAAATTTCCACGGTGTACAAACTGCAGCCTGGGTGTGGAGCAGTCATTTCCCCGGAGGGGCCCGTGCAGGATCCGCGCTCCGGGGGGGGTCGGGCGGGGCTCGCCCGGTTTTGGGGTGAAAACGGCCGGGTTTGGGCTGGGCCTGAGCGCGGCCTTTCCGCGGGCGCTGCCCCTTTAAGACGTGAGCTGTGACGTCATGACGCACGGCGTACCGCGGAGGAAACGGAAGCGGCAGGGCGGGAGTGGGTGCTGCATACCCGGATGTTGAGGCGGTTTCTGATTGGCTGCCGGAAGCGAGGCTGGGCGGTGCTCCGGGCGTGTGGGGAAGAACCCGGAAGTGCTGAGGGCAACCGGCGGCGGCGGGCGCGCCAGGTCCGGTCAGGGCTGGGCCGGGGATGGGGAGGGCTCTGTGGGATGGGGGTCCCGACCTTTGCCGGGGGGGAAACCCTCCGAGCATCGGGAGCGGCTCGAGCCGCCGGGACCGTGGTGCTGGGACCTCTCCCGAGAGACCGCACCGCTTGTGGGGGGCTGCCGGAGGGTCTCGTGTGGAGGCGCGGTCGGGGGCTCTGCAGTCTTCTCTGTAAGGAGAGGAACCCGCTCCAGAGCATTCCGGCTGTGCCCTATTCACTTTAGGAAGGAGAATCCCGGCGGGGGTCTGGCTGTGGGAAGGGGGATCTGCTTTGGGCTGGGAGATGTTTCCCCTCAGGACGGAGGATCCGGTCCGGCGGCTCTGACCGGGCCATCTTTCCCCTCAGGACACGGGGATTCGTTCTGGGGCTCCCCTTGCCCGGGGGGCTTTGGTTAGGGGGTCCTCTTTTCCTTTTTTAGGGGCTGTTTGGGGGGACAATCGGTGCGGGAGGGTCTTCCCTGCTCTCCCAAGGGCTCCGATTTTGGGGAGGGGTCACCCCTCTTTCCACAGAGCCGGGGAGGGGCTGGAGTTTGGGGGGATGATTTGAACACTTCATTTTGAGGGGTGCTGTGGGATTTAGAGGGGAGGGGTCCCAGGGTGTGAGTGGGGTCTGTTCTCCCTGTAAAGGACCGTGAGCCTTGGCAGGGATTATTTTGAAGAAGGGATTTGATTCCATGATTTCCATGATTTTGTGACTGTGTGATTCCATGATTTCCATGATTCCACGATTCCATGACTGTGTGATTCCATGATTTCCATGATTTTGTGACTGTGTGATTCCATGATTTCTGTGATTCCATGATTTGTGTGATTCCACGATTTTGTGATTGTGTGCTTCCATTATTTCCGTGATTCCATGATTTTGTGACTGTGTGATTCCATGATTTGTGTGATTCCATGATTTGTGTGGTTCCATGATTTCCATGATTCAGTGATTTTGTGACTGTGTGATTCCATGATTTGTGTGATTCCACAATTTTGTGATTGTGTGATTTCATTATTTCCGTGATTCCATGATTCCGTGACTGTGTGATTCCATGATTTGTGTGATTCCACGATTTTGTGATTGTGTGATTCCATGATTTGTGTGATTCCACGATTTTGTGATTGTGTGATTCCATGATTTGTGTGATTCCACGATTTTGTGACTGTGTGATTCCATGATTCCATGACTGTGTGATTCCATGACTGTGTGATTCCATGATTCCATGACTGTGTGATTCCATGATTTATGTGATTCCACAATTTTGTGACTATGTGATTCCACGATTTCCACGATTCCGTGATTTCCATGATTCCATGATTTCCGTGATTCCACGATTTTGTGACTGTGTGATTCCATGATTCCATGACTATGTGATTCCATGATTTGTGTGATTCCATGACTGTGTGATTCCATGATTCCATGACTGTGTGATTCCATGATTTGTGTGATTCCATGATTTTGTGACTGTGTGATTCCATGATTCCATGACTGTGTGATTCCATGATTTGTGTGATTCCACAATTTTGTGACTGTGTGATTCCGTGATTTCCACGATTCCATGATTCCATGATTTCCGTGATTCCACGATTTTGTGACTGTGTGATTCCATGATTCCATGACTATGTGATTCCACGATTTCTGTGATTCCACGATTCCATGATTTCCGTGATTCCATGATTTCCGTGATTCCATGATTTTGTGACTGTGTGATTCCACGATTTGTGTGATTCCACGATTCCATGATTTCCGTGATTCCACGATTTCCGTGATCCCACAATTCCCATCCTTCAGCGATGATCCCCCATTCCCATCCCCGCCGCTCCTGACCCCTCCGCGTGTCCCCGCAGAGCCCGTCCCATGCGTGTGACCATGCCGGGCCCCGGCGGCGCCGGGCTGGCCCCGGAGGAGCGCGTGCGGCGGCTGATCCAGGCCGGGAGCAGCGTGGAGGTGAGCGAGGACATCCCCCCGCGCCGCTACTTCCGCTCGGGCGTGGAGATGCTGCGCATGGCCACCGTCTACCGCGAGGAGGGCAACCTGGAGCACGCCTTCATCCTCTACAACAAGTACATCACGTAAGGATGGGGGGCTATGGGGGGCTGGCACGGGGGTCTCGGGGGTCTCAGGGTGGTGGGAGAGCTCCACAAGTCTGGGTTGGGGTTGGGGGTCTGCTCCTAAAGGGATTTGGGGTGCTGCGGTGGGTGGGATTGGTCAGGAGGGGTTGGGAGGGAACAAAGCCACAGGTGCAGCTCAGATTGGTGGGGTTGGAAAGGCACAGATGCAGCTCAGACTGGTCAGGAGATGTTGGGAAGGTGAGGTACAAAGCCACAGAAGCAGCTCAGACTGGTCAGGAGATGTTGGAAAGGTGAGGTACAAAGCCACAGAGGTGTTGGAAAGGCACAGATGCAGCTCAGACTGGCCAGGAGATGTTGTAAAGGTGAGGTACAAAGTCACAGAGGTGTTGGAAAGCCACAGGTGCAGCTCAGACTGGTCTGGAGGTGTTGTAAAGGTGAGGTACAAAGTCACAGAGGTGTTGGAAAGCCACAGGTGCAGCTCAGACTGGTCAGGAGATGTTGGAAAGCCACAGGTGCAGCTCAGACTGGTCAGGAGATGTTGGAAAGGTGAGGCACAAAGCCACAGAGGTGTTGGAAAGCCACAGATCCAGCTCAGCCTGGTCAGGAGATGTTGGAAAGGCCTAGATCCAGCTCAGACTGGTCAGGAGATGTTGGAAAGGTGAGGTACAAAGTCACAGAGGTGTTGGAAAGCCACAAAGCCACAGAAGCAGCTCAGACTGGCCAGGAGATGTTGGGAAGGTGAGGCACAAAGCCACAGAGGTGTTGGACAGGCACAAATCCACAGATCCAGCTCAGACTGGTCAGGAGGGGTTGGGAAGGTGAGGCACAAATCCACAGAAGCAGCTCAGACTGGTCAGGAGATGTTGGAAATCCACAGGAGCAGCTCAGACTGGTCAGGAGATGTTGGAAAGGTGAGGCACAAAGTCACAGAGGTGTTGAAAAGCCACAGGTGCAGCTCAGACTGGCCAGGAGATGTTGGAAAGGCACAGGTGCAGCTCAGACTGGCCAGGAGATGTTGGAAAGGCACAGGTGCAGCTCAGACTGGCCAGGAGGTGTTGGAAAGGCACAAAGCCACAGATACAGCTCACTTGTGAAAGTTTCCAGAATCCATAATCCCAGAAAAGTTTGGCTTGGAGACCATCCAAGCCCAGGCAGGGTCACCTGGAGCAGGTGACACAGGGACAGGTCCAGGTGAGCTTGGAATGTCTCCAGAGTGGGAGACTCCAGCTGTTCCAGCCACGCTCCATGGAAGGAATTTCTTCCTCCTGCTGAGGCTGAACTTTTATGTGGCCCTCACTCCTTGTCCTGGGCACTGATGGGAGAGTCTGGCACCATCCTCTGGCACCCCTGTGGGATTCTGGTGTTATGGGAATGAAATTCCCACAGGATCCAAGCTTGGATCTCTCTGTCCCTCAGGAGACTGCGGTCAGGTCCACCTGTAGGTCCGAGTCTGCAGGAGTTTCATCACCTCAGTTGGCCTCAGTTTTATTTTAGGTCAGCTGTGCCATCCTAGGGCTGGGCAGGGATCCCTGGGCAGGGATTTCTGTATCCAGTGTCCACCTGGAAGGGTCCAGGCTGCGCTGTGGTGGCGACTAATCCACCCTCAGAGGAGAATCCTGATTTACTCTGAGCCTGGTTTAGTCTGAGCCTGTTTTACTCAGAGCCTGGTTTACTCAGAGCCTGGTTTACTCAGAGCCTGGTTTACTCTGAGCCTGGTTTACTCTGAGCCTGCTTTACTCAGAGCCTGGTTTACTCAGAGACTGGTTTACTCAGAGCCTGATTTACTCAGAGCCTGGTTTACTCTGAGACTGGTTTAGTCTGAGCCTGGTTTACTCAGAGCCTGGTTTACTCAGAGCCTGGTTTACTCAGAGACTGGTTTACTCCGAAACTGATTTACTCTGAGCCTGATTTACTCAGAGCCTGGTTTACTCAGAGACTGGTTTAGTCTGAGCCTGCTTTACTCCAAGCCTGGTTTACTCAGTGCCTGGTTTACTCTGAGACTGGTTTACTCAGAGACTGCTTTACTCCGAGCCTGCTTTACTCCGAGCCTGCTTTACTCTGAGCCTGCTTTGCTCTGAGCCTGGTTTACTCCGAGCCTGGTTTACTCCGAGCCTGATTTACTCAGAACCTGATTTACTCCGAGCCTGCTTTACTCAGAACCTGCTTTACTCAGAGCCTGATTTACTCTGAGCCTGTTTTACTCCGAGCCTGCTTTACTCAGAGCCTGATTTACTCCGAGCCTGGTTTACTCTGAGCCTGGTTTACTCCGAGCCTGGTTTACTCTGAGCCTGATTTACTCCGAGCCTGATTTATTGTAGGTTTTTTTTTTAGGGGTTTTTTTTGTAGGGTTTTTTGTAGGGTTTTTATTTGTAGGGTTCTTTTTTTGTGTTTTTTTTTAAGTTGGTTTTTTTTTTAGGGTTTTTTTTTTGTAGGTTTTTTTTTGTAGAGTTTTTTTTTGCAGGATTTTTTTTTGTAGGGTTTTTTTTGTAGGGTTTTTTTTTTTGTAGGGTTTTTTTTGGTAGGGTTTTTTTGTAGGGTTTTTTTTGTAGTTTGTTTTTTTTGTAGGGCTTCTTTTTCCCTAATTCTGTCCCTTGTGGTGTCACCGGTGTCCTCTGCGCTGTTCCCACTCACCCAAAACGACGTTGTCACCTCCGTGGCCGTTTTCCCTCCACGTGCAGGGTTGCTGCCCCTTCAACCCCAGACATTTTTCTCCGATTAGCTTTCCTCCCCTCCTCACACTTGCTGAGCTTTTATGGGCATGGTGGCGACTGCTCTGCGAGCTGGGGAGTGTAAAAACCTTTGGGAAAGGTTCCAGGCCCCTTCAGGCAGCTGGGCCCGAAGGAGGAACTTTTTAACTAAACAAATGTTTGATTGTAGCAGCCAGAGGTTGTGCTCCCTGCAGATTTCAAATGCTCCTGGCATTTCCAGCCTGGAAGGGTGGAAAACCTTCCCCTGCTGGGGTTTTTTCTCTCGTTCGGTCTCAGTTGTTTATTTTTTCCTTATCAGCATTACAAGGTACAAGGAGCTGTGTGCACTATGATAGAAAAGGGGTAAAATGGCTAAAAAAGATCTTTTTCAAGGTCTTTTATATGTCCATTTACCCAATTAACAGATGCCAACTAAATTATTTTTATTAGTGACCCAACACCTGAGTGCTGCACTGTGACATTTTCTACCCAATCACTTAAAACCACCCAAAAACCCCCAGGAGAAGAAGATGAAGAAGAAAGAAGAAGGACAAGAGACAACACCCCAAATCCTCCATCCTGTCTCCTGTTCTCTAAACTACTTTTTCACCCAGTGATTTAAAAAACTTTCTGATTTACACATTTACACTTTTCCTATCTAACTTTAGCATTTGTTTTCATGTATCACCATGAAAACACGCTCATGAATTTCATATTATGTGAAATTCAGTGTTTCTTTGAATCTTATAACTAAATATTAGAAACAAGGGCACACAGTCTGTGTCTCAGACTCCAACAGTGGGGCAGCTGGGAGCGTTCAGGATGGAGAAGAAAAGGCTCTGGGGAGACCTGAGGGTCCCTTCTGCTGCCTAAAGAGGGGTTATAAAAAGGGAGAGGGACTTTTTGTACACAGGCAGAGGGTGGAGAATGGTTTTGAACTGAAAAGAAGGCAGGGATGGATGGAATACTGGGAAGGAATTCTTCCCTGGGAGGGGATGGGATGGAATTCCCAGAGAAGCTGTGGCTGTCCCTGGATCCCTGGAAGTGTCCAAGGCCAGCTTGGAGCAGCCTGGGACAGTGGGAGGTGGCACTGGGTGAGGTTTGAGGTCCCATCCTGGCCATTCCATGATTTTCTAACTATCTCCAGGATTTTTAACCTTGCAAGCCTTTCCTTGCCTGTGCTCTCCTGCCCTGATCCAAGTGGGTTTTCCTTAAATCACCAGCAGGAACGCTGGGGTTAACTTGTTAAAGCCAAATAAGAAGGGGAAAAAACGTAATAAGACACAACTTTGAGCCAAATGAGAAAGAAAAATAATAAGACACAATTTGTCTGTAATGTTGGGGCTCCTCAATTTGCTTGGATCAGCTCCAGGGACTCATGGGGGTGTCCCAAGGGCCTCGAGAGCCACCAGCTTGGCCTGGGCAGTGGAGCTGGGCTTAAAAATAGTCCTGGCTGTGCTGCTCGGTGCCAAACAGCTGCTGCAGGTTTGAACCAGCCCAAAACTCCTGGCTGTGGGAGGTTTTGGTCTTGCCAGGGCTGTCCATAGGAAACAGGAGCTGTTCCAGCCCCTTTTTCTGTCCCAGTCCAGCCCTGCCGTTTCCCTCTGGCTGCCTGAGCCTTCCTCTCATCCTCCTGCCCAGTTTTTTCCCCCCCACTTCCTGACTTGTGGAAATCCCAGCTGTCTCTGCTGGTTTTTCCATCTTGCCCAGGCCAGCATCTGCTCTTAATCCTTCCTAATTAATCCCTTCCATTTTAATCTAGGAGCTGCTGGCAGCGCTCGGGGCCGAGCTTTTCCCGCTTGGTTTTGCTCGGTTTGTTCTGCTCTGTGTGGCAGAATTCCCTCGTTCCCTGTGCCTGGGACATCCTCCCGAAAGGAGGGCAGGGATTTTGAGTTCTCCCCAAAGCTTTGTGGGTGCCCAGAGCCAGCAAAGCTCGGCTTGCAGGAGAGAAAGGCCTGGCTGAGCTCAGCCTGGTCAACTCGAGCTGTCTCGAGCCTGGGGAGCCTCAGAGAGCTGAGCCAGAGCGATCTGCCCGTTGTTTGTGGGATTTTCACCTTGTTTTAGTGCTTGTAGAACTCGTGGAAGGATCTCTTTGTGGCCTTCCAGCACTTAAAGGAGGCTTCTGAAATAGAGAAGAGGAACTTTTTTAGCTGAGCATTAACAAGGGGGAACAGCAGAGCTTTAGCTTGGGTGGGAGAGAGAAATCCTGTGAGGCTGGGGAGGCCCTGGCACAGCATTCCCAGAGCAGCTGTGGCTTCCCCAGGATCTCTGGAAGCGTCCCAGGCCAGGCTGGACGGGGCTGGGAGCAGTTTGGGCCGGTGGGAGCTGAGTGGGACGATGCTGAGCTCGGTCTTGATTTCCCTCCCCAAATCCAGCACGGAATTCTCCCTCCTGCCTGGAATACCTGGGGTGCTCAGGCTGCAGAGCTCCTGGTGCAGCAGCTGGGGCTCTTCACTTGTTTTTAGCTCAGCTGCAAGTTTTCCCTGGCCGGGGTCGGAGTTAATTTCCCCTCCTGCACAAACTCTGAGTCAGTCCTTGAGCTGGAATCCCGGGAATCCCAGGTGTGGGCAGGTCACCGCTGCGCCCTCGGTGCTTCAGAGCAGGTTATTAATGGTTCTCTTCAAAACAAAGGTGTTACCCCTGAGGATCACATCCAGGTGGGAGGAAAATCTGTGTGAATCACTTGGGATCGAGGGAGATCTCCTGAGGATCACCTCCAGGTGGAATGAAAACCTGTGTGAATCCCTTGGGATCCAGGGAGATCTCCTGAGGCTCATCTGAGGAAAACCTGCGTGAATCCCTTGGGATCAAGTGGGATCCCCTGAGGATCACCTCCAGGTGGGAGGAAAATCTGTGTGAATCCCTTGGGATCCAGGGAGATCTCCTGAGGATCACCTCCAGGTGGAATGAAAACCTGTGTGAATCCCTTGGGATCCAGAGAGATCTCCTGAGGATCACCTGAGGAAAACCTGTGTGAATCCCTTGGGATCGAGGGAGATCTCCTGAGGATCACCTGAGGAAAACCTGTGTGAATCCCTTGGGATCGAGGGAGATCCCCTGAGGATCACCTCCAGGTGGAATGAAAACCTGTGTGAATCCCTTGGGATCCAGGGAGATCCCCTGAGGCTCACCTGAGGAAAACCTGTGTGAATCCCTTGGGATCCAGGGAGATCTCCTGAGGATCACCTCCAAGTGGAATGAAAACCTGTGTGAATCCCTTGGGATCCAGGGAGATCTCCTGAGGATCACCTGAGGAAAACCTGTGTGAATCCCTTGGGATCGAGTGGGATCCCCTGAGGATCACCTCCAGAGGCCAGGTGGAATGAAAACCTGTGTGAATCACTTGAGATCCAGGGAGATCACCTGAGGAAAACCTGCATGAATCCCTTGGGATCGAGGGAGATCCCCTGAGGATCGCCTCCAAGTGGAATGAAAACCTGTGTGAATCCCTTGGGATCAAGTGAGATCCCCTGAGGATCACCTCCAGAGGCCAGGTGGGAGGAAAACCTGCATGAATCTCTTGGGATCGAGGGAGATCTCCTGAGGATCACCTCCAGGTGGAATGAAAACCTGTGTGAATCACTTGAGATCCAGGGAGATCTCCTGAGGCTCACCTGAGGAAAACCTGTGTGAATCCCTTGGGATCCAGGGAGATCTCCTGAGGATCACCTCCAGAGGCCAGGTGGGAGGAAAACCTGCATGAATCTCTTGGGATCGAGTGGGATCCCCTGAGGATCACCTGAGGAAAACCTGTGTGAATCCCTTGGGATCCAGGGAGTTCTCCTGAGGATCACCTGAGGAAAACCTGTGTGAATCCCTTGGGATCAAGTGGGATCCCCTGAGAATCACCTCCAGAGGACAGGTGGAATGAAAACCTGCATGAATCCATTGGGATCGAGTGGGATCTCCTGAGGATCACCTGAGGAAAACCTGTGTGAATCCCTTGGGATCCAGGGAGATCCCCTGAGAATCACCTCCAGAGGCCAGGTGGGAGGAAAACCTGCGTGAATCCCTTGGGATCGAGGGAGATCTCCTAAGGATCACCTCCAGAGGCCAGGTGGGAGGAAAACCTGCGTGAATCCCTTGGGATCCAGAGAGATCCCCTGAGGATCACCTCCAGAGGCCAGGTGGAATGAAAACCTGTGTGAATCACTTGGGATCCAGGGAGATCTCCTGAGGATCACCTCCAAGTGGAATGAAAACCTGTGTGAATCCCTTGGGATCCAGGGAGTTCTCCTGAGAATCACCTCCAGAGGCCAGGTGGGAGGAAAACCTCCGTGAATCCCTTGGGATCCAGAGAGATCCCCTGAGGATCACCTCCAGGTGGGAGGAAAATCTGTGTGAATCCCTTGGGATCCAGGGAGATCTGAGGATCACCTCCAGGTGGGAGGAAAATCTGTGTGAATCCCTTGAGATCCAGGGAGATCTCCTGAGGATCACCTGAGGAAAACCTGCATGAATCCCTTGGGATCCAGGGAGATCTCCTGAGGCTCACCTGAGGAAAACCTGTGTGAATCCCTTGGGATCGAGTGGGATCTCCTGAGTGCAGAGCTCCAGGGGCTGTTACGGGATGGGGGGGTTCCTGCAGACAGCCAGACTGCCCTGAGAGGGAGGGAGCACAGGGATCCCCCAAATCACCACTGAACTGTCCTCAAGCTTCTGTCCCGTTTTTCCCAGGCTCTTCATCGAGAAGCTGCCGCAGCACCGCGATTACAAAAGCGCCGTCATTCCTGAGAAAAGGGACACGGTCAAAGTAAGTGGGGGACGTGCTCAGGTCATGCAGCTTGGGCTTCTGTGGCTCTGGGGTGAGCGAGCCACACAAATGTTGAGAAGCCTTGGCTTGGCCAGGCGGTTCTGACCCTTTGGGAGTTGAGTTTTGGGTCTCTCACTCCCAAGGAATCCTCTGTGGGGCTGGAGCGTGTCCAGAGGTGGGAATGGGGCTGGGGAAAAGGAGGATCAGGGGGAATTTCTGGCTCCTGCCAGGAGGGGACAGGTCAGGCTCTGCTCCCAGGGACGGGAGGAGAGGGAACAGCCTCAGGCTGGGCCAGGGGAGGTTTAAATTTGATATGGAAATAAATTCCTTCCCCCAAAAGCATTGTCCAGTCCTGGCACCGGCTTCCACCATCCCTGGAAGTGTTTCAAAACACCTGGGGGACGTGGGTTAGTGGTGGACATGGAGGAATGGTTGAAGTCAATGACCTTGGGGATATTTTCCAACCTAAACAATTCCAGGATTTCTCTTGAGTCACAATTTTGGGGGGTTTTTACCCCATTGCACTTGCACTGGTTAGGCCAGGACAACTGGTCTGGCTGTGGTGTCCAGTTTACCTCACGCTGAGCACTGGGGTGTCCTCTCCTCCCTCTTCAACTCCCTGCTTTTTAAAAACCACCTGTGATGGCTGGATGTCCAAAGTGTCCAGACTTCCCAGGGAATCCTCGGAGATTCCTCACAGCCACAAGGAGCTGCAGCTCTCTGCTCGGCGCTGACCGCAAGAGGAAAGCACAGCACTGCCCCAGCTCCCACTCAGTGATTTTAGTGCTGGTTTTTGGACTCCTGAGCTGCTCAGGGTTTGTTTTCCTTGCCTTGGGGCTGGCCCAGGCTGAGGCTGTGTTTCCTCCCCCAGAAACTGAAGGAAGTAGCGTTTCCCCGAGCCGAAGAGCTCAAGGAGGAGCTGCTAAAGAGGTACGCCAAGGACTATGCTAAGTACAAGGAGCAGGAGGTGAGTGACAGGAGACTGGAGGCCTGTGCTCCCCCAGGAGCCCCCTCAGCCTCTCAGGAGCTCCAGGCTTCCCTGAGTGCTCGGGAATGTCCAGTCTGGGTGGCCCCAGCTTTTTCCAGGCTCGTCCCTTTGCTGTGGGTGACTCTCAGAGGTGTCCCTGGCTCTTTTCCCTCTGCATCCTGAGCTGGGGCTGTTGGCTTGGTGCGTTCTCTCTGTCCCAAAACCAAATCCAGGTCTCACAATCCAGAAATTCAGCGTGGGCGAGGATCTGGGGGTGTGTGGGGGTCACCTCTGTGCGCACTCCTGTGTGTCTTTAGAGACAGGACAGAGGGACATCAGCCTGGGATTGTAATTCCATGCAAGAGGGAGGGTAAAGCAGTGGTTTTCCTGCTGGATCTGGGCCCTGCAAGCTGAAGTTTCCCTGCAGAAAATGCTCTTTGCTGGTGACCTTTTGCAGACCCTTTAGGATTGGGCTGGGGCTCTGCAGAGGCTTCGTGTTCTGCCCCCCTGGGCCGCTGTCCCCCCTCTCTGCTCGTGTTCAGGAGGAGGAGGAAGAGTGATTTGCACACACTTTTTGGCTTTGCAGCAGCAGCTGGAGGAGGAGAAGACTCGGGTGGCCCTGATGAAGCAGCAGCAGGCGGAGCAGGAGCAGTTCCACGCCTTCGAGGAGATGATCCGGCGGCAGGAGCTGGAGAAGGAACGCCTGAGGATAGTGCAGGAATTTGGGAAGCCAGAGGCAGAGGCTGTGGATGGACCCCTCATCCCTGGCGTGGAAAAGCCCCCAACAGATTCAATCCCAAAGGTTCCAGTCTCTCCAGTTCACCCAGCAAGTCCATCAGCGGGAACTGTCCCACCCAAACCTCCGGTTGTGGACAGATCTTTGAAGCCCAGTGCTCTGGGGAGCACAGAGAACAGTTAGTACCTCTTGGAGCATCCCTTTCTCCCCTGCTGGGGCTGATCCAAACACAGCCAACCTCTCTTGGAATTCCCTGATCCTGGCTCCATCCCTCCTGGGGGTTTGCTCTCCTGGCTGCTGTCCAGGGCTGGGCAGAGCTGTCTCCTCTTGGGATTGTGCCCTCCCTGCCTTTCCTCTGCTCTTCCAGGCTCTGCAGCCTGTTGGCCTTTCCTTGATCCTGCTGGAGATTCGGGGTTTAGCTGCTGGCTGGGGGGGATTGAATCCTCCTCCTGACCAAATTCCACTAAATGTGGTTCCAAAATACCCACTCAGACGTGTCCAGCGGCTGGGTCTTGCCCAGCGACACGTCCTGCTTTAAATAACATTTTCTGAGGGTGTGTGGCTACATTTTTGCTAACAAAACACTCCTTTTGTCCCCCTGCTTGAAGATCCTTCCCCTCTCCACCTCCCTTTCCCTGAGAGATGTCCCTTTTCCCTGTCCTTTATCACCTTTCCCTGAGCCCGCCCCTGGAAGGAGACTTTTTATCTTCCCGGATGGATTTTTCTCCATCTCATCCCTTCATACCCTGGCCCTGAGGGAGCTGCAGGAATTCCTGAGTGTGCTCTCTGTGCTCCCCTCAGCTGCAGGCGTGGATGTCCTTCGCCAGGTCATTGTCCCCAGGGAGCTGTGCCACAAGTTCCTGCAGCTGGCCGACGCCAACACCGTGCGGGGCGTGGAGACCTGCGGGATCCTCTGCGGGAAGCTGGTAAGGGAACACCCCCAGTGGAGACCCCAAAAGTGACACAGGGACTGTTTGTCACGTCTTTGTCACTTTGGAAGTGGCTCAGGGAGCCTGGAATTCTTCAGGGTGGTGTCAGGGATGGCGTGCCTCTCCCTTTTCTCATTCTCAGGGTTTCCCCACCTTGAGTGAGCTGCCAGCCCCAGTCCCCATCCAGCTGCTTCTCTCCAGTGGTGACATTCCTGGGGACATTCCTGGGGACATTCCTGGCAGCTCCAGGCCTCCTTTGGGTGACCCAGCTGGTGGCCCTCACGCAGACAGGGCTGGCAGGACATTTCTCCCCCAAGACTTTGCGTGCCCCGCTTTTATTGGCAGCTCCAGCCCCATCTGCCCTGAGTCACTCCCAGAAGTTTGCTCCGAAATGATGTTTGATGTAGCAACCTCCTGCAGTCCAGCTGCTCCCAGACACTGGAGATGGTTTAGGGATGAGGCTTCACCTCCTTTAGGGTGGGGAGCTGGGTTTGGGAGGTGTCCAGGGCTCCTCTGAGAACGAAACGGGAAGAAAACCCCACAACTCCTCTGTCAGTGACCTGGAGCTGCACCTGCAGAGGGGTGGTGGATGCATCCATGGGTTTGTAACAAGGTTTAGGAAATTCCCTGATGCCTGAGGATGGGATCTCCTCCATGGAATGGGATCTCCTCCATGGAATGGGATCTCCTCCATGGAATGGGATCTTCTCCCTCCATGGAATGGGATCTCCTCCATGGAATGGGATCTCCTCCATGGAATGGGATCTCCTCCAGGGAATGGGATCTCCTCCATGGAATGGGATCTCCTCCATGGAGTGGGATCTCCTCCATGGAATGGGATCTCCTCCATGGAATGGGATCTCCTCCATGGAATGGGATCTCCTCCATGGAATGGGATCTCCTCCATGGAATGGGATCTCCTCCATGGAATGGGATCTCCTCCATGGAATGGGACATCCTCCCTCCATGGAATGGGACATCCTCCCTCCATGGAATGGGACATCCTCCATGGAATGGGATCTCCTCCATGGAATGGGACCTCCTCCATGGAATGGGATCTCCTCCATGGAATGGGATCTCCTCCATGGAATGGGACATCCTCCCTCCATGGAATGGGATCTCCTCCATGGAATGGGACATCCTCCCTCCATGGAATGGGATCTCCTCCATGGAATGGGATCTCCTCCATGGAATGGGACATCCTCCATGGAATGGGATCTCCTCCAGGGAATGGGATCTCCTCCAGGGAATGGGATCTCCTCCAGGGAATGGGATCTCCTCCATGGAATGGGATCTCCTCCAAGGAATGGGATCTCCTCCATGGAATGGGATCTCCTCCATGGAATGGGACATCCTCCAGGGAATGGGATCTCCTCCATGGAATGGGATCTCCTCCATGGAATGGGATCTCCTCCATGGAATGGGACATCCTCCATGGAATGGGATCTCCTCCATGGAATGGGATCTCCTCCATGGACTGGGATCTCCTCCATGGAATGGGATCTCCTCCATGGAATGGGATCTCCCCCATGGAATGGGATCTCCTCCATGGAATGGGATCTCCTCCATGGAATGGGACATCCTCCATGGAATGGGATCTCCTCCAGGGAATGGGATCTCCTCCAGGGAATGGGATCTCCTCCAGGGAATGGGATCTCCTCCATGGAATGGGATCTCCTCCATGGAATGGGATCTCCTCCATGGAATGGGACATCCTCCATGGAATGGGATCTCCTCCATGGACTGGGACATCCTTCATGGAATGGCATCTCCTCCATGGAATGGGATCTCCTCCATGGAATGGGATCTCCTCCATGGAATGGGATCTCCTCCATGTGCTGCCACTGCCTTGCAGATGAGGAACGAGTTCACCGTCACCCACGTCATCGTCCCCAAGCAGCTGGGAGGCCCCGACTCCTGCACCACGGAGAACGAGGAGGAGCTCTTCGTCATCCAGGACCAGCATGGCCTCGTCACCCTGGGCTGGATCCATGTGAGTCTCCTTCCCTGCCCCAAGGGGAAGGGCTGCTGGGGGAGAGGTTTTCTGGAGGAGATGGCAGGGGATGGCCAGCAGCCTCTGGTTGGGTTTCTCTCTCTGGTACAGTCTCATTCTCTGCTCTGATGGGGAAATCCAGGCCTGATTTATGTTGGGGTCCCTTCCTAAAGCATCAAACCCTTAGAAAGGGAGGCAGGAAAGGTTTAGATCAGATTATTAGGACAGAAGTCTCGTTTAGTGCTCTGATGGGGAAATCCAGGCCTGATTTATGTTTGGGATCACTTCCTAAAGCATCAAACCCACTGAAAGGGAGGCAGGAAAGGTTTAGATCAGATTATTAGGACAGAAGTCTCGTTCACTGCTCTGATGGGGAAATCCAGGCCTGATTTATGTTTGGGATCACTTCCTAAAGCATCAAACCCTTAGAAAGGGAAGGAGGAAAGGTTTATATGAGATTATTGGGACAGAAGTCTCATTCTCTGCTCTGATGGGGAAATCCAGGCCTGGTTAATGTTTGGGATCACTTCCTAAAGCATCAAACCCTTAGAAAGGGAGGCAGGAAAGGTTTAGATTAGATTATTAGGACAGAACTCTTCCCTGTGAGGTGCTGAGGCCCTGGCACAGGTGCCCAGAGCAGCTGTGAATCCCTGGAAGTGTCCAAGGCCAGCTTGGACAGGGCTTGGAGCAGCCTGGGCCAGCACAGGATGAGGTTTGAGGTCCCTCCATCCCAAACCATTCCACAATTCCACGAATTCCCCAGGCGTGTCCCCTGCGAGGAGCTGCCTCTCCTCTGCCACAGGATCCCCTGGGAGGGTTTTCCCAGCCTGCTGTAACCTCTGTCCCCGTGTCCCTGTTGCAGACCCACCCCACCCAGACAGCCTTCCTGTCCAGCGTGGACCTGCACACCCACTGCTCCTACCAGATGATGCTGCCGGAGTCCATCGCCATCGTTTGCTCTCCCAAATACCAGGAGTGAGTATGGATGGCAGGAGTGAGGGCTGGGGAGGCTCTTCCCTCTGCCTGGGCTCTCTGACACACCTTTCCTCCCTGAGGTTCCTGGCACTGGGGGTGGTGGAATGTCCCAGTGTGACTGGACAGCTCCTGTGAGCTGTGGCTGGCAGGGCTTGTCCACCCCTGGCAGGAGGTTCAGAGGTGGGGAGAGGAACTTGGGGTGTCCCTCAATCCCAGCCCCAAAAGTGTCCCAGGGAGGTTCAGAGGTGAGGAGAGGAACTTGGGGTGTCCCTCAGTCCCAGCCCCAAAGCTGCCCCAGGGAGGTTCAGAGGTGGGAGAGGAACTTGGGGTGTCCCTCAGTCCCAGCCCCAAAGCTGCCCCAGGGGATGTGACTTCCAGGAGGTTCAGAGGTGGGGAGAGGAGCTCCGCAGGAACTGGGGTGTCCCTCAATCTCTGCTCCAGGTGAGCAGCCTCAAAAGTGTCCCAGGGGATGTGTCAGGAGGTTCAGAGGTGGGGAGAGGAACTTGGGGTGTCCCTCAATCTCTGCTCCAGGTGAGCAGCCCCAAAGGTGTCCCAGGGAGGTTCAGAGCTGGGGAGAGGAGCTGGGGTGTCCCTCAGTCCCAGCCCCAAAGGTGTCCCAGGGGCTGTGGCTGGAGGTTCAGAGCTGGGGAGAGGAGTTCCCCAGGAGCTGGGGTGTCCCTCAGTCCCTGCTCCAGGTGAGCAGCCCCAAAAGTGCCCCAGGGGATGTGTCAGGAGGTTCAGAGGTGGGGAGAGGAACTTGAGGTGTCCCTCAGTCCCAGCCCCAAAGGTGTCCCAGGGGCTGTGGCTGGAGGTTCAGAGCTGGGGAGAGGAGCTCCCCAGGAACTGGGGTGTCCCTCAGTCCCTGCTCCAGGTGAGCAGCCCCAAAAGTATCCCAGGGAGGTTCAGAGGTGGGGAGAGGAGCTGGGGTGTCCCTCAGTCCCAGCCCCAAAGCTGCCCCAGGGGCTGTGGCTGGCAGGAGGTTCAGAGGTGGTGTCAGGAGCTCCCCAGGAACTTGGGGTGTCCCTCAGTCCCAGCCCCAAAGGTGTCCCAGGGGCTGTGGCTGGGCCTGCAGAGGCTGCAGAGGCTCCAGAGCTGCTGTTCCTCTTCTCCAGGACGGGGTTTTTCAAGCTGACGGAGCATGGCCTGGAGGAGATCTCATCCTGCCGGCAGAAGGGGTTCCACCCACACCCCAAAGACCCCCCTCTCTTCACGGTGAGCTCTGTGGGGAGGGGTCTTGGTGTGTTGGACTTGGATTAAATCCACGCTGAGGAGCTGGGCTGTGCCCAGGAGGCTCAGCCTGGCAGGGGCTGCTCTCCCAGGGTGGAGGTGCAGGAGCTTCCTGAGGTTTTTCCAGCTGTCAGGGGTGGGATGCAGAGCTCCAGGCATGGAGAGGCAGCATCCCAGGAGCTTCCCAAGGTTTTTCCAGCTCTCAGAGGTGGGATGCAGAGCTCCAGGCATGGAGAGGCAGCAGCCCAGGAGCTTCCCAAGGTTTTTTCCAGCTGTCAGGGGTGGGATGCAGAGCTCCAGGCTGCAGAATCAGGGCCTGGCAGCAGCTCAGGAGCTTCCCAAGGTTTTTCCAGCTCTCAGAGGTGGGATGCAGAGCTCCAGGCATGGAGAGGCAGCAGCTCAGGAGCTTCCCAAGGTTTTTCCAGCTGTTGGAGGTGGGATGCAGAGCTCCTGGCTGCAGGAGAAGGGAGAAGCAGCATCCCAGGAGCTTCCCAAGGTTTTTCCAGCTGTTGACAGTGGGATGCAGAGCTCCTGGGCTGCTGCCTTGCCCTGCTCCTGCAGCCCAGGAGCTTCCCAAGGTTTTTCCAGCTGTCAGAGGTGGGATGCAGAGCTCCTGGCTGCAGAATCAGGGAGAAGCAGCAGCCCAGGAGCTTCCCAAGGTTTTTCCAGCTGTCAGGGGTGGGATGCAGAGCTCTTGGGCTGCAGGAGCAGGGCCTGGCAGTTTCTCAGGAGCTTCCCAAGGTTTTTCCAGCTCTCAGGGGTGGGATGCAGAGCTCCTGAGCTGCAGAATCAGGACAAAGCAGCAGCCCAGGAGCTTCCCAAGGTTTTTCCAGCTGTCAGGGGTGGGATGCAGAGCTCCAGGCTGCAGGAGAAGGGAGAGGCAGCAGCTCAGGAGCTTCCCAAGGTTTTTCCAGCTGTTGACAGTGGGATGCAGAACTCCTGGCTGCAGAATCAGGGCCTGGCAGTTTCTCAGGAGCTTCCCAAGGTTTTTTCCAGCTGTCAGGGGTGGGATGCAGAGCTCCTGAGCTGCAGAATCAGGGCCTGGCAGCAGCTCAGGAGCTTCCCAAGGTTTTTCCAGCTCTGAGAGGTGGGATGCAGAGCTCCAGGCTGCAGGAGCAGGGCCTGGCAGTAGCTCAGGAGCTTCCCAAGGTTTTTCCAGCTGTTGGAGGTGGGATGCAGAGCTCCTGGACTGCAGAATCAGGGCCTGGCAGCATCCCAGGGCTGTTTGAGGGGGGATTTGTGATTTTGTGCCCGTGCAGGCAGGACCAGCAGTTGGGGTGATCCAAGGAACTTGGATCCAAGGGCAAATCTCTGGCTGCAGGATGTGTCAGGAGGTAGAGGAGACTCACCTGAGCTGTGGGAACATCTGAATAAACCCCCCGTCCCCTTCCTCTCCTCTCTTCCAGACCTGCAATCACGTGTCGATAGTGGAGAGAGACGTGGTGATGATGGATCTCCGATAAACCTCTTGCCTTGTCCCTTCTCAGGAGCCACCCACCCTCCTTTTAGGCCTAGGGAATCGGTTTTCTCCTCCTGTAGCAGATGATTTCCACGGTGTAGTGCTCCCTCCCCTCCCTCCCTCCGTGGTGGAATCAGATCCCTGCCCTCAGGAACCTCAGTGCCTGCTGTGGGGAGAAGCTCACAGAGACAGAAACCAACACTAAAAGCAATTGTTGAACTCTAATCCACTCCCCAGCAGCCTCCTGGGGAGCTTCCCCGTGACCCTGAGCTGTGGAAACCTCTTCAAGTGCTTCTGGGACTCACCCAGTTTGACCCATGCCTTGTTTTGTCCCTCCTTCCTTGCGGGCTGCTCGGTCTCAGCTTCCAGGAGCAGATAAATCCTTGCTGTGCTTTCAAATCAAACCTCTGTGACCCCCAGAGCAGCTCAGCGCTGCTCCTGTGGCTGCCTGGGGAGGGAAGAGGGCCCAACCTCCTTTGGGATTCCCTCTTTGAGCGTTTCAGGGTTGAAAATCCCTGGATGTGGCCCTGCTTTGAATCCCAGAGGTGTTTTCAGGGGATTTCTGGGCATTTCCTCCCCTTTCCTGCTCACACTCGCTCTCCTGGGAGCCATCACTCCTCCAAGACAGAACCCCAGCAGCTTCAACCACTTCCATCCCTCTCCAAGATGGGATTTCCAGCAGTTTCAACCACTTCCATCCCTCTCCAAGATGGGATTTCCAGCACTTCCACGCTCCCAGCTCCCCGATCGCACATCCCAGAGCCGCGGGAAGCGCAACGCCAGCGCTCCGTGACGTCGCTGCGCTGCGGGACCCTCCTCGAGGTGCTTTAGTCGGGTGCCAAGCCGAGATTTTTCCTTCCCCACCCTCCAGACCGAGCCCCCCAGCCCAGGAGGGGAGGGGAAACAGCAGAATTCCAAGGTGGAAAACAGCTGTGCCGAGGGCTCCGCATCCCCACGTGGCACCGCAGGATGGGCTGGGGGGCACATGGGGAGGGGAAGGGGCTGCAGCTGCCTGCTCTCCTCGTGTCCTGGGCTTGTCCTGGCAGCATCCTGTGCCTTTGGGCACACATGGATGGGATTATCCAGGCCTCCTGTGCCTCTGGTTTTCTTGGAGTTCTCCCCATGGGGTGGGGTCTGGCGGAAAAATCCGTTTTCTTTGGGGGTTTGTCGTGTTTGCAGCAGCCCCTGCGTGACAAGTGCTGCTCCCAGCTTTTTTCCAGAGTTCCTTTTGGGAACAGGGGCCTTTGGGGCATCTCTGGGAACTCGTTTTCAGCCTGGATTAATTAATTTAAGCCGTGCTCAGGAGTGGGGGTGCGGTTTCCATGTAGGATTGTTCATCCCCTCCCCACCCCGAGGGGACACAGAGTGGGAAATGACATCTCAAATCCCTGGGGAATATCCCAAGGGATTCATCCCAGCTCCTCATCCCTGGGGAATATCCCAAGGGATTCATCCCAGCTCCTCATCCCTGGGGAATATCCCAAGGGATCCATCCCAGCTCCTCATCCCTGGGGAATATCCCAAGGGATTCATCCCAGCTCCTCATCCCTGGGGAATATCCCAAGGGATTTATCCCAGCTCCTCATCACACCTTAAAATCACCCAAAATCAGGTTGGATCTGGGAGGAGCTGAACCCAAACTTGGCAGTGATGATTTATTGGCTGTGACAACCCTGTCACACCTTAAAATCACCCAAAATCCAGTTAGATTTGGGAGGAGTTGAACCCCAAACACAAACTACACTCAGCAGCAATGATTTAGTGGCTGTGACCACCCTGTCACACCTTAAAATCACCCAAAATCAGGTTGGATCTGAACACAAACATAAACTACACTCAGCAGCGATGAATTTTTGGCTGTGACAGCCCTGTCACACCTTAAAATCACCCCAAATCCAGTTAGATTTGGGAGGAGCTGAACCCCAAACACAAACTACACTCAGCAGCGATGATTTATTGGCTGTGACCACCCTGTCACACCTTAAAATCACCCAAAATCAGGTTGGATCTGAACACAAACACAAACTACACTCAGCAGCGATGATTTAGTGGCTGTGACCACCCTGTCACACCTTAAAATCACCCAAAATCAGGTTGGATTTGGGAGGAGCTGAACCCAAACTTGGTAGCAATGATTTAGTGGCTGTGACAACCCTGTCTCACCTTAAAATCATCCAAAATCAGGTTGGATCTGAACACAAACATAAACTACACTCAGCAGCAATGATTTATTGGCTGTGACAGCCCTGTGACACCTTAAAATCACCCCAAATCCAGTTAGATTTGGGAGGAGTTAAACCCCAAACATAAACTACACTCAGCAGCGATGATTTATTGGCTGTAACAACCCTGTCACACCTTAAAATCACCCAAAATCAGGTTGGATTTGGGAGGAGCTGAACCCAAACTTGGCAGCAATGATTTAGTGGCTGTGACAACCCTGTCTCACCTTAAAATCACCCAAAATCCAGTTAGATTTGGGAGGAGCTGAACCCCAAACACAAACTACACTCAGCAGCGATGATTTATTGGCTGTGACTACCCTGTGACACCTTCAAATCACCCAAAATCAGGTTGGATTTGGGAGGAGCTGAACCCAAACTTGGCAGCAATGATTTAGTGGCTGTGACAACCCTGTCTCACCTTAAAATCACCCAAAATCAGGTTGGATCTGAACCCCAACACAAACTACACTCAGCAGCAATGATTTAGTGGCTGTAACAGCCCTGTCTCACCTTAAAATCACCCAAAATCCAGTTAGATTTGGGAGGAGTTGAACCCCAAACACAAACTACACTCAGCAGCAATGATTTAGTGGCTGTGACCACCCTGTGACACCTTAAAATCACCCAAAATCAGGTTGGATCTGAACCCAAACATAAACTACACTCAGCAGCGATGATTTATTGGCTGTAACAACCCTGTCACACCTTAAAATCACCCAAAATCCAGTTAGATTTGGGAGGAGTTGAACCCCAAACATAAACTACACTCGGCAGCGATGATTTATTGGCTGTCACAACGTGGCTCGTGTGTTTTGGGGGGGTTCCCACAGGCAGGGAGCGACTCTTATCTCCACTCTCATCAAACTGAACGGATCCAAATCCTTCATTTCACAGCTTTGCCCATCCTCAGCAGCATCCCCAGAGGTTCCAGGCGTTTCCATTCCCTCCCAGGGAGGTGCTGGGGGCTCGGGGAGTTTGGAACAGGGAGCAGGGCTCGCCCCATCACCGTCCCAGCCGCCTGTGCCGGGGGATGCCTGGCGTTCCTGCCAGCATCCCCGGGCTGGATTGGCTGCGGGGGCCAAACCTTTCCTTTTTAGGCTCTGATTGGGCTCCTGCTGCTGCTCCCAGCCCTGCCCGGGGTCCCACAGCCCTGGAGTCCCGGAGCTGGCAGCGCTTCTGGGCTCGGGGGTGGCTCTGGGGTTTGGGGATGTCCCCCTGGATGGGCTGGGCTGGGATCCTGAGCCCGGTTCTGGGATCCTGACCCCGGTTCTGGGCTCTGGGGTTTGGGGATGTCCCCCCTGGATGGGCTGGGATCCTGAGCCCGGTTCTGGGATCCTGAGCCCGGTTCTGGGATCCTGACCCTGGTTCTGGGCTCAGGGGTGGCTCAGGGGTTTGGGGATGTCCCCCTGGATGGGCTGGGCTGGGGCTCAGGGGGGGGCTCTGGGGTTTGGGGATGTCCCCCCTGGATGGGCTGGGATCCTGAGCCCGGTTCTGGGATCCTGAGCCCGGTTCTGGGATCCTGAGCCCGGTTCTGGGATCCTGAGCCCGGTTCTGGGCTCAGGGGTGGCTCTGGGGTTTGGGGGTGTCCCCCTGGATGGGCTGGGATCCTGAGCCCGGTTCTGGGCTCTGGGGTTTGGGGATGTCCCCCCTGGATGGGCTGGGATCCTGAGCCCGGTTCTGGGCTCTGGGGTTTGGGGATGTCCCCCCTGGATGGGCTGGGATCCTGAGCCCGGTTCTGGGCTCTGGGGTTTGGGGATGTCCCCCTGGATGGGCTGGGCTGGGATCCTGAGCCCGGTTCTGGGCTCTGGGGTTTGGGGGTGTCCCCCTGGATGGGCTGGGCTGGGATCCTGAGCCCGGTTCTGGGATCCTGAGCCCGGTTCTGGGCTCGGGGGTGGCTCTGGGGTTTGGGGATGTCCCCCTGGATGGGCTGGGATCCTGAGCCCGGTTCTGGGGTTTGGGGATGTCCCCCTGGATGGGCTGGGCTGGGATCCTGAGCCCAGTTCTGAGCTCTGGGGTTTGGGGATGTCCCCCTGGATGGGCTGGGATCCTGAGCCCGGTTCTGGGCTCTGGGGTTTAGGGATGTCCCCCCTGGATGGGCTGGGATCCTGAGCCCGGTTCTGGGATCCTGAGCCCGGTTCTGGGATCCTGACCCTGGTTCTGGGCTCAGGGGTGGCTCAGGGGTTTGGGGATGTCCCCCTGGATGGGCTGGGCTGGGGCTCAGGGGGGGGCTCTGGGGTTTGGGGATGTCCCCCCTGGATGGGCTGGGATCCTGAGCCCGGTTCTGGGATCCTGAGCCCGGTTCTGGGATCCTGAGCCCGGTTCTGGGCTCAGGGGTGGCTCTGGGGTTTGGGGGTGTCCCCCTGGATGGGCTGGGCTGGGATCCTGAGCCCGGTTCTGGGATCCTGAGCCCGATTCTGGGCTCTGGGGTTTGGGGATGTCCCCCCTGGATGGGCTGGGATCCTGAGCCCGGTTCTGGGCTCTGGGGTTTGGGGATGTCCCCCCTGGATGGGCTGGGATCCTGAGCCCGGTTCTGGGCTCTGGGGTTTGGGGGTGTCCCCCTGGATGGGCTGGGCTGGGATCCTGAGCCCGGTTCTGGGATCCTGAGCCCGGTTCTGGGCTCGGGGGTGGCTCTGGGGTTTGGGGATGTCCCCCTGGATGTGCTGGGATCCTGAGCCCGGTTCTGGGGTTTGGGGATGTCCCCCTGGATGGGCTGGGATCCTGAGCCCAGTTCTGGGATCCTGAGCCCGGTTCTGGGCTCAGGGGTGGATCTGGGGTTTGGGGATGTCCCCCTGGATGGGCTGGGCTGGGATCCTGAGCCCGGTTCTGGGGTTTGGGGATGTCCCCCTGGATGGGCTGGGATCCTGAGCCCGGTTCCCTGTGATTCCTGGCACAGCAGTGCTCCCTTCATCGAGCCCCTTTTCCCACCCTGCTCTGCTGGCTTTGCAGAAGGATTTATCATAAAGGGATTTATGTCATATATGGCAGCCTTTCCCCTCGGTGACCTCATGGGTTTGGCAGGGACACGGCCGGGCTGGGCTGGGAGGGGGACACCGAGTGCAGGGCCAGGGGACAAATCCAGCCCCTGTGAGATGTTTGACAGGGAAAGGGAACAGCCTGGAGGAGCCAGCCCTGGGGACACTGGAGCTGTGACCTGGTGGTGCTGGGGACACATCATGACCCTGTCCTGCCCAGATGGGACACAGCCAGCCCTGGGGACACTGGAGCTGTGACCTGGTGGTGCTGGGGACACCCTGTCCCTGTCCTCTGGGGGGTGACAGTGCAGAGGGGACAGTGCCAGCCCTGGGGACACTGGAGCTGTGAGCTGGCAGTGCTGGGGACACCCTGTCCCTGTCCTCTGGGGGGTGACAGTGCAGAGGGGACAGAGCCAGCCCTGGGGACACTGGATCTGTGACCTGGTGGTGCTGGGGACACCCCTGTCCCTGTCCTGCCCAGAGGGGACAAAGCCAGCCCTGGGGACACTGGAGCTGTGAGCTGGCAGTGCTGGGGACACCCTGTCCCTGTCCTCTGGGGGGTGACAGCACAGAGGGGACAGTGCCAGCCCTGGGGACACTGGAGCTGTGAACTGGTGGTGCTGGGGACACCTGTGTCCCTGTCCTGCCCAGAGGGGACAGAGCCAGCCCTGGGGACACTGGAGCTGTGACCTGGCAGTGCTGGGGACACCCCTGTCCCTGTCCTGCCCCTTGGGGTGACAGCACAGAGGGGACAGAGCCAGCTCTGGGGACACTAGAGCTGTGAACTGGCAGTGTCCCTGTCCTCTGGGGGGTGACAGCACAGATGGGATGGAGCCTGAGCCAGCCCTGGGGACACTGGATCTGTGACCTGGCAGTGTCCCTGTCCTCCTGGGGGTGACAGCACAGAGCCCGTCCCCTCTCTGGAGCCACAGGCGACACCGTCACCTTTGGGTCCCTTATGCTGGTGGCACCTCCTTGTCACTGCTCCAGTGTCCGGCTGTCCCAGCCCCGGGCACAGCTCGGGATCGGCCCCCCGTGCCTCAGTTTCCCTCCAGCCCCCCTCTAGCTCCGGGGGTGACTCCGGGCCATCCCGGGTGCCTCCCTGGCCGGGGCCCGTTGTCCTTCCAAAGGCACTCGGGACTTTGGGAGCTGCTCCTTGGGCTCTGTGGCCCCGCTGCCCCTGCCCAGGCTCGGCCTCAGGCCCGGGGGTGGCCCCGGGGGGCTCGGGGACAGCGCCCACCCTGTCCCTTGTGGGCTCTCAGCTCATCCCCACCTCCAAAATCCGCCCAGGAGGGATCAGAACCTCAGCGTGGCGTGGGGATTTGGAGCCCACAACCCCTGGCCCGGCTCTGACCGAGGATTTTGGGGCACGAGGAACTTTGGGATACCAAAAACCCCAAAAATGGGGGCGGAGAGAGAGAGAAAACCACAGGGAGAGGCATCCCAGAAACGCTGGATTCCAGGGATGCAGGGGGAAAGCGAGGCCGGGAGGATGAGAAGCACCAACCCCGCGCATCTCCAGCGGCTCAGCCACACCAAAACCCCACCCCGGGGTGTCCCCAGGGCAGAACCCCAAAAATCCCGGGATGGGATTTCTCCACGGGCTCCCCAGGAGTTGCTTCCACCCGGTTTTTCCCATCCTGTGGCTTATAAGGACTCTCATCCCTCTTGTTTATCGGAGCATAAAAGGAACAGACTCACACAACTCTTGCTCCCGAGCATCCCTGCCACACATTTTCCTCCAATAATTAACCGTGGCGGCTCCTACCACCAGCCCAAGGTCAATTTAATGAAATAAAACACCTTATATGGCCAACACACCATCACTGAGCCTATTTAGGGTCTTTGTTTAGAGAGGATCCGCCTCTGAGCCTTCCTCGGGCTCGCTGGTATTTATACCCACGGCACTTCGGGGCTCGGCCCCAGAGGAAAGGAGCTCTCGCCTCTCTGGTGAGTACTGCCCAGCCCAGCCTTCTTCTTCTTCTTCTTCTCTTCCTCCTCAGAGATCAGGAAAAACACCCTGGGTGTGATTTTTGGGGTTCCCCAGCGTCCATGGGGTGGCCCCGGCTGGGTTTGGGGGTGCCAACCTCGCTGGAGGTGACCAGAGCTGGGCTGAGGCCAGAGCAGGTTGTGCTCTTGGAGAAATCTCTGTGATTTTGGGGTTTTTTTGGAGAAATCTGGGGGTTTTTTTGGAGAAATCTCTGTGATTTTGGGGATTTTTTGGAGAAATCTGGGGGTTTTTTGGAGAAACCTCTGTGATTTGGGGTTTTTTTTGGAGAAATCTGGGCGTTTTTTGGAGAAATCTCTGTGATTTTGGGGTTTTTTTGGAGAAATCTGGGGGTTTTTTGGAGAAATCTCTGTGATTTTGGGGTTTTTTTGGAGAAATCTGGGGGTTTTTTGGAGAAATCTCTGTGATTTTGGGGTTTTTTGGAGAAATCTGGGGGTTTTTTGGAGAAATCTCTGTGATTTGGGGTTTTTTGGCGAAATCTGGGGTTTTTTTGGAGAAATCTCTGTGATTTTGGGGTTTTTTTTGGAGAAATCTCTGTGGTTTGGGGGTTTTTTGGAGAAATCTGGGGTTTTTTTGGAGAAATCTCTGTGATTTTGGGGTTTTTTTTGGAGAAATCTGGGGTTTTTTGGAGAAATCTCTGTGATTTTGGGGTTTTTTTGGAGAAATCTGGGGGTTTTTTGGAGAAATCTCTGTGATTTGGGGGTTTTTTGGAGAAATCTGGGGTTTTTTTGGAGAAATCTCTGTGATTTGGGGGTTTTTTGGAGAAATCTGGGTTTTTTTTGGAGAAATCTCTGTGATTTGGGGTTTTTTTGGAGAAATCTCTTTTTATTTGGGGGTTTTTGGAGAAACCTCTGTGATTTTGGGTTTTTTTGGAGAAACCTCTGTGATTTGGGGGGTTTTTTGGAGAAATCTCTGTGATTTGGGGTTTTTTTGGAGAAACCTCTGTGATTTGGGTTTTTTTTGGAGAAATCTCTGTGATTTGGGGTTTTTTTTTGAGAAACCTCTGTGATTTGGGGTTTTTTTTGGAGAAATCTCTGTGATTTGGGGTTTTTTTTTGGAGAAACCTCTGTGATTTGGGGTTTTTTTGGAGAAATCTCTGTGATTTAGGGTTTTTTGGAGAAATCTCTGTGATTTGGGGTTTTTTGGAGAAATCTGGGTTTTTTTTGGAGAAATCTCTGTGATTTGGGGTTTTTTTGGAGAAACCTCTGTGATTTGGGGGTTTTTTTTGGGTTTTTTTTGGGCTCCTGCGAGGTTTTGCCTGTTTCCCTCTGGATTCAGGAGCTCACCCTCTGGCACAAGGGGCCAGAAATTCCCCTGGGAATTTTTTTTCCCCCCCGTTTTTGGGGGTGGATTTGAGGTGAGAGCAGCAAAAGGCCGAAGCGGATGGGATCACCCGGCACCCCCTGCCCGCTTTTGGGGGGCACCAGCGCGGGCAGGAGGCTTTGGCCCCGCTTTTGGCCACCGGCTGGAGGAGGATGGAGCATCAGCACCCACAGGGGAACCAGCATCATCATCATCATCATCATCATCACCACCACCACGCCGGGCTCGCGCCGTGCCCGGCCCGCAGAGGAGGATTTTACATCCCCGAGGATTCCGGCGCTTCCCATCCCAAATCCGGACAATCCCCATCCCCTTCCCGCTCCCTAACGCCGCTCTCCCCTCCTCGGCAGCTTCCCCCGGGTCCCCCCAGGTCGCACCGAGCGCCCCAAAATGTGCGAGGAGGAAACCACCGCCCTGGTGTGCGACAACGGCTCCGGCCTCTGCAAGGCCGGCTTTGCCGGCGACGATGCCCCTCGCGCCGTCTTCCCCTCCATCGTGGGGCGGCCCCGGCACCAGGTGGGTACCCGGGGGTGGCCCCCAGCCCCGCTCTGGTCACCGGAACGCGGCTAACGAGGCTCTGTCGCCGGCACCAGGGCGTCATGGTGGGCATGGGGCAGAAGGACAGCTACGTGGGCGACGAGGCGCAGAGCAAGAGGGGCATCCTCACGCTCAAGTACCCCATCGAGCACGGCATCATCACCAACTGGGATGACATGGAGAAGGTGAGACCCTCCCGGGGCAGGGCCCTGCCAGCCCTGCCTTGGCTTTGGGGTGAGACCCCCCCTCCCAATTCCCGCCTTAGATCTGGCACCACTCCTTCTACAACGAGCTGCGCGTGGCCCCCGAGGAGCACCCGACGCTGCTCACCGAGGCACCCCTCAACCCCAAGGCCAACCGGGAGAAGATGACCCAGGTACGGCACCGCAGGGTGGGGCTGGACCCTCCAAAACCGCGGGGAGGGCTGGGGGATTTGGGGGATTTGGGGGATTTGGGGGATTTGGGGGATTTGGGGGATTTGGGGGTGCAGGGTAAGGACAGAGATCCCGGTGAGAAGTTGCCGCGCGTGGATCTGCAGGATTTTCCCCGCCGCGCGTTCCGCGGTCACTCACAGATGGTTTCTGTGCCATCCCTTGCCCCACGCCTTTCCCAGAGCGTTCAGCAGTCCCCATCCTCCTCCTCCTCCTCCTCCTCCTCCTCAGTGCCACCGCTGCCCGCGTGTGACACCACCCTCCGCCCGTCCTTCGCGCGCCGCGGCGACCCCCGTGCTTTTCCACGCGGTTTTCCAGCAGCCCCAGGGGTTGGGACGAGCCGTGCTGGTGACCCCCCGTGCCCGTCCCTCACCCCCTGCCCCTCTCCTTTCCCCTCCCAGATCATGTTCGAGACCTTCAACGTCCCCGCCATGTACGTGGCCATCCAAGCCGTGCTGTCCCTCTACGCCTCCGGCCGCACCACCGGTGAGTCGGGGACCGCCGGTGCCGGGGACCGAGGCGGCCCCCGAGTGTCCCCTCTCACCTTCCCCCTGTCCCAGGCATCGTCCTGGACTCCGGGGACGGCGTCACCCACAACGTGCCCATCTACGAGGGCTACGCGCTGCCCCACGCCATCATGCGCCTGGACCTGGCCGGCCGCGACCTCACCGACTACCTCATGAAGATCCTCACCGAGAGGGGCTACAGCTTCGTCACCACCGGTACGGGGCGGCGGGGGGACCGGGGACGCCGCGGGGACACCGCCGGGGTGGTGGTGACGCCGGGCTGAGCCTGTCCCGCCGCCGTGTCCCGCAGCCGAGCGGGAAATCGTGCGCGACATCAAGGAGAAGCTGTGCTACGTGGCGCTGGACTTTGAGAACGAGATGGCCACGGCCGCCTCCTCCTCCTCGCTGGAGAAGAGCTACGAGCTCCCCGACGGGCAGGTCATCACCATCGGCAACGAGCGCTTCCGCTGCCCCGAGACCCTGTTCCAGCCTTCCTTCATCGGTGAGCCCACCCCAAAACCCCCAACACCCCCTGTTCCAGCCTTCCTTCATCGGTGAGCCCACCCCAAAACCCCCAAAACCCCCAAAACCCCCTGTTCCAGCCTTCCTTCATCGGTGAGCCCACCCCAAAACCCCCAGACCCTGTTCCCAGCCTTCCTTCATCGGTGAGCCCACCCCAAAACCCCCAAAACCCCCTGTTCCAGCCCCCAAAACCCCCAACACCCCCTGTTCCAGCCTTCCTTCATCGGTGAGCCCACCCCAAAACCCCCAAAACCCCCTGTTCCAGCCCCCAACATCCCCAACACCCCCTGTTCCAGCCCTCCTTCATCAGTGAGCCCACCCCAAAACCCCCAGACCCTGTTCCAGCCCTCCTTCATCAGTGAGCGCACCCCAAAACCCCCAAAACCCCAAAACCCCCCTGTTCCAGCCTTCCTTCATCACTGAGCCCACCACAAAACCCCCAGACCCTGTTCCAGCCTTCCTTCATCAGTGAGCCCACCCCAAAACCCCTAAAACCCCCAACATCCCCAACACCCCCCTGTTCCAGCCCTCCTTCATCAGTGAGCCCACCCCAAAACCCCCAAAATCCCCTGTTCCAGCCCTCCTTCATCGGTGAGCCCACCCCAAAACCCCCAAAACCCCCTGTTCCAGCCCCCAAAACCCCCAACACCCCCTGTTCCAGCCCTCCTTCATCACTGAGCCCACCCCAACACCCCCAACACCCCCTGTTCCAGCCTTCCTTCATCAGTGAGCCCACCCCAAAACCCCCAACATCCCCAACACCCCCCAGGCCCTGTTCCAGCCCTCCTGCATCACTGAGCCCACCCCAACACCCCCAAAATCCCCTGTTCCAGCCTTCCTTCATCACTGAGCCCACCCCAAAACCCCCAACAACCCCCTGTTCCAGCCTTCCTTCATTGGTGAGCCCACCCCAAAACCCCTAAAACATCCCCAAAACCCCCTGTTCCAGCCTTCCTTCATCGGTGAGCCCACCCCAAAACCCCTAAAACATCCCCAAAACCCCCTGTTCCAGCCTTCCTTCATCACTGGGCCCACCCCAAAACCCCAACGTCCCCAACACCCCCAGGCCCTGTTCCAGCCCTCCTGCATCACTGAGCCCACCCCAAAACCCCCAAAATCCCCTGTTCCAGCCCTCCTTCATCGGTGAGCCCACCCCAACACCCCCAGACCCTTTATTAGTGAACCCACCCCAACACCCCCAGCACCCCAGACCCTTTTCCAGCCCTCCTTCATCACTGAGCCCACCCCAACACCCCCAGACCCTTCATTGCTGAGCCCACCCCAAAACCCCCCAACACCCCCTGTTCCAGCCCTCCTCCATCCCTGAGCCCACCCCAGCACCCCAGACCCTTTTCCAGCCCCCAACACCCCCCAGCACCCCCAGACCCTGTTCCAGCCCCCAACACCCCCAAAACCCCCAGACCCATTTCCAGCCCTCCTCCATCGCTGAGCCCACCCCCAGCTCTCCCTGGGAGCGGTTGCCCCATCCCCAGCAGCGGGCAAACAAAGCCCCTTTGGACTGGGCCGTTCTCCGTCTCCCTTGGGTGCCCCACGGAGACCTTTTGGGGCTCCCCAAGCCCCTTTGCACCACAAACGGTGGCACAGACCCACGGGTGCCCCCCAGCTCCCTTGGGTGCCCCACGGAGACCTTTTGGGGCTCCCCAAGCCCTTTGCACCACAAACGGTGGCACAGACCCACAGGTGCCCCCCAGCTCCCTTGGGTGCCCCACGGGGACCTTTTGGGGCTCCCCAAGCCCTTTGCACCACAAACGGTGCCACAGACCCACGGGTGGCTCTTTTGGGGAGCCCTGAGGCGGCAGGGGAGGGGGACAGGGAGGTGACAACCCCCTCCCCACCCCAGGCATGGAGTCTGCCGGGATCCACGAGACCACCTACAACTCATCATGAAGTGCGACATCGACATCCGCAAGGATCTCTACGCCAACAACGTCCTGTCGGGCGGCACCACCATGTACCCCCGGCATCGCCGACCGCATGCAGAAGGAGATCACCGCGCTGGCTCCCAGCACCATGAAGATCAAAGTAGGGGCTGGGTGACCGAATTGTGACCCCGAGGACTCTCCCGGTTTGGGTTTTGGGGGGTTGATCCCACGGGCTCGTGTCTCCGCAGATCATCGCCCCGCCGGAGCGCAAGTACTCGGTGTGGATCGGCGGCTCCATCCTGGCGTCCCTCTCCACCTTCCAGCAGATGTGGATCAGCAAACCCGAGTACGACGAGGCCGGACCTTCCATCGTCCACCGAAAATGCTTCTAAGCCCCCTCCCCCGCCCCCCCGGGGGTCCCCCCCGTGCCCAGGCCGGGGTGTCCCGCTCCTCCTCGGACCCCGCTGCTCCTCCCCGCCTCCCTGTGCGCATTAAAAAGCCTTTTCTCCAAGCTCCGTGTCTTTCCTGGCGGATCTGGGGCTCAGAGGGGCTGGGGGGACTCGGGGGGGTGGTGGGGGACCCTGACCTCATGTTGGTGGCCACGTCCTGCTGGTGGCCTTGGTGCCACCAACCCCATGACAACACCCTCATGTCAGTCACCCCAAACCCATGACAACACCCCCAAGTCTGTATCAGTCACCCCAAACCCATGACAACACCCTGAGCCTGTATCAGTGACCCCAACCCCATAACAACACCCTGAGCTTATACCAGTGACCCCAAACCCATAACAACACCCCCAAGTCTGTATCAGTCACCCCAACCCCATGACAACACCCTCATGTCAGTGACCCCAAACCCATAACAACACCCCGAGCCCGTATCAGTGACCCCAACACCATGACAACACCCTCATATCAGTGACCCCAACCCCATAACAACACCCTCATGTCAGTCACCCCAACCCCATGACAACACCCCAAGCCCGTATCAGTGACCCCAACCCTGAGCCTGTATCAGTCACCCCAACCCCATAACAACACCCCGAGCCCATGACAGTCCCCCCAACCCCATGACAACACCCTGAGCCTGTATCAGTGACCCCAACCCCATAACAACACCCCCAAGTCTGTATCAGTGACCCCAACACCATAACAACACCCCCAAGTCTGTATCAGTCACCCCAACCCCATGACAACACCCTCATGTCAGTCACCCCAAACCCATGACAACACCCCCAAGTCTGTATCTGTCACCCCAACCCCATGACAACACCCCGAGCCCATGTCAGTCACCCCAACCCCATAACAACACCCTGAGCCTGTATCAGTGACCCCAACCCCACTTTGATGCCCCCGTCCCCCCTTTTTGTGCCCCCGTCCCCCCTTTTTGTGCCCCCGACCCCCTTTTTGTGCCCCACCCTCTCGCCCCCCGCCCCCCGCATTGCCCGGACGAGCTGAGGACATCGTCTCATTTGCATAAATTACCATATCGCCCCCCAACACCCCCCCCCCATTTCCGCCCCCCCCTCCTTCTCCCCCCGCCCACTTCCCGCGCGTTGACGTCACGGGGCGGCGGCGCGCGCTGCTGATTAGCATGTCATTAGCATGTGACGCGGGAAAGGCGGAAGCGGTGGCGGGATGGGGCGGAGCGGGGCCACCCTGAGCCTGGCCCTGGAGGGGAACATCGGTACCGGGGGGGACCCCGGGGGGAGCGGGAGGGTTCGGGGTGCGGTGGGAAAAGGGGGGGCGGAACATCCCGGGCTGCCACTTAATTGCTGTGATTATCTTAATTAGCGCTGCCGTGATGGCGCCAAAGCGACATGGGGTTGGGAGGGGGGGACATGGAGGGACACCCGGGCTGCCCCCCGTGTTCCCGGGGGTTGGGTTGGGGTCACCCAGGAGCGGGGACCCCCCCCGAGCTCCCCCGGTAGCCACAGTGGGGACAGCCCGTGTTTGGGGGTTTGGTGGAGGGGACACCCCACATTTCCAGAATCCTGGGGACACCCCACATTTTCAGGGTCCTGGGGACACCCCACACTCCCAAAATCCTGGGGACACCCCACATTTCCAGGGCCCTGGGGACACCCCACATTCCCAAAATCCTGGGGACCCCGCACACTCCCAGAGCCTTGGGGACACCCCACACTCCCAGAGCCCTGGGGACACCCCACATTCCCAGAGCCCTGGGGGACCCCCGGGCTCACCCCGCGCTCCCGGGGGTTGGGTTGGGGTCACCCAGGAGCGGGGACCCCCCCCGAGCTCCCCCGGTAGCCACAGCCAGGCTCAGCCCGTGTTTGGGGGTTTGGTGGAGGGGACACCCCACATTTTCCAGGGTCCTGGGGACACCCCACACTCCCAGAGCCTTGGGGACACCCCACACTCCCAAAATCCTGGGGACACCCCACATTTCCAGGGCCCTGGGGACACCCCACATTCCCAAAATCCTGGGGACCCCGCACACTCCCAGAGCCTTGGGGACACCCCACATTCCCAAAATCCTGGGGACACCCCACACTCCCAAAATCCTGGGGACCCCGCACACTCCCAGAGCCTTGGGGGCACCCCACATTCCCAGAGCCCTGGGGACACCCCATTCCCAGAGTCCTGGGGGACCCCACACTCCCAGAGCCCTGGGGGACCCCACATTCCCAGAATCCTGGGGACCCCGCACACTCCCAGAGCCCTGGGGACACCCCACATTTCCAGAGCCTTGGGGACACCCCACATTTCCAGAGTCCTGGGGACACCCCACATTCCCAGAGTCCTGGGGACCCCACATTCCCAGAATCCTGGGGACCCCGCACACTCCCAGAGTCCTGGGGACACCCCACATTCCCAGAGCCTTGGGGACACCCCACATTTCCAGAGTCCTGGGGACACCCCACATTCCCAGAGTCCTGGGGACACCCCACACTCCCAGAGCCCTGGGGACACCCCACATTTCCAGAGTCCTGGGGGACCCCCAGGCTCACCCCTCTCTCCCTCCGCAGCCGTGGGCAAATCGACCTTCCTGCGGCTGCTGGGTGCCACCTTCCCGCGGTGGCACCTGGTGACAGAGCCGGTGGCACAGTGGCGGAAGGTGCCGGGTGCCGGCACCGCTCAGGTAACGGCGATTCCGCCCCACCCCGAGCCCAGCAGAGCCCCCCGGGACCCCCTGATCCCCCTCCAGAGCCCCCCGGGACCCCCTGATCCCCCTCCAGAGCCTCCTGGGACCCCCTGACCCCCCTCCAGAGCCCCCCAGATCCTCCTCCAGAGCCTCCTGGGACCCCCTGATCCCCCTCCAGAGCCTCCTGGGACCCCCTGATCCCCCTCCAGAGCCCCCCTGATCCCCCTCCAGAGACCCCCGGGACCCCCAGATCCCCCTCCAGAGCCTCCTGGGACCCCCTAATCCCCCTCCAGAGCCCCCCGGGACCCCCTGATCCCCCTCCAGAGCCCCCCTGATCCCCCTCCAGAGACCCCCGGGACCCCCAGATCCCCCTCCAGAGCCTCCTGGGACCCCCTAATCCCCCTCCAGAGCCCCCCGGGACCCCCTGATCCCCCTCCAGAGCCTCCTGGGACCCCCTGATCCCCCTCCAGAGCCCCCCAGATCCCCCTCCAGAGCCCCCCGGGACCCCCTGATCCCCCTCCAGAGCCCCCCAGATCCCCCTCCAGAGCCCCCCGGGACCCCCAGATCCCCCTCCAGAGCCCCCCGGGACCCCCAGATCCCCCTCCAGAGCCGCCTGGGACCCCCAGATCGCCCTCCAGAGCCTCCTGGGACCCCCTGATCCCCCTCCAGAGCCCCCCTGATCCCCCTCCAGAGCCTCCTGGGACCCCCTGATCCCCCTCCAGAGCCCCCCTGATCCCCCTCCAGAGACCCCCGGGACCCCCTGATCCCCCTTCAGAGACCCCCGGGACCCCCTGATCCCCCTTCAGAGCCTCCTGGGACCCTCTGATCCCCCTCCAGAGCCCCCCGGGACCCCCTGATCCCCCTCCAGAGCCACCCAGGACCTCCAGATCCCCCAGCAGAGCCCCCCGGGACCCCCAGATCGTGTCCCCGCAGGCGGCCGCGGGCTCTGCCAACCTGCTGAAGATGATGTACCGGGAGCCGTCGCGCTGGTCCTACACCTTCCAGACCTTCTCCTGCATCAGCCGCCTGAAGGCGATGCTGGAGCCGCCGGAGGAGGGGTCCCCCGAGACCCCCCACCCCGTGAGGGTCTTTGAGCGCTCCGTGTTCAGTGACAGGTACCCAGCACCCCGAAAAGAGGGGCCGAGGGGTGGCTCGGGACTGGGAGGGACTGGGAGGGACTGGGAGGGACTGGGAGGGACTGGGAGGGACTGGGAGCTGCGTTTGTGCTGCTGGGGGTCCCCAGGGGTGCCCCAGAGCGATGCTGAATTGCAGGAACGGGATTTTGGGGTCTTTTGGGGGCTGTCCCATCCTCAGCTGTGTCCGTGAATCCCTTGGGGTGATGCCGGGCTCGGATCAGGGATTTTCACCTGAATTTAACCACCCGCAGCTCCTCACCAGTACAAAAAAAACCCAAAAAAACCCAAATATCCGTGAATCCCCTGGCCGGATCCCTCTGTCCATCCCTCCCCAGGTACGTTTTTGCCAAGAACCTTTTTGAGGCCGGGCACCTGCAGCCCCTGGAATGGGCCATTTACCAGGACTGGCACGATTTTCTGCTGCGGCACCTGGGGCCCCGCGCCGCCCTCCACGGCTTCCTCTACCTCCACGCCAGCCCCCAGGTGGGTGCAGGAGGCCTCGGGGATGCCCCTGGAACGCGGCGGAGCTGCCGAAATTTTGGGGTTTCGCCCCAAATCGCCGCCCCGGAGGAGCAGGGTCAGCTCCTCCTCCCTTGGGAATTCCTGGGGAGTTTTTCCGGGCGGGTTTTGGGGAGAAGGGGCTGCGGCATCTCCCGGCTTTGTGATTTTTTTTTGGGGGTTTTCTGGGTTTTGTGAGCACCCCTCATTTTCCTGCGTCCCCTTCTCCTCCCGTTGTCCCCCCAGAGGTGCCTGGAGCGGCTGCGGCGCCGAGCGAGGAGCGAGGAGGGTGGAATTCAGCTGAGTTACCTTCAACAGCTCCACGAGCAGCACCAGCGCTGGCTGGTGGAGAGGAGCACGGAGTGAGCGCCAGCCCGGCTTTGGGGGACCCCCCTGCTCTGGGGGTCTTTATTTGGGGGGCCCCTCCTGCTCTGGGGGTATTTGGGGTGTCCCCCCTGCTTTGGGGGTGTTTATTTGGGGTTATTTTTTATTTGGGGGCCCCCCCCCTGCTTTGGGGGTGTTTATTTGGGGGTTATTTTTTATTTGGGGTGCCCCTCCTGCTTTGGGGGTGTTTATTTGGGGGTTATTTTTTATTTGAGGTGCTCCCCCTGCTTTGGGAGTGGTTATTTGGGGTGCCCCCCCTGCTTTGGGGGTATTTGGGGTGCCCCCCCTGCTCTGGGGGTGGTTTATTTGGGGTTAATTTTTATTTCAGGTGCTCCCCCTGCTTTGGGAGTGGTTTTTTGGGGTGCCCCCCCTCCTTTGGGGGTGTTTATTTGGGGTGTCCCCCCTGCTCTGGGGGAATTTGGGGTGCCCCCCCTGCTTTGGGGGTGTTTATTTGGGGGTTATTTTTTATTTGGGGTGCCCCCCCTCCTTTGGGGGTGTTTATTTGGGGTTATTTTTTATTTGTGGTACCCCCCCTGCTTTGGGAGTGGTTTTTTGGGGTGGCCCCTCTCCTTTGGGGGTGTTTATTTGGGGTGCTCCCCCTCATTTGGGGGTGTTTGGGGTGCCCCCCCTGCTTTGGGGGTGTTTATTTGGGGTTATTTTTTATTTGGGGTGCCCCCCCTGCTTTGGGAGTGGGTTTTTGGGGTGACCCCCTCCTTTGGGGGTGTTTATTTGGGGTGCCCCCCTTGCTTTGGGGGTGTTTATTTGGGGGTTATTTTTTATTTGGGGTGCCCCCCCTGCTTTGGGGGTTTTTGGGGTGCCCCCCCTGCTTTGGGGTGTTTATTTGGGGTGCCCCTCCTGCTTTGGGGGTGTTTATTTGGGGGTTATTTTTTATTTGGGGTGCTCCCCTGCTTTAGGGGTGTTTGGGGTGTCCCCCCTGCTCTGGGGGTATTTGGGGTGCACCCCTGCTTTGGGAGTGGTTTTTTGGGGTGCCCCCCCTCCTTTGGGGTGTTTGGGGTGCCCCCCTGCTTTGGGGGTGTTTATTTGGGGTTATTTTTTATTTGAGGTGCTCCCCTGCTTTGGGGATATTTGGGGTGCCCCCCCCTGTTTTGGGAGTATTTGGGGTGCCCCCCTGCTCTGGGGGTGGTTTTTTGGGGGTTATTTTTTATTTGGGGTGCCCCCCCTGCTTTGGGGGTGTTTGGGGTGCCCCCCCTGCTCTGGGGGTGCTTTTTTGGGGTTTATTTTTTATTTGGGGGTATTTGGGGTGCTCCCCCTCCTTTGGAGGTGTTTATTTGGGGTGCCCCCCCTGCTCTGGGGGTGTTTATTTGGGGGTTATTTTTTATTTGGGGCACCCCTCCGGCTTTGGGGGTGTTTTATTTGGGGTTATTTTTTATTTGGGGTGCCCCCCCTGCTCTGGGGGTGCTTTTTTGGGGGTTATTTTTTATTTGGGGGTATTTGGGGTGCCCCCCCTGCTCTGGGGGTGCTTTTTTGGGGGTTATTTTTTATTTGGGGTGTCCCCCCTGCTCTGGGGGTGCTTTTTTGGGGGTTTATTTTTTATTTGGGGAGGGGTCTCAGCCCTCCCCGCCTCCCTCCCGCAGGATTCACTTTGGGGGTGCGCGGGGGGCGCCCGTCCTGGTGCTGGACGTGGACGAGGACTTCGAGCAGGACACGGCGGTGCAGGGCGGGCTCATGGCACAGGTGGGGTGGCACAGCCCGGTGTCCCCCCGGTGTCCCCCTGGTGTCCCCGAGGTGTCCTCTCGGTGTCCCCCCAGTGCCATCCGGTGTCCTCCCAGTGTTCCCCCAGGTGTCCCCCCGGTGTCCTCTCGGTGTCCTCTCGGTGTCCCCCAGGTGTCCTCCCAGTGTCCCCCCGGTGTCCTCCAGGTGTCCCCCCAGTGTCCCCCCAGTGCCATCCTGGTGCTTCCCAGTGTATCCCAGTGTATCCCAGTGCCATCCTGGTGCCATCCCAGTCCCTCCCGGTGTCCCCCCGGTGTCCCCCCAGTGTCACCCCAGTGCATCCCAGTGTATCCCAGTGTATCCCAGTGTGTCCCAGTGCCACCCCAGTGTATTCCAGTGCATCCCAGTGCATCCCAGTGCATCCCAGTGCATCCCTGCACCATCCCAGTGTATCCCAGTGTATCCCAGTGTCACCCCAGTGCCATCCCGGTGCCATCCCAGTGCCATCCCAGTGCCATCCCAGCACCATCCCAGTGTATCCCAGTGCATCCCCAGTGTATCCCAGTGCATCCCCAGTGCATCCCAGTGCATCCCTGCACCATCCCAGTGTATCCCAGTGTATCCCAGTGTCACCCCAGTGCCATCCCAGTGCCACCCCAGTGCATCCCAGTGCATCCCAGCACCATCCCAGTGTATCCCAGTGCCATTCCAGTCCATCCCAGTGTATCCCAGTGCCACCCCAGTGCATCCCAGTGTCACCCCAGTGCATCCCAGTGCATCCCTGCACCATCCCAGTGTATCCCAGTGCCATCCCAGTGCATCCCAGTGTATCCCAGTGCATCCCAGTGCCATTCCAGTGCATCCCTGCACCATCCCAGTGCCATCCCAGTGTATCCCAGTGCCATCCCGGTGTCACCCCAGTGTATCCCAGTGCATCCCAGTGTATCCCAGTGCCACCCCAGTGCCACCCCAGTGCCATCCCAGTGCCATCCCGGTGTCACCCCAGTGTATCCCAGTGCATCCCAGTGCCATCCCGGTGTCACCCCAGTGCCACCCCTCAGCCAGGCTGTCCTTGCAGGTGAAGGCTTTTGTCACCTCCCTTCGTGCCGAGGTTTTCCCGTCACATCCCGACCCTCTGGGAGCCGGGGAAGGGACAGCGTCTGCCTGAGGACCCCGAGCGAGGACAAGGGACACGAACCGAGGACAAGGGACACGAACCGAGGACAAGGAACATGTCCTGGTCCCCTCAGCCCGGCTGTCCCGGGCCAGCGCTGGATTTGAGGAAGATTTTGGGGGGCAGGGGGGCTCCCCGTGCTCAGGGGACCAGGTCCTTGCCCTGACCCCCTCCCCATCTTTCGGGACCCCCAGCCCTGGGCTGGATTTCCTGCTCTGCTTGAATTCCCGTGGAAAATCCCCGTTTTTAGCTGACGCCCAACCCCCGAGTTTTGTTATTTTGTATTTAATTTTTTTTTCCCCATTAAATTAAGATCAAATCGCTGCGGAGCTGTGTCTGGAGGGGCTGCGCGGGGTCGGGGGGACACGGGGGGACATTGTCCCCCCAGTTTTGGGGTGTTGTGGTGGAGGGGGGACGGGGCAGTGCCCTGGGGCTGGGCTGGGCTGGATTTGGGGACAAACCAAGGGGATTTGGCACCTGAAAGGGGGTGGGGGGCGTGGGAGACCCTAAATAAACACAGGTGGGGCAGCTGCCCCACGGGAGCCGGGGGTGGGGTCGGGGTGGGGATTTGGGGGGAATATGGGGTGGGGCAGGGGGGTTTGGGGGCTGGGGAGCGGGATATGGGGCAGGGGGATTTGGGGGGCTGTGGGGGGGATATGGGGCAGGGGGATTTGGGGGGGATATGGGGCAGGGGGATTTGGGGCCTGTGGGGAGGATATGGGACAGGGGGATTTGGGGACTGGGGGGGATTTGGGGGGGATATGGGGCAGGGGGATTTGGGGGGGATATGGGGCAGGATGTGGGGCAGGATATGGGGCAGGGGGATTTGGGGGGATATGGGGCAGGGGGATTTAGGGGGCTGTGGGGGGGATATGGGGCAGGGGGATTTGGGGGGGATATGGGGCAGGGAGATTTGGGGGGCTGTGGATCAGGATATGGGGCAGAGGGATTTGGGGGGCTGTGGATTAGGATATGGGGCAGGGGGATTTGTGGGGGATATGGGGCAGGATTTGGGGCAGGGGGATTTGGGGGGGATATGGGGCAGGATGTGGATTAGGATATGGGGCAGGGGGATTTGGGGGGGATCTGGGGCAGGATTTGGGGCAGAGGGATTTGGGGGGATATGGGGCAGGGGGATTTGGGGCCTGTGGGAAGGATATGGGGCAGGGGAATTTGGGGGGCTCTGGGGGGGATATGGGACAGGGGGATTTGGGGGGGATATGGGGCAGGGAGCTTTGGGGGGCTGCAGAGCAGGATATGGGGTGGGGGGATATGGGGCAGGAGGATTTGGGGGGATCTGGGGCAGGGGGATTTGGGGGGCTGTGGAGCAGGATATGGGGGGTACAGGACCTGGGATTTTCCCGGGCTGCCACCCCCTGGGATTTTCCCCCGAGACCCTACAACAACACAGAGCCAGACCCCACAACGACCCTACAACAACAACACCGGAGCACCCACAGCTGCTGCCCCTACAAAACCAACAGGGGCGGCGCGACCCCCTCCCCTTCAATCCCCCAAACCCAACCCTCCGCAACCCTACAACAACAACAAAACAACCCCGAAACAACCCCCCTACAACAACAAAACAACCCCAAAACAGCCACCCTACAACAGCAAAACAACCCCAAAACAACCCCCCTACAACAACAACAACCCCAAAACAACCCCCCTACAACAAAACAACCCCAAAACAACCACCCTACAACAACAAAACAACCCCAAAACAACCCCCCCTACAACAACAACAACCCCAAAACAACCCCCCTACAACAAAACAACCCCAAAACAACCACCCTACAACAACAACAACCCCAAAACAGCCACCCTACAACAACAACAACCCCAAAACAACCCCCCTACAACAAAACAACCCCAAAACAACCACCCTACAACAACAACAACCCCAAAACAACCACCCTACAACAACAACAACCCCAAAACAACACCCCGCCGCCACCCTACAACAACAAAACCCGCACCCCCCCGTTCTCCCCGCTTCCCCCGACCCCCCCTGCGGGCCCGGGGCGCCCCCTCCCCGCTCTCCCCGGGCTCGGGGGGCGGCTGCGGGCGCTGTGCCGGAGCCCCCCGGCCGCCCGGCGGGTCCCCCCGAGCGGGCGCTGCAGAACAAAGGAAGCAGCAGAGCAGCAGCGGCGGCGGCGAACGCGAGGCAGCTCCGCGGGTCCCCTCGGGGTACCGGCGACATCCCGAGCCTCCCACCGGGGTCCCCCCGCCGCCGGGAGAGCGCTCGGCCCCGCGCCGAGCCCCCCGAGCCCGAGGAGGGGGAGCAGGAGCGTTTATTTCCTATTTTTTTTTGCCGGTAAACGCTCTTTTCTATCTAAATTTGGGGAGCGGGGAGCGGGGGAGGTGGAAAAGTTGCCGGTGCGCGGCTGAAGTTGTGAAGTTTGTGCGAAGCCGCGCGGGTTTGAAGTGGGGGGGGGGAGAGGAAAATAAAAAAAAAAAGAAAAGGAAAATGGGGTTGGGAGAAATGAAGGGGTGGGATTAAAAAAAAGGGGGAGGCAGCGCCCCGGTTTTGGGAGGGGGAGGCTCGGGGGGGAAAAGAGGGGTGGGGAGAGAGCGGGGCCGCCCCCCAAGCTGGGGTGGAAATTCAAAGTCGGGGTTGACTCGCGGCTCTGTCCCCGCAGAAGCCCCGCGCTGTCCCCAGGGCGGGGGACACGGGGACCCCGGGATGTCGCTGTGGCCGGGCAGGGGGCTCCGCCAGCCCGGGCCAGCCGCCCCCCCGGCCGGGGGGAGCCCCCAAATCTAACGCTGTGTCCCCCCCACCCCGGGATGGAGATGGAGAGGCACGAGGGGATCCACAGGGAGGTGAGCGACCCCCCCCCAGATCCCCCAAACTCACCCGAACCCCCCCTCTGATCCCCAAATCTCGGGGTGACCCCTTTGAGCGTCACCGCGAGCCGGAGGGGTGGGCAGGGAAAGCCCCTCCTGGGTTTGGTGGATGGATTTGGGGTTTTTTTTAAGGGTATTTCCGTGGGAAATGGGACTTTCTGCTGCTTTAAAGGCCGCCTCGACGCTTTAAACACCCCCCAAAAAAAATCCCTGGGGCATCCCCCAAAACAGCGCCGCGGGACGGGCGGAACAAAACCCACCTTTAAACCGAATTCCTTGGGATTTCTTGGCGTGAAAGAGCAAAACCCCGCACGAAAAACCCACCCCGGTGCCGTCCTGGGAAGAGGGGGGTCGGTTCCCCCCCCAAAAAAAGGGGGTGGCGAGGAAGGGGAAGGCAGAGCCGTGCCCGAGGGGGGCATCTCGGAGCTGACAAGTTGCGGCATTCTCTTCACCCCCAAAAAAAAATAAATTCCAACGCTTTCCTTCCTTCGGCGCGGCTGGATTTACCGGCCGGGGTGGTTGGAACCGGGATCTGGCATTTTGTGCCCACGCAAAATTCAGGGGAAAAAACTGGGGGGGGCTGCTCCAACTGAGGGAGGGAGAAAAATCCTCTCGGCGTCGAGTTTTGGTGTTTCCAGCCCCCAAAAAAAAAATCCCCCATCGGCGCTGATTTGGCTTTTTTTATTTGGTGGTGTCGGGGGTTGAGCGGCTGCCGTGCGCCTCTGGGTTGGATCCAGCGGGGTTTTCCCTGGAATGGGATGGGATTTGGGATTTGGGATGGGATTTGGGATTTGGGATGGGATTTGGGATTTGGGATGGGATTTGGGATGGGATGCTGGCACAGGTGGCTCGGCGAGGCAAGGCAAGGACTTTTTCCCCTTGGCAAAACGCCGGTGAAAACTGAAATCCGACTGCCGGGGGTTTGTCCCAGCGCTTTTCCAGGCAGGATATGAAGGGAAAAGATGATTTTTGAGGATTCTGCGGGGTTGGGTTCCCCCGGAACCGGGCTGGTGCCGGTGAGCCGGGCCGGGCTCTGTTCCCACGGCCCCGCGGCTCTCCCGGGGAGCTTTGGCAGCCGCAGCCCCTTCCCAACACCAGTTCCACCAGTTCCTCCGGCTCGGGCAGGCTGGGAGAGCCGGCTCTGCCCCGCCTGGAGCTCCTGCTGTCCCCCTGGGGCTGATCTGCCGTGTCCCCACCCGCGAGGAGGAGGAGGAGGATGAGGAGGATGAAGATCTCAGAGGTCAAGGTTTAGCTCTGCTCCCATGGCGTGGTTCTGTCAGACGCTTCCCAGGCGGCTCTGGGTGTCTTTCCCCATCATTTGCATAACTAATCAACGTCTCGGGGAGCCGCTCATTAGCGCGGATCGCGCTCGGCACCGGGAGCCGCCGGTGTCCGCCCCGAGCGAGGGGAGGATGCTCCGAGCTGTCCCCTTCAGATTTGGGAACAAACCCTGAAGAGATCCTACAAAAAAACCCCATTCCCAGCAGGAATGGGCTCACAAAAAACCCCATTCCCAGCAGGAACAGGTTCAGACCCCACAAAAAACCCCATTCCTAGCAGGAAGGGGCTCAGACCCCACAAAAAACCCCATTAACAGCAGGAACGGGCTCACAAAAACCCCATTAACAGCAGGAACGGGTTCAGATCCCACAAAAAAACCCCATTCCCAGCAGGAAGGGGCTCACAAAAACCCCATTAACAGCAGGAACGGGTTCAGACCCCACAGAAAACCCCATTCCCATCAGGAACAGGCTCAGACCCCACAGAAAACCCCATTCCCAGCAGGAACGGGCTCACAAAAACCCCATTAACAGCAGGAACGGGCCCAGCAGATCCCACAAAAAACCCCATTCCCAGCAGGAATGGGTTCAGACCCCACAAGAAACCCCATTCCCAGCAGGAATGGGCTCACAAAAAACCCCATTCCCAGCAGGAACAGGCTCAGACCCCACAAAAAACCCCATTAACAGCAGGAACGGGTTCACAAAAAACCCCATTAACAGCAGGAACGGGCCCAGCAGACCCCACAAAAAACCCCATTCCCAGCAGGAACAGGTTCAGACCCCACAAAAAACCCCATTAACAGCAGGAACGGGCTCAGACCCCACAAAAAACCCCATTCCCATCAGGAACAGGTTCAGACCCCACAAAAAACCCCATTAACAGCAGGAATGGGCTCAGACCCCCCAAAAAACCCCATTCCCATCAGGAACGGGTTCACAAAAAACCCCATTCCCAGCAGGAATGGGCTCACAAAAACCCCATTCCCATCAGGAACAGGCTCAGACCCCACAAAAAAACCCCATTAACAGCAGGAACGGGCCCAGCAGACCCCCAAAATCGCTTTTTTGGGTGCTGGGCATGGGACGTGGCACAGCTCAAGGTGTCCCTGGGTGTCCCTGGATGTCCCTGGATGTCCCTGAGTGTCCCTGGGGAATTCCCGACGCTCGAAAATTCCCGTTCATCCTCAAAACGAGAGCCCCTAAGTGAATTTGGCAGCCAGGCTCGGGGCCGATTAGGGTTAATCTCATTTAAAGCATTACTAATAAAAGTTACTAAATTTGTCCATCTCCGAGGTTTTCCCTGGAGGGTTGAGGTAGAATTTTTATTTTTCATTTTTTATTTTTTTCCTCTTCCAGCGTGAAATCGCCCCAAAACGTGTCCAAAAAAATTAAAAGCAGGGGGATGATGGATGGGATGAAGGACAGGCCGGGGTTTGGCTCGTGTTGGTGGCACCTGCAGGATGTCACCGGGGTAATCCAGGGGGATTCCTGTGCCTGGAAAATGAAAATATTCCCAGTTTTGGCTGCGATGTGAGCAGCTCAAAGGGCTCGGGAGTAAATCCGATGGATGCTGGAGAGGAGGAGGAGGACGGGAGGGAAGAGGAGGCTGGAGGAATTCAATCCCCGACGCTTTTTGAAGGGAATTCTCAGGCGAATTCTTCAAAATTCAAAATTCCAGAGCCTTGCCAGGCTGGAAATTTGGGGAAAAAACCAATTCCCGGCCCGGCTGATCCCATTTATCCCCGTGGGAATCGCGTTGCTCGGGTCCCGGCGGGCTCTTGGCTTTTTCGGGAAGGGAAAAAAAAAGGGAATATTTCTCCTGGGAATGTGGCAGGGATTGGGAATCTCGGGTCTGTGCTTGCTCTTCCACCTGGACCCGGCTTTGTCCAGCCCAGTGGGCATTTCACGGCTCCTCGGATCCCTTTGGAAAGAGGATTTTCCTGGGGAAACCTTTGGGAATTTGGAGTTTGTAGCCGTTTTGCCGGTGATTTAGCTGAGAATGGCTTTGAGCTCTTTCCAGGAGCCTCCAATCCCAACTCGGAGAAGTTTCGGGGGAGAATTCGCTTTTCTTGCTTCCCCCTTTTTTTCCTCCTTTCTCTCCCAAAAATCATCACTCTGCCGGCTCCAACAGGGTTTGGAAAAACTGGAGCTGAATTCCAGGACTTTTTCAAGGATCCAGCCCCACTTTTTAACCCTTTCACCGTCCGATTCCCACGGGAAAACTCCCGCGTCCTCCCCTTTCCTCAGCAGATTTTGGGGAAGAAGGGGCAATCGGACAACGCGCGTGTTGTTGGAGGAGGATTTAAATGTCATTTAAATGTCATTTAAATGTTATTTAAATGTTATTTAAATGCCTGATGTCCCCAGATTAATGAATTCAGGGCCCCAAATTAGCGACGTCCCCAAATCAATGGTGTCTCCCCGACCCAAATGATCGATATTCCCTAATTAACCCCACCAAATTAATGGAATTAACGGATGAAAAATTCCGAGGTGGCCGGGGGTTTAATGGCAGGGAAATGTTGGAGGGAGGGGCTGTAAAGGACATTTCATGTCTCCCTCAGTGTCCCCTCTGTGTCCCCCTCGTGTCCCCTCAGTGTCCCCCTCATGTCCCCCTCATGTCTCCTCAGTGTCCCCCTCATGTCTCCTCAGTGTCCCCCTCATGTCCCCCTCATGTCCCCTCAGTGTCCCCCTCATGTCCCCTCGTGTCCCCCTCATGTCCCCCTCAGTGTCCCCCTCATGTCCCACCCGTGTCCCCCTCATGTCCCCCCCGTGTCCCCCTCATGTCTCCTCAGTGTCCCCCCTCGTGTCCCCTCAGTGTCCCGCCTCATGTCCCCCCGTGTCCCCGTCAGTGTCCCACTCATCTCCCCCCCGTGTCCCCTCAGTGTCCCCTCAGTGTCCCCCCTCAGTGTCCCCTCAGTGTCTCCCCCGTGTCCCCCTCATGTCCCCCCCGTGTCCCCCTCAGTGTCCCCCCCGTGTCCCCTCAGTGTCCCCCTCAGTGTCCCCTCAGTGTCCCCCCCGTGTCCCCCTCATGTCTCCTCAGTGTCCCCCTCATGTCCCCTCAGAGTCCCCCCTGTGTCCCCCTCATGTCCCCCCTGTGTCCCCCTCATGTCTCCTCAGTGTCCCCCCTCATGTCTCCTCAGTGTCCCCCTCATGTCCCTCCCGTGTCCCCTCAGTGTCCCCCTCATCTCCCCCCCCGTGTCCCCCTCAGTGTCCCCTCGTGTCCCCCTCAGTGTCCCCCTCGTGTCCCCTCAGTGTCCCCCTCATGTCCCCTCAGTGTCCCCCTCATGTCCCCCATGTCCCCTCAGTGTCCCCCTCATGTCCCCCTCGTGTCCCCCTCATGTCCCCTCAGTGTCCCCCTCATGTCCCCCCCCGTGTCCCCCTCATGTCCCCCATGTCCCCTCAGTGTCCCCCCTCATGCCCCCTCATGCCCCCTCATGTCCCCTCAGTGTCCCCTCAGTGTCCCCCCCGTGTCCCCCCTCAGTGTCCCCCCTCATGTCCCCTCAGTGTCCCCCTCAGTGTCCCCTCATCTTCCCCCCTGTGTCCCCTCAGTGTCCCCCTCGTGTCCCCCTCATGTCTCCTCAGTGTCCCTCATGTCCCCTCAGTGTCCCCCTCATGTCCCCCCTCATGTCCCCCCGTGTCCCCGTCAGTGTCCCACTCATCTCCCCCCCGTGTCCCCCCCCGTGTCCCCCTCATGGTCCCGCTCCTGCGCAGCGCAGGGAGCGGGCGGGCGGTGCCACTGCGTGGGGAAGGGGGGGGCGGGCTGCGCGTGGGGGGAAAAGGAGGAGGAGGAGGAAGGAGGAGGAGGAAGAAGGAGGAGGAGGAGGAGGAAGGAGGGCAAGAAGAAGAGGAGGAGGAGGAGGAGAGGGGGGGAGCAGGGATGCGGCGCTCATTCCCCCCCCCGGCTGCAGCGGGGCGGCGGTGAGGGAGCGCGGAGGAGAGGGAGACAAGATGGCTTCCTCCTGAGGGCCGGCGCCGTGCGGGGCCGGCGGGGGCTGCGGGGGCAGCGCGGGGGCAGCGGCCAGGTAAGCGCACCCCTTCCCCGCAAAAAACACTCCTTGTGCACCCCTCGTCACCCCCAAAAAAACCCCGATCGAGCCCCGGCTTTGCGGGGCGCTGCGGGGGAGGTTAAAGGCCGCCTCCCCCCCCCCCCCCCACCCGCGGTGCTGTCGGCCCCGCGGGGCCGCGAGGACAAAGCGGCGGGGCCTGGGGAGGGCCACACGCCCCGCGCCCCCGCCCCCGTTTTGGGGCTGTTTTTCCTTCTTTTATCCTTTTTCTTTTCCCTCCGGCATCGCGTCGTGGGGAGGGGGGGGGGGGGGGAGGGGAAGGTGTGTGTGGGGGGGTGGTGTTAGGTAGGGGTGGGAAGGCCACAAACCGTAAGGTGCACCCCCCCCTTTCACCCCACACCGCTATTCCCCCGTGTTCTCCTCGCCTTTATTAACCATTATTTCTATAAACCCATCCCGGCCGGCCCCCAAAATGTGCTGAGCTCAGGGGTGATGCCAACAAGGGCGATGAGGCTCCCCGCCGTGACGTCACCGTGACGTCACCGGTGGCAGCTGTCATCCCTCGGTGTGACGAGGGGACCGGGGGGGTCCGGCTCGGGCTCCCCCCGCTTTTCCACCCACAAAAATAAAAAAAAAAACCCAGCTCCTCCTCAAGGTGGGGGGTATCATTATTTTGGTTATCCCATCGCCAAGAGCGGCGAGGTTTTGGCAGATTTGGCACCCGAGCCGGCTGCGGGTGCTGGTGGCTTCCAGGGGACATCGCTGCGGTCACGGCGATGCCATAAAAATAAAAATAATCGTGCGGCCGGTGCGAAGTTTGGAGTCGGCGGTGAGCGGCTTTTGGCTGCACGTGTTTTCGCAGGGATGGGGACGCTTTTGGATGCGGCCGCCAACGCCGGAGCTGCCTCCGGAGCGGCGGATGCCGTGCGGAAAAAAATAATCAGAAATCTTATTAAGAGCCCGTGGCAGGTGCTGGGGCGGTGGGTTCCGAGCTGGGATGAGGTCGGTTCCCAGCCGGGATGAGGTCGGTTCGGAGCCGGGATGCGATGGGTTCCGAGCTGGGATGAGGTCGGTTCCGAGGGGGATGAGGTCGGTTCCCAGCCGGGATGAGGTCGGTTCCGAGCCGGGATGAGGTCGGTTCCGAGCCGAGATGAGGTCGGTTCCGAGGGGGATGAGGTCGGTTCCCAGCCGGGATGAGGTCGGTTCCGAGCCGGGATACAGTCGGTTCCGAGGGGGATGCTGTCGGTTCCGAAGGGGATGAGGTCGGTTCCCAGCCGGGATGAGGTCGGTTCCGAGCTGGGATGAGGTCGGTTCCGAGCCGGGATGAGGTCGGTTCCGAGCCGGGATGCGGTGGATTCCGAGCTGGGATGAGGTCGGTTCCGAGGGGAATGCTATCGGTTCCGAGCCGGGATACAGTCGGTTCCCAGCCGGGATGAGGTCGGTTCCGAGCCGGGATGAGGTCGGTTCCGACCCGGGATGTGGTCGGTTCCGAGGGGGATGCTGTCGGTTCCGATCCGGGATGAGGTCGGTTCCGATCTGGGATATGGTCGGTTCCGAGCCGGGATGCTGTCGGTTCCGAGGTTGGATGCTGTCGGTTCCGATCCGGGATGGGGTCGGTTCCGAGGGGGATGCTGTCGGTTCCGATCCGGGATGAGGTCGGTTCCGATCTGGGATATGGTCGGTTCCCAGCCGGGATATGGTCGGTTCCGAGGGGGATGCTGTCGGTTCCGATCCGGGATGGGGTCGGTTCCGAGGGGGATGCTGTCGGTTCCCAGCCGGGATGGGGTCGGTGAGCGATCCCGAGGTTGGTTGCATCATGCTGGGAAGGGCTGGGAGCAGAGTCCTCGCAGGTTGTTACGGTGGCCCCATAAACGAGCCCCGCTCTTGGCCTTTGGCACCTCGTTAGCTGCGAGGAGGTTTGTTTTGCGGATTGCCCGACATGGACTCTTTTTCGCAGGTAATTAAGGGGGAAGGTGGCTCCGAAGGTGGGATTTGAGGAAGTGTTTCCCCAGAATTTTTGGCCTTTCCTTTGAGGAGCTTTGCTGGCCCAACTGGGAATGGAGGTGGCAAAGTGGTGGCATGATGGCTCTGGGACACATGGTTGTGCTTTGGGTCTGTGTCCCAAAAATCCCAGGGGTGTCCCTGGTGCTGGCACACTGGGAGTGAGCTGTCCCCATGGCACTGGGGTCCCCAGTCCCCTTCCTGCATGTGCTGAAATCCCGAGTCCCTGTCCCCATGGCACCGGGGTCCTTGCTCCTGGTTCTGCATGTGCTGCAGTCCCCAATTCTTGTCCCCATGGCATCGAGGTCCCCAATCCCCTTCTGGCCTGTGCTGCAGTCCCCAATTCTTGTCCCCATGGCATCGAGGTCCCCAATCTGCTTCTGGCCTGTGCTGCAGTCCCCAGTTCTTGTCCCCATGGCGTCGAGGTCCCCAATCTGCTTCTGGCCTGTGCTGCAGTCCCCAATTCTTGTCCCCATGGTGTCGAGGTCCCCAATCCCCTTCTGGCCTGTGCTGCAGTCCCCAGTTCTTGTCCTCACGGGGTCCCCAGTGCCATCTGCATGTGCTGGGGTGCCTGGTCCCTGTCTCCATGCCCTTGGGGTATTCAGACTCCTTCCTGCACGTACCAGTGTTCCCAGTCTCCCTTCCCACATTATCAGAGTCCTTTGCTGGTGTGTGCTGGGATCCCTGCCACCACCCGTGTGACATCGGCGTGCTCAGTCCCCTGCCTGTGTGTCCCCTGTCCCTGTGGCACTGTGTGTCCCTGTCCCCATAGCATTGGGGTTCCCTGTGGCACTTTCCCAGTCCCTCTCCCTGCTCCATCAGGATCCCTGGTCCCCTGTTTGTGTGTGTGTCCCCATCCCTATGGCAGCGTGTCCCTTGTCCCCCCCTGCTCCCCGTTTCTGCAGCGCTGGCATTCCTGATCCCTTCCCTTGTCCCCATTCCCCTGCCATTGGTGTCCCCAGTCCCTTCCCTGCATGGACAGGGCTCCCCTGTCCCCATTCCCCTGCCATTGGTGTCCCCAGTCCCTTCCCATGCCATTGGTGTCCCCAGTCCCCTGCCATTGGTGTCCCCAGTCCCTTCCCATGCCATTGGTGTCCCCAGTCCCCATTCCCCTGCCATTGGTGTCCCCATTCCCATGCCATTGGTGTCCCCTGTCCCTTCCCTGCATGGACAGGGCTCCCCTGTCCCCATTCCCCTGCCATTGGTGTCCCCATTCCCCTGCCATTGGTGTCCCCAGTCCCTTCCCTGTGTGGACAGGGCTCCCCTGTCCCCATTCCCCTGCCACTGGTGTCCCCAGTCCCCATTCCCCTGCCACTGGTGTCCCCTGTCCCTTCCCCTACCACTGGTGTCCCCTGTCCCCTGCCATTGGTGTCCCCATTCCCCTGCCATTGGTGTCCCCTGTCCCCATTGCCATGCCATTGGTGTCCTCTGTCCCTTCCCTGCATGGACAGGGCTCCCCTGTCCCCATTCCCCTGCCATTGGTGTCCCCAGTCCCTTCCCCTGCCATTGGTGTCCCCTGTCCCCATTCCCCTGCCACTGGTGTCCCCAGTCCCCATTCCCATGCCATTGGTGTCCCCAGTCCCCATTCCCCTGCCATTGGTGTCCCCATTCCCCTGCCATTGGTGTCCCCTGTCCCTTCCCTGCATGGACAGGGCTCCCCTGTCCCCATTCCCCTGCCATTGGTGTCCCCTGTCCCTTCCCTGCATGGACAGGGCTCCCCTGTCCCCATTCCTGTCCCCCTGGGGTCCCAGTGCTCTTCCTGCCTGTGCTGGGCTCCCTCGTTCCTGTGACATTGGGGTCCCCTGTCAGTCCCAGCTGTCCCTGTGGCACTGTGGTCCCCATTCCCTGTCCCCGCCGTGTCCCTTGCTCCACGTGTGCTCAGGGTGTCCTCTCAAGGGGATGTCACGAAGGGGCCAGCACCAAAACCCGCTGTCCCCGTCCCCTGGCTGTCCCCACTGCGGGTGGGGATGAGAGCGATGCCCCCAGATCCCTCCTGGGGACATCCCCCTGCTCCCTCCTCTGCCAGCGCTTTCATCTCGGTGCTTTGAGCTCTGTGGAAAGGGTGCCAGACCATTTCTGAGGATGAAAGAGCTTTTTTTATTTATCCCCACCCCGCTCCCCGGGCCGGCATCCAAGGGGAGATGAAATGAAACGGGAAGAGGCTGGAGGTGAAACAGCTGCGATCAGCTCCGTCCCCGCTCCACATCTGCCCTCCACACCGCTGCCAGCCCCTCAAACCCAGCTCAGCCCCAATTTTCTCCTCTGTCCTGAGGCCAAAATCCCGTTTTCCTGGGCGGCAGGGTGGCCTGGGATTCGCAGGCAGGGCTGTCGGAGGGAGCCGTGTGGCGGGGACAATGCAGCGTGTTTGTTTGCTACAGCTAAAATGGCAGTTCTTAAGAGGGAAAAAAAAAAAAGAGAGAGCGAGAGCGAAGTGCTTCTGCACATCCAGTCACCGCATCTTTTGATTAAATGAGATTTTGCTGTCGAAGGGGGGAGCTGGGGACCACGAGCTCCTGAGCCTGCAGTTCCCATCGCAGCCAAGTGAGGGGAAAAAAAATAATTTTGAACCACCCTGAGCCATGAAAATGCTGTTTAAAGAAAAAAAAAAAACACGGATTGGAGCGAGTTGTGCTGGGAATGGGGAGCAGGAGGAGGAGTGAGGGGCTCTGAAGATCCTGAGCCCCTGAGGAAGCCGGTGGTGTCGCAATTAAAGCCTCTGCACTTCAGGCCCTTGCGTTGAAGCCGCTGCAGTTAAAGCTCAGGCGCCTAAATCCGCACCAATTAACGCCGTTGCAATTAAAGCCCTGGTACTTAATTAATGCCGTGGCTGTACCAGCCCTGGTGGCAGTGCCGGCTTCTCCAAGCCGTGCCAGGCGTCTCCATGAGCCTCCCTGGTGCTGGAGCAGACTGGGAAAGAGCTGCTGGCACACTGGGAACAGCCTGTCTGTCGTCTGGATCACACTGGGATCACACCGGGATCACACTGGGATCACACCAGGATCACACTGGGATCACACTGGGAACAGCCTGTCTGTCGTCTGGATCACACCAGGATCACACCAGGATCACACTTGGATCACACCGGGATCACACCGGGATCACACTGGGATCACACTGGGAACAGCCTGTCTGTCATCTGGATCACACCGGGATCACACCGGGATCACACTGGGAAGAGCCTGCCTGTGGATCACACCGGGATCACACTGGGAACAGCCTGTCTGCCCTCGGGATCACACTGGGATCACACCAGGATCACACCGGGATCACACCGCCTGCTCTCTGGATCACACCAGGATCACACCGGGATCACACCGGGATTCACACCGGGATCACACCGATGTGATCACACCGGGATCACACCGGGATCATGCCAGGCTCTCTGGATCACACCAGGCTCACACCGGGATCACACCGGGATTCACACCGGGATCACACCGATGTGATCACACCGGGATCACACCGGGATCACACCGATGTGATCACACCGGGATCACACTGGGATCACACCGATGTGATCACACCGGGCTCTCCGGATCACAATGTGATCACACCGGGATCACACCGGGATCACACCGATGTGATCACACCGGGCTCTCCGGATCACAATGTGATCACACCGGGATCACACCGGCATCACACCGATGTGATCACACCGGGCTCTCCGGATCACAATGTGATCACAGCAGGATCACACCGGGCTCTCCGGATCACGCCGCCTGCCCGCACACGGCTTTTTTTAGGTTTACAAACACGACGGCCCCGTGCACGCGCCGCTTCCCCCGCTCCTTCCCCGTGAGTCATCACCCACCGGGGCCAGGGAAATCATCACCGGGGAATCATCACCGGGACCGGGAAATCATCACCGGGACCGGGAAATCATCACCGGGACTGGCGAATCATCACCGGGAAATCATCACCGGGGAATCATCACCGGGACCGGGAAATCATCACTGGGGAATCATCACCGGGACCAGGGAATCATCACCGGGGAATCATCACCGGGGAATCATCACCGGGACCGGGGAATCATCACTGGGGAATCATCACTGGGACCAGGGAATCATCACCGGGGAATCATCACCGGGGAATCATCACCGGGACCGGGAAATCATCACTGGGGAATCATCACCGGGACCAGGGAATCATCACCGGGGAATCATCACCGGGGAATCATCACCGGGACCGGGAAATCATCACTGGGGAATCATCACTGGGACCAGGGAATCATCACCGGGGAATCATCACCGGGGAATCATCACCGGGACCGGGGAATCATCACCGGGGCCAGGGAATCATCACCGGGGAATCATCACCGGGGAATCATCACCGGGGAATCATCACCGGGACCGGGGAATCATCACCGGGGCCGGGGAATCATCACCGGGACCGGGAAATCATCACCGGGACCAGGGAATCATCACCAGGGAATCATCACCGGGGAATCATCACTGGGACGGGGGAATCATCACCAGGGAATGATCACCGGGACCGGGGAGTCATCACCTCCTGTGTCACCGGGACTGGGGAATCATCACCGGAACCGGGGAATCATCACCGGGAAATCATCACCGGGACCGGGGAATCATCACCGGGGAATGATCACCCCCGGTGTCACTGGGACCGGGGAATCATCACCCCCCCATCACTGGGACCGGGGAACCATCACCGGGGAATCATCACCGGGAAATCATCACCGGGACCGAGGAATCATCACCGGGCCCGGGGAACCATCACCCCCCTGTGTCACCGGGGCCGGGGAAGCCGGAGGCGGCATTGGCGCTTTCCCCCCCGTGGCGCTGCTGACCCCAGCGAGGAGGTGAAGGAAAACAAAAAAAGGCCAAATCAGACTCTTTTATTTTCTGTTTTTTCTGTTCTTTCACCGTTCCCGTTTCTGTTTTTCTCTGCGGAGGATGCGGGTGGCGGCCGTGACTGTGGGCGGACCCTGGTGAGGCGTTTTTGGAGAGGACCCGGCGCTGTTTGGAGGGTGGGAAGAGTTAAAACATCACCGAATTCCCCGTTTTCCTCACCCTTTATCGGTTGTTTTCGTGTAGCATTGGATTGAAAGCGATGCCGGTCTGTGCGGTTTTGGGGGATGGCTGTGAAAAAGCAAAGTGAGACCCCAAAATGTTGGCAGGAGATTCCCGGGGGCCCGGCAGTGCCAAACCCCCGCTCTGAGCTCACGGGCTGAGGTGGCTCCGGTGATTCAGCAGTGCCGCTGCTGATTCAGCAGCCCCAGCCCCCAGGGAAGCAGTGGGATAACGAGAGAGCTCGGAATTTTTGGGTAGAAAAAGGGATTTCTTTGTACGGCGCTGATGCCGAGCCAATATCCGCGCTGCCAACACGTTTTCCTCCCCGTGCGCTTCCCTCCAGCTTTGGGAAAGCGATTTCATCCCAAGGGGTCGCTTCTCCCACCTGCCACGAGGTGTTTTTTTTTCCCCCCACGGGAAAACGGGTGGTGGTGGTGGTAAAACCAGCTCCGGGTTTGGCAGGGGCGGCTCCCAGAGTTTTCCCGGCTCCCACTCATCTCCCGGCTCCTGCCCGCCGGCCGTGGCGCCGCCGACTTGCCCGTGCTTGTGGGAGGGCGGCGGCACACGCGGTTCCTCTCATCCTCCTCCTCTTCCTCCTCCTCTGCAGAATTTCGGGTTCTGCCGCGGCGTGAGGAACCCCACGTCCTGGGGAGGGTGGGCACGGCAGCATCCCCCAGGTACGAGGGGATGGGGGAGAGCTGGAGTGGGGCTGAGCACCCGTGGGTGACACATCCCTGAGGAGCAGGAGGGTGCAGGGGCTCCTCCTCTGTTCAAATCGCGGGGGTAAAGCCTTGAAAAGCGGGATGTGGAAAACCTTTCCTCCTTGCTCCTCAAAATGTGGCTTTTCCCCCCTGAAAAGTGGAAAGGTGGGGTGGACATGTCCCTGCTGGGAGTGGCCAGGAGGGGACACAGCCTGCTCCTGTGGGGAATGCTGGCATCAGAGCTGGGAAATTGGGCTGGAGGGGATGGGAAATGGAGCTGGGCCGGGTGAGAGATGAGGAGAGGCCCCAGAGCTTTCCTGTGCAGAGCCCATGTGCTTCCACTTCCTTTCCATGTGGGTCCTCTTCCTTCCCTGCCCCTGTCGCCTTCCTCCTTGCCCCTTTCCTGTTCTTCCCCTTGTTTCCCTTCCTCCCCATCCCCATCTTCCTTTCCTGTCCCCACTTCCCCTCCTTGCCCTTCCTCTTTCTCCCATTTCTTCTTTTCTTTCCTTCCCTTTTTCCTTTCTCTCCATTTCTCTTCATTCCCTTCTTCTCCTTCCCTATCCTCTTCTCCCCTTCTTTCCCTTCACCTTGCCTTTCTCCTTTCCCATCCTCTTTCTCCCATTTCTTCTTCTCTTTCTTTCTCTTTTTCCTTTCTCTCCATTTCTCTTCATTCCCTTCTTCTCCTTCCCTATCCTCTTCTCCCCTTCTTTCCCTTCACCTTGCCTTTCTCCTTTCCCATCCTCTTTCTCCCATTTCTTCTTCTCTTTCTTTCTCTTTTTCCTTTCTCTCCATTTCTCTTCATTCCCTTCTTCTCCTTCCCTATCCTCTTCTCCCCTTCTTTCCCTTCACCTCGCCTTTCTCCTTTTCCTTCATCTCCTTCCCCTTATTCTCCTTCCACTTCCCTCTTCCCCTTCCTCTGCCTCCTCCCCTTCCTCTTCCCTTCCTCCCCTTCCTCTTCCCTTCCTCCCCTTCCTCTTCCCTTTCTTCCCTTCCTCTTCCCTTTCTCCCCTTCCTCTTCCCTTCCTCCCCTTCCTCTTCCCTTCCTCCCCTTCCTCTTCCCTTCCTCCCCTTCCTCTTCCCTTTCTTCCCTTCCTCTTCCCTTTCTCCCCTTCCTCTTCCCTTTCTCCCCTTCCTCTTCCCTTCCTCCCCTTCCTCTTCCCTTTCTCCCCTTCCTCTTCCCTTTCTCCCCTTCCTCTTCCCTTCCTCCCCTTCCTCTTCCCTTTCTCCCCTTCCTCTTCCCTTTCTCCCCTTCCTCTTCCCTTCCTCCCCTTCCTCTTCCCTTTCTCCCCTTCCTCTTCCCTTTCTCCCCTTCCTCTTCCCTTTCTCCCCTTCCTCTTCCCTTTCTCCCCTTCCTCTTCCCTTTCTTCCCTTCCTCTTCCCTTTCTCCCCTTCCTCTTCCCTTTCTCCCCTTCCTCTTCCCTTTCTCCCCTTCCTCTTCCCTTTCTCCCCTTCCTCTTCCCTTTCTCCCCTTCCTCTTCCCCTTCCTCTCCATCCCTCCCTTCCCTTCCCTAGGCCCGGAGCAGGCGCGGTGATTCAGCCTTGCCAATCTGGGAGCCGGCACGAGAGGAGCCAGCTGTGTTTAGGGAGAAAAAAAAAAAAACCCTGCTTCAAGAAACAAAAATAATCCCGTCGGGTTTTGTTGGCTTTTTTAAACTCCTCCTTCTCCCTTTCAAGAGCTGGGCTCCCTCGCTGTCCTCCCGGAGCCTGACGCGGCTCCGAGCTGTGCCAAGCCTTTCCCCGTGCCCTGGGCAGCTGGCGGCTCCCGGCTCGGCTCCGTGCCACTGCTGGGGACACACGCTGAGGTTTGGCCACGGTGCCCGGCTTCCCAAAATCCGCTCTGCTGGGAGAATCCGCTGGGAGAATCCGCTGGGGGATGTCTGCAGTGCTGAGCATCCCTGAGTGTGCCTGTCCTCTGTGTCTCTGTCCTGAGTGTCCCTGCTCTGTCCCTGTCCTCAGTGTCCCTGTCCTCAGTGTCTCTGTCCTCAGTGTCCCTGCTCTGTCCCTGTCCTCAGTGTCCCTGTCCTCAGGGTCCCACTCCCAGTGTCCCTACTCTGTGCCTGCCCCAAATGTCTCTGCTCTGAGTGTCCCTGCTCTGTGTCCCTGCTCTGAGTGTCCCTGTCCTCAGTGTCTCTGCTCTGTGTCCCTGTCCTGAGTGTCCCTGTCCTGAGTGTCCCTGTCCTCAGTGTCTCTGTCCTCAGTGTCGCTGCTCTGTCCCTGTCCTGAGTGTCCTTGTCCTGAGTGTCTCTGCTCTGTGTCCCTGCTCTGTCCCTGTCCTGAGTGTCCCTGTCCTCAGTGTCCCTGTCCTGAGTGTCCCTGTCCTCAGTGTCCCTGTCCTCAGTGTCTCTGCTCTGTGTCCCTGTCCTGAGAGTCCCTGTCCTGAGTGTCTCTGTCCTCAGTGTCCCTGCTCTGTCCCTGTCCTGAGTGTGCCTGTCCCAGGGTCCCTGTCCTGAGTGTCCCTGTCCTGAGTGTCCCTGTCCTGAGTGTCCCTGTCCTGAGTGTGCCTGTCCTCAGTGTCCCACTCCCAGTGTCCCTTCTCTGTGCCTGCCCCAAATGTCCCTGCTCTGAGTGTCCCTGCTCTGAGTGTCCCTGTTCTCGGGTCCCAGTGTCCCTGTCCTAAGTGTCCCACTCCCAGTGTCCCTGCCCCAAATGTCCCTGCTCTGAGTGTCCCACTCCCAGTGTCCCTGCTCTGTGTCCCTGTCCCGAGTGTCCCTGTCCTCAGTGTCCCTGTCCTGAGTGTCCCTGCTCTGAGTGTCCCTGCTCTGAGTGTCCCACTCCCAGTGTGCCCTGCTCTGAGTGTCCCTGTCCTGAGTGTCCCTGCTCTGTGTCCCTGTCCTCAATGTCCCACTCCCAGTGTCCCTGCTCTGTCCCTGTCCTGAGTGTCCCTGTCCTGAGTGTTCCTGCTCTGAGTGTCCCTGCTCTGAGTGTCCCTGTCCTGAGTGTGCCTGTCCCGAGTGTCCCTGTCCTCAGTGTCCCTGTCCTGAGTGTCCCTGTCCTCAGTGTCCCTGCTCTGAGTGTCCCTGCTCTGAGTGTCCCTGTCCTGAGTGTCCCTGTCCTCAGTGTCCCTGTCCTGAGTGTGCCTGTCCTGAGTGTCCCACTCCCAGTGTGCCCTGCTCTGAGTGTCCCTGTCCTGAGTGTTCCTGCTCTGAGTGTCCCTGCTTTGTGTCCCTGTCCTCAATGTCCCACTCCCAGTGTCCCAACTCTGTCCCTGTCCTGAGTGTCCCTGTCCTGAGTGTCTCTGTCCTGAGTGTCTCTGTCCTCAGTGTCCCACTCCCAGTGTCCCTGCTTTGTCCCTGTCCTGAATGTCCCTGTCCTGAGTGTCCCTGTCCTGAGTGTCCCTGCTCTGAGTGTCCCTGTCCTGAGTGTCCCTGTCCTGAGTGTCCCTGCCCCAAATGTCCCTGCTCTGAGTGTCCCACTCCCAGTGTCCCTGCTCTGTGCCTGCCCCAAATGTCCCTGCTCTGTGTCCCTGCTCTGTGTCCCTGTCCCAACTGTCCCTGTCCTGAGTGTTCCTGCTCTGAGTCCCTGTCCTCAATGTCCCACTCCCAGTGTCCCTGCTCTGTCCCTGTCCTGAGTGTCCCTGTCCTGAGTGTCCCTGTCCCGAGTATCCCTGCCCCAAATATCCCTGCTCTGAGTGTCCCACTCCTGGTGTCCCTGCTCTGAGTGTGCCTGCCCCAAATGTCCCTGCTCTGTGTCCCTGCTCTGTGTCCCTGTCCCAACTGTCCCTGCCCTGAGTGTCCCTGCTCTGTGTCCTGACCCCAAACACCTTCACTCTGATCATTCCCCCTCCAAACATTCCAACCCCAAGCCCTCCCCAAGCATTCCTGCTTCCAACTGAGCGTTCCTGATCCCAAGAACCCTCACCCCAAACACCCCAACCCCGAGCATCCCCCACTGCCGAGCGTTCCCACCCTGAGCATCCATTCCCCAACCCTCCCGACCCCGAACATCCCACCTCAACCATCCCTTCCAAAAGGAAAATACTTTTCCTGGAGGAAACGAGGCGGTTGGAGGTGGGAACAAATCCTTTTTCCACCTTGAAAAAAATCCTCCATCTCCCTCGGAAGCCCCTGGTACCGGTGGGATGTCGGTGCAGGAGCTGGGAGTGGGACAATGTCACTTTTGACTGGCTCATCACACCCCAAAGGAGAAGGAAAAAGGGGTGGAATTGTTGCTCCAGCGCTGCCCAGAGAGGGTTGTGATCCTGGCTGTCCCCAAAATTGCTCCTGGGACCGGAGTAAAGCAGTGCCGAGCTTCCCACAGCGTAAATGAGCTCAGCTCCCTCAGCATCGCCGTCATTCCGGCTTTTCTCCGGGCTAAATGAGGACAGGAGCGCTGGGGTCAGCCGGGGCCATGGAAACAGCTTGGAAAACAAGGCGGGAGAGGCGGCTGCGGCCGCCCGCGGCGGCGAGAGGCAGCGGCACCGCGAGCCGTGGGTACCCGGGGGGGAACCGGGGGGCTCTCAGCACTCGGCCTTCCCAGATTTCCTTAAATTTCCCTTTCCAGGGGCTGTCTGTGTGTCCATCCATCCGTGTGTCCGTGTCTCCAGTTGGATTTAGGTCGTCTGCTCCTCTCTGGCTGGTTGTGCTGCTGGGTTGGGAGCAGGAAGGGGTTTCCCATCTTTTGGGGTCTGGAGAATTCCCAGGAGAATCATTCCTGGTGGGATTGTGTGTATGTGATTCCTGCAGAATTCCCAGGAGAATCATTCCTGGAGAATCATTCCTGGTGGGATTGTGCTTGTGATTCCTGCAGAATTCCCAGGAGAATCATTCCTGGTGGGATTGTGTGTATGTGATTCCTGCAGAATTCCCAGGAAAATCATTCCTGGAGAATCATTCCTGGTGGGATTGTGCGTGTGATTCCTGCAGAATTCATTCCCAGGAGAATCATTCCTGGTGGGAATGTGAGTGTGATTCCTGCAGAATTCCCAGGAGAATCATTCCTGGTGGGATTGTGTGTATGTGATTCCTGCAGAATTCCCAGGAGAATCATTCCTGGAGAATCATTCCTGGTGGGATTATGGGTGTGATTCCTTCAGAATTCCCAGGACAATCATTCCTGGAGAATCATTCCTGCTGGGATTGTGTGTGTGATTCCTGCAGTGCTCCCCAGGACAATCATTCCAGGAGAATCATTCCTGGTGGGATTGTGCATGTGATTCCTGCAGAATTCATTCCCAGGAGAATCATTCCAGGAGAATCATTCCTGGTGGGATTGTGCTTGTGATTCCTGCAGAATTCCCAGGACAATCATTCCTGGTGGGAATGTGGTTGTGATTCCTGCAGTGCTCGCCAGGAGAATCATTCCTGGTGGGATTGTGCTTGTGATTCCTGCAGAATTCCCAGGACAATCATTCCTGGTGGGATTGTGCGTGTGATTCCTGCAGAATTCCCGTCCCTGGCACAGCTCTCTGGAGTCACCAGCTCTGTGGGATGTTATTTTAGGGTCTCCAGCCCTCAGGGTTTCCCCTGGTGGTGTCCCCAAGCCGCCATCCCGAGCGAGGATCCCCGGGGTTGTTTCCAGAGGAGGAAAAACCACAATCCGAGTGCTGGAGCTGGCTGGGCTCCACCAGAGTGGGGCCAGCAGCCAAAATTCCCTCTTGGCCGGCCCGTGCCGGCGGCTGGCAGCGGCTCCCGGTGACCTCTGCAGCTGCCGGCCGTGCCCTCGTCCCCAAAGCCACCCCCGGTGCTACCAAGGTGGCTCAGCGTTCCCACCGAGCTTCCTCTGTGCTCCAAAAGCCACCCTGGTGCCACCAAGGTGGCTCAGCATTCCTACAGAGCTTCCTCCGTGCTCCAAAGTGTCCCCAAAGCCACCAAGGTGGCTCAGCATTCCTACAGAGCTTCCTCCCTGCTCCAAAGTGTCCCCAAAAGCCACCCTGGTGCCACCAAGGTGGCTCAGCATTCCCACAGAGCTTCCTCTGTGCTCCAAAGTGTCCCCAAAAGCCACCCTGGTGCCACCAAGGTGGCTCAGCATTCCTACAGAGCTTCCTCTGCGCTCCAAAGTGTCCCCAAAGCCACCCCCAGTGCCACCAAGGTGGCTCAGCATTCCTACAGAGCTTCCTCCGTGCTCCAAAGTGTCCCCAAAAGCCACCAAGGTGGCTCAGCATTCCCACCGAGCTTCCTCTGCACTCCAAAGTGTCCCCAAAGCCACCCCAGTGCCACCAAGGTGGCTCTGCATTCCTACAGAGCTTCCTCTGCGCTCCAAAGTGTCCCCAAAGCCACCCAGGTGCCACCAAGGTGGCTCAGCGTTCCCACCGAGCTTCCTCCCTGCTCCAAAGTGTCCCCAAAAGCCACCAAGGTGGCTCAGCATTCCTACAGAGCTTCCTCTGCGCTCCAAAGTGTCCCCAAAGCCACCCCCAGTGCCACCAAGGTGGCTCAGCATTCCTACAGAGCTTCCTCCACGCTCCTCTGCTCCCCAAACTCTTCACTTTTATTCGCCGAGGGGTTAAACAAAATCCCAAAATATTTATTTTTGGGCAGTTTTTGGGGGGTCCTGGTGTGGGGGAATCACATTGGGGAGGATGAGGGGTTTAAAATCCGTTTCCCTGCTGGATTCGGGGTGGGTTTAGTTTGGGGTTTTGTACCAGCAAAGGGTTGAAAGGAATCATTTGGAAAAGCGGGAAAGGGGAAAAATAAAGGGATGTGAGGATGGATGGATGGATGGATGGATGGATGGATGGATGGATGGATGGATGGATGGATGGATGGATGGATGGATTTTATAGGGCTGATGGATGTATAGGACTCAGGAATTTGGGGCTGCTGGTTGTTTAGGGTGGGTATATGGGATTGTGAAACATGTTTTGTTGGATATATCGGGTTCCTGGCTTGCTGGATGTATAGGATTGCTGATTTTATAGGGCTGATGGATGTATAGGATTGCTGATTTTATAGGGCTGATTGATCTATAGGACTCAGGAATTTGGGGCTGCTGGTTGTTTAGGGTGGGTATATGGGATTGTGGAACATGTTTTGCTGGATTTATCGGGTTCCTGTCTTGTGGATGTATAGGATTGCTGATTTTATAGGGCTGCTGGATGTATAGGATTGCTGATTTCATAGGGCTGATTGATGTATAGGACTCAGGAATTTAGGGCTGCTGGTTGTTTAGGGTTGGTAATAGGGTTGTGGAACATGTCTTGCTGGATATATTGGGTTCCTGGTTGTTTAGGGTGGGTTTATGGGATTGTGGAACATGTCTTGCTGGATATATCAGGTTCCTGGCTCGCTGGATGTATAGGATTGCTGATTTTATAGGGCTGATGGATGTATAGGACTCAGGAATTTCGGGTTCCTGGTTGTTTAGGGTGGGTTTATAGGATTGTGGAATATCTGTGTTGCTGGGTATATCGGGTTCCTGTCTTGTGGATGTATAGGATTGCTGATTTTATAGGGCTGATGGATGTATAGGATTGCTGATTTTATAGGGCTGATGGATGTATAGGATTGCTGATTTTATAGGGCTGATGGATGGATAGGATTGCTGATTTTATAGGGCAGATTGATGTATAGGACTCAGAAATTTGGGGCTGCTGGTTGTTTAGGGTGGGTATATGGGATTGTGGAACATGTTTTGCTGGATATATCGGGTTCCTGGCTTGCTGGATGTATAGGATTGCTGATTTTATAGGATTGCTGATTTTATAGGATTGCTGATTCTATAGGATTGCTGATTTTAAAGGTCTGATGGATGTATAGGGTGCTGGATGTGTAGAGTTGTTGCATATATGAACTCTTGGCCATACAGGATTGTTGGATGTGTAGGTCCCACTTGGCTGTACAGGACGTTTAGGGTTGCTGGGTGCTGGATATGTGGGATTGTGGAATATTTAAGGCTAGATAATATTTATATAATATATGTATATAATATTTAATGAATGTTTAAGCTGCTGGATTGCTGATTGTGTAGGGGTTCTGTGGATGTGCGGGTTCCTGGTTGTATAGGTTATATAGGGCGGGGGGATGTATAGGATCGCTGGATTTGTGGGGCACTGGATCTGTGGGGCAGTGGATCCGTGTGTCCGTGTGTCCATCTGTGTGTCCGTGTGTCTGTGTGTCCATCTGCGTGTCCGTGTGTCCATCCGCGTGTCCGTGTGTCCGTGTGTCCATCCGTGTGTCTGTGTGTCCATCCGTGTGTCTGTGTGTCCGTCTGTGTGTCCGTGTGTTCATCCACCCAGTGTCTGTGTGTCCATCCATCTGCATGTCTGCGTGTCCGTGTGTCCGCGTGTCCATCCATCCGTGTGTCCGTGTCCACGTGTCCATGTGTCTGTGTGTCCGTGTGTCCATCCATCCATGTGTCCGTCCATCCATCCATCCATCCATCCACCCACGTGTCCGTGTGTCCGCGTGTCCATGTGTCCATCCATCCGTGTGTCTGTGTGTCCGCGTGTCCATCCGTGTGTCCGCGTGTCCGTGTGTCCATCCATCCATGTGTCCGTGTGTCCATCCATGTGTCCGTGTGTCCGTCCATCTATGTGTCCATCCATCCATCCACCCGCGTGTCTGTGTGTCCGCGTGTCCATCCGCGTGTCTGTGTGTCCGCGTGTCCATCCGCGTGTCTGTGTGTCCGCGTGTCCGCGTGTCCATCCGCGTGTCTGCGTGTCCGTGTGTGTGTCCATCCATCCGCGTGTCCGTCCATCCATCCGCCCGCGTGTCTGTGTGTCCGTGTGTCCGTGTGTCCGTGTGTCCCTGTGTCCGCGTGTCCGTGTGTCCATCTGTGTGTCCACCCGCGTGTCCGTGTGTCCGTCCTTCCCCGGCCGCTCGGTACGTGCGCTGTGTCCCGGCACCAATGGCTCCCGGAGCCCGGTTGTGCGGGGAGGGAGGGCCGGGGCTGCCGCGGGGGCTCCCCGGTCCCCGCTCGTTCTCCGTCCCCGGTCCCCGCTCGTTCTCTGTCCCCGGTCCCCGCTCGTTCTCTCTCTCCTCCCGGTCCCCGCTCGTTCTCTCCTCCCGGTCCCCGCTCGTTCTCTCTCTCCTCCCGGTCCCCGCTCGTTCTCTGTCCCCGGTCCCCGCTCGTTCTCTCTCTCCTCCCGGTCCCCGCTCGTTCTCTCCTCCCGGTCCCCGCTCGTTCTCTGTCCCCGGTCCCCGCTCGTTCTCTCTCTCCTCCCGGTCCCCGCTCGTTCTCTCCTCCCGGTCCCCGCTCGTTCTCTCCCCCCGGTCCCCGCTCGTCCTCTCCCCCCGGTCCCCGCTCGTTCTCCGTCCCCGGTCCCCGCTCGTTCTCTCCCCCCGGTCCCCGCTCGTTCTCTCTCTCCTCCCGGTCCCCGCTCGTTCTCTCCTCCCGGTCCCCGCTCGTTCTCTCTCTCCCCCCGGTCCCCGCTCGTTCTCTCTCTCCCCCCGGTCCCCGCTCGTTCTCTCCTCCCGGTCCCCGCTCGTTCTCTGCCCCCGGTCCCCGCTCGTTCTCTCCTCCCGGTCCCCGCTCGTTCTCTCTCTCCTCCCGGTCCCCGCTCGTTCTCTCCTCCCGGTCCCCGCTCGTTCTCTCTCTCCTCCCGGTCCCCGCTCGTTCTCTCCCCCCGGTCCCCGCTCGTTCTCTCTCTGCCCCCGGTCCCCGCTCGTTCTCTGCCCCCGGTCCCCGCTCGTTCTCTGCCCCCGGTCCCCGCTCGTTCTCTCTCTCCTCCCGGTCCCCGCTCGTTCTCTCCCCCCGGTCCCCGCTCGTTCTCTGCCCCCGGTCCCCGCTCGTTCTCTGCCCCCGGTCCCCGCTCGTTCTCTCTCTCCTCCCGGTCCCCGCTCGTTCTCTCCCCCCGGTCCCCGCTCGTTCTCTCTCTCCCCCCGGGCCCCGCTCGTTCTCTGCCCCCGGTCCCCGCTCGTTCTCTCTCTCCCCCCGGTCCCCGCTCGTTCTCTCTCTCCTCCCGGTCCCCGCTCGTTCTCTCTCTCCCCCCGGGCCGCTCCCGCCGCCGCCCGCGGCTTCTCCCTGCGCCCCCGGGAGTGCCGGAGCCGCCCCGAGCTCCGGCAGCGCGGGCATCCGTCTGTCCGTCCGGGTGTCTATCCCTGTGTCCGTCCGTGTGTCCATCCCTGTGTCCGTGTGTCCGTCCGTGTGTCCGTCCGTGTGTCCCCGGGCTGGCATCACCCCCGCCACACTTGGGGTCACCACCGTGTCCCCCCGAGCCCTTGGTGGGGTTCATCTCCCCGGCACTTGGGGGAAAATCCCCTTGGGCCGGGCAGGAGGAGGAGGAGGAGGAAGATGACGGCGTGGGAAGGCCGGGCGAGGCTTGGCTTTGCCAGGGAGAGCGGAGGCGAGCTGTCCCCACCCTGCCCCGGCTGCGCTTTCTCCCCGGACCTGCCGGACCGGTCCCATCGCTGCCACCGGAGCCCCTCTGAAAAGCCCACGGGGCGATCCAGAGCAGCGCTGTGTTCCCCCGGGGGTTTTCACCGCCGGGGGGAAAAGGGGATTTTTTGAAAGAGCCGTGCTGGGAGTGGTTCCTCCGCGTTCTTATCTCTCCAGTTTAGCGTTCTTATCTCTCCAGCGTGGCTCTGCTCAGGGTGAAGGACTCCGCGCCGAAGCCGTGGTGCTTGAAGGGTTAAAAAGGGCACTTTTAAACACCGGCTTAACTCGGAGCTGCAGCTTCGTGTTTCGGGTCTCCCCACGAGTCTGAGCCGCCATCCAGAGGCAGGAAACTCTGCCACAGCCTCTGCTTGCTCCGGCCTGGATTTTCCAGTGAACTTTGCTGTATTTTTAACTTGCCAGAAGCTCCCCGTGGTTGTCACAAACAGCCCAAATCCCCTCTGCTGAGGTGGGACAGAAAGATCTCCTCCATCCCTGGTGGATCCTCTTGGAGGGTGTTGATCGGGGTGTCCAGCGCACATTTGGGGTGTTGGGTTCCTTTGGTGCCACCACCTTGCTCTGGGTGGGTTTTTTGTGTGTCCCTGGGTGCCACCACCTGGATCTGGATGTGGTTTTTGTGTGTCCCTGGGTGCCACCACCTGGCTCTGGGTGTGTTTTTTGTGTCCCTGGGTGCCATCACCTGGCTCTGGGTGGGTTTTTTGTGTGTCCCTGGGTGCCACCACCTGGCTCTGGGTGCATTTTTTGTGTCCCCGGGTGCCATCACCTGGCTCTGGGTGTGTTTTTTGTGTCCCTGGGTGCCACCACCTTGCTCTGGGTGGGTTTTTTGTGTGTCCCTGGGTGCCACCACCTGGCTCTGGGTGGGTTTTTGTGTCCCTGAGTGCCACCACCTGGCTCTGGGTGTGTTTTTTGTGTGTCCCTGGTGCCACCACCTTGCTCTGGGTGGGTTTTGTGTGTCCCTGGGTGCCACCACCTGGATCTGGGTGGGTTTTTGTGTCCCTGGATGCCACCACCTGGCTCTGGGTGTGTTTTGTGTGTCCCTGGTGCCACCACCTGGCTCTGGGTGTGTTTTGTGTGTCCCTGGTGCCACCACCTGGCTCTGGGCTTTTGTGTGTCCCTGGTGCCACCACCTTGCTCTGGGTGGGTTTTTTGTGTGTCCCTGGTGCCACCACCTGGCTCTGGGTGCATTTTTTGTGTCCCTGGGTGCCACCACCTGGCTCTGGGTGTGTTTTTTGTGTCCCTGGGTGCCACCACCTTGCTCTGGGTGGGTTTTTTGTGTGTCCCTGGGTGCCACCACCTGGCTCTGGGTGGGTTTTTGTGTCCCTGAGTGCCACCACCTGGATCTGGATGGGTTTTTGTGTCCCTGGGTGCCACCACCTTGGTCTGGGTGGGATTTTGTGTGTCCCTGGTGCCACCACCTGGCTCTGGGTTTCTGTGTGTCCTTGGGTGCCACCACCTGAATCTGGGTGGGTTTTTTGTGTGTCCCTGGGTGCCACCACCTGGCTCTGGGTTTTTGTGTGTCCCTGGTGCCACCACCTGGATCTGGATGTGGTTTTTGTGTCCCTGGGTGCCACCACCTTGCTCTGGGTGCATTTTTTTGTGTCCCTGGTGCCATCACCTTGCTCTGGGTGGGTTTTTGTGTGTCCCTGGGTGCCACCACCTTGCTCTGGGTTTTTGTGTGTCCCTGGGTGCCACCACCTTGCTCTGGGTGGGTTTTTTTGTGTGTCCTTGGGTGCCACCACCTGGCTCTGGGTGGGTTTGTGTGTCCTTGGGTGCCACCACCTGGATCTGGGTGGGTTTTTTGTGTCCCTGGGTGCCACCACCTTGCTCTGGGTGGGGTTTTGTGTGTCCCTGGGTGCCACCACCTGGATCTGGATGGGTTTTTGTGTCCCTGGGTGCCACCACCTGGCTCTGGGTGCATTTTTTGTGTCCCTGGTGCCACCACCTGGCTCTGGGTGGGTTTTTTGTGTCCCTGGGTGCCACCACCTGTCACTGGGTGGGTTTTTGTGTCCCTGGGTGCCACCACCTGGCTCTGGATGGGTTTTTGTGTGTCCCTGGGTGCCACCACCTTGCTCTGGATGGGTTTTTGTGTCCCTGGGTGCCACCACCTTGCTCTGGGTGGGGTTTTGTGTGTCCCTGGGTGCCACCACCTGAATCTGGGTGGGTTTTTTGTGTCCCTGGGTGCCACCACCTGGATCTGGGTTTTTGTGTGTCCCTGGGTGCCACCACCTGGCTCTGGATGGGTTTTTTGTGTCCCTGGGTGCCACCACCTGGCTCTGGGTGGGTTTTTTGTGTGTCCCTGGGTGCCACCACCTTGCTCTGGGTGGGTTTTTGTGTCCCTGGGTGCCACCACCTGGATCTGGATGGGGTTTTGTGTCCCTGGGTGCCACCACCTGGCTCTGGGTGGGTTTTTTGTGTGTCCCTGGGTGCCACCACCTGGATCTGGATGGGTTTTTTGTGTCCCTGGTGCCACCACCTGGCTCTGGGTGGGTTTTTGTGTGTCCCTGGGTGCCACCGGTGCCACCAGCCCTTCCAGGAGCCCTGGCCAGCCGTGTTGATACAAACACGAGGTTATTTGAGGTGAAGCAACCCCTGGCACCGGCGTTGCCAACTCGGCGTCTTCCTGCCGTGCCGCGGCTCCCCTGGCTGCTTCCTGCCAGGATGTTCACTCCTGGCAAAGCTCCAGAATCCCCCCTCTCCTCCTTCTCTGGGGACAAACGGTGTCACCGCAGCCAGGGACGCCCTCCCCGTGTGATGGAAATCCCGAACGCTGCCGCTGGCGGGGTTGGGGACGTGGGTGGAGAGCGGCCGCCTTCGGAGCCGAGCTGCTCCTCGCTCAGCCGGGCAGCACCCGCGTGGCTTTGCCGGTGACCATCGGTTTCTCCTGTGTTTTCATCCCCCCAGTCAGAAAGAAAGAGACTGGGAAAAGGGAACTAAAGGGAACAGGGGGGAAAAACCGGGTTGGGAGCGATGGCACATGGGGATGGATACTCACATCTCCCTCTCCTCCCAGACAGGTTCGGCGGGCGACGCGTTTGATGGACCCAGCAGAAGCCAAATGGAAGAAGGGCCAATTAATTATGTGGAAGAAAGGCGGCTGAAGGAGGGCAGCGGGCTCAGCCTGGCCAATGGGGGTCGGCCGGAGGTGGGGGGTCCGGTGCTGATGGAGCCCAGCGGCTGGTCGCCGGGCCAGCCGCCCGCCACCGGCAAAGCCCACTTGGAAGACGTCCGGAACCTGGTGGCCTTTTCAGCGGTGGCCGAAGCCGTTTCCTCCTACCGGCTCCCGCTGCCGGGGTCGCCGTCGCTGCTGTACGAGAAGTTCGACTCGGAGATGAGCCGGGGCGGGCTGGGCACGGCGGACGGGGTGCCGCGGGGAGAGGACCTGCACGCCCTCAAAGCCGCCCTGGCTTTGGCCAAGCACGGTGTGAAGCCCCCCAACTGCAACTGCGACGGCCCCGAGTGCCCCGACTACCTGGAATGGCTGGAGCAGAAAATCAAGACGGCTCTCGGAGAAGAGCTGGCATCACCGCGGCCCCGCTCCGCCGCCATCCCTCCTCCTCCTCCTCCCCCAGAAGGTGCTATCGACCCCCAGCCGGTGCCTGAGGCTGCCGAGCCGTGCCCGCCCGACGGCCTCCCCTTTTCCCAGAGCGCGTTGACCATCGCCAAGGAGAAGAACATCAGCCTGCAGACCGCCATCGCCATCGAGGCCCTCACGCAGCTCTCGGCCGCTCTGCCCCAGCCCGCGGGCGATGGGCAGCCCCCGCCGCCGCCGCCGCCGCCCGCCGTCCCCCCCTTCGCCCCCGGCCCCCTCGGCCCGCCGGGGGCCGCGTGGCAGCGAGGGGACGAGCCCCGGTACCCTCCGGAACCGGGAGCAGCACCTGAGCCATTTTTCGGCGCGGCGCCTCCGCGGGGGAACTTCGCGGCCTCGTGGGGGCTGGAGGCCGAGGGGGCAGCGGGGGCTGGAGACCCCATGGCAGAGCTGGAGCAGCTGCTGGGTAACGCCGATAACTACATCAAGGCGGCTTTCAAGAGACCCGAAGCGACGGCCGGCAAAGCCGCAGCCCCCAAAACGGAACCCCCCGAGCGAGCAGCCGGCAAAGAAGCACCGGGCGGCCCCCATTTGCCAGCGGCACCGCCGGAGCCCGACCTGCACAAGAAGACGCAGCTGGTCCTGCAGCAGCATCTCCACCACAAGCGCAGCCTCTTCCTCGAGCAAAGCCTGGCGGCGACGGCGGCGGCGGCACCACCAGACCGGCCCGGCGGCTGGTGGGCTCCCAGCACCCCGTCCGCTCCCCCCAAACCCTTGGAAAAGCAGCCCAAAGAGAAGAAGAAGAAAACGCCGCCCGAAAAGCCCCCGCCGGCCAAACCTCTCCGCAAGCAAGTGCAGATCAAGAAGGCGAAGCAGAAGGACTCGCAGCCGCTCTTCCCTCCCCTCTGGCAGATCAGCCTGGAGGGGTTTCGGGCGCCCGCCGAGCCCCCCGCAGAACCCCCCGCCGAAGAGATGCAAACGGAGCCGCCGCCGCCGCCGCCGGCCTTCCCGCACCAGCCTCTTGCACTACCCCTGCCTTCCTCCGCATGCCCCCCGCCACCAAACCCCCTGGACGGCGTCCCCCCGGCTTCCGACTCTCAGGAAAGGGGTGCCCCCGGGGGGGGCCCCCAAATTCGCCCGGCGCCGGCGGGCTCGGAGGAAGCGCCGGCCGCGCCCCCGCCGGCCACCTCAGCCCCCATCATGGTGGATGACAAGTTGGAAGAGCTGATCCGGCAATTTGAAGCTGAGTTTGGGGAGAATTTCAACCTGCCGCCCCCCGAAACGCCCGCGCTGCTCGCTGCTGGGGCTGCTGAGCTGCCGGGGGAGCCAGCAGCAGCCCCTCAAGGGTCCCCCACCGCCGCCGCCGCCGCCGCCGCCGCCCCGGCCACGAGCAGCGCTTCCCAAGCCGGACCCAAAAGCATCTCTCCAGGGAAGGGGCTGCTGTCAGAGCCGCCCTTCACCGCCCGCTCCCCAAAACAGATCAAAATCGAGTCTTCTGGTGCTATCACCGTGGTGTCCACCACGTGTTTTTACTCTGAGGAAAGCCAAAACCCGGACGCGGACGACGTGGACAGAACGCCCACCAAGGACGAGGTGCCGCTGACGCCCACCCTGAGCGGCTTCTTGGAGTCTCCGCTGAAATACCTGGACACGCCGACCAAAAGCCTCCTGGACACCCCGGCCAAGAGGGCACAGGCAGAGTTCCCCACCTGTGACTGCGTTGGTGAGCGAGGGGCTGCGCTGGGGTGGTGAGGAGGGGGCTTTGCAGGGTGGGATTATTGACCGTGGCACCAGCAAAGATCCCGTTTTTGGGGAGATGAAGATTTTTGGGGAGGTGAAACCCCTGGTGCTGTGGAGCTCCCTTTTGTTTTCTCCTCTTTTACGTTTGGATGGAAATCTCAAGTTGCTGCCGGTGCGGGGTTTGGGTGAGCAGCAAAACCAAAGGAATGTTGGGTTTTCCTTCTATTTAACCTTAACCAGCTGAATCCCATGAATCCATGGTGGCCAAAATCCACCTAAACCTCCCTCTCACCTGATTATTCCTGGTACTTTCAGCCAAATGAGCTGGTTCAGGTTGCTTTGAGTAACCCAAACTTTGATGCTTGTGCTTATCACTGGAGAAATATTTACTGCTGCCTTCTTCGCTGGCCAATCCCACTGAGATGCGTTGGAAAATCACCAAACTCTTGGATTTGTGGGGTTTTTTTTGTGGTTTTTTTCTTTGCTGTGTATTGGCATTTGTTAGACTTTGCAGCAAGTGCTGGAGAATTCCTACCCAGTCTGAGGGAGCTGGATATTCCCTCCCCAATATTTAAACTGGACTGGGAGCAGCAGGGTGAGGATTTGGGGCATCCAGCTGGAAAAACGACCCCTTCACTGCTGGGAAGAGGAGGGCTGAGCACAAGCTGCACTTGATTAGTGGGGTTTATGATTATTTATTAATTTGCTTGTAAATGGCAGCAGGAATGAGCCCAAACTCTGCAGAGAGGAGTTTCTGAAGCCGCTCAAACCCAGTCTCGGAGTTTGCCAGGAAAAGATTTTGTTTAGGGGCTGGAAGAGGGGGGGATTCCCTCCCTTTCCCCTTCTCTGTTTTCTCAACTGTGGGAGAAAGAAATGCAGCAGGAGCAGGGCTGGCTGCTTTATTGGGTGCTGTAATAAAATGAGCTTTTTCCACACATCCCTGTCTGGACAGCTGCAGCCCAGCTGAGCCCGGCTTTCTCCTCGGGCTGGCTCCCGGCCAGCTGGACACGACAGGAATGAAAATCAGGGCTGTGAGAGCAGAGATCAGCACATCCCTCCATTCCCCTTCGTGGCCCTGGAAGCCCCCAGGGGTTTGGTTGTGTGAGGAGGGGGGTGTTGGTTCCAGGGTTGTATCCCCTGCATCCTTTGGGACATCCAGCAAAGGTTCAAACCCAAAATGTCTGTGTGTCCCCACTCCTGTGTGTCTGCAGAGCAAATCGTGGAGAAGGACGAGGGGCCGTACTACACCCACCTGGGCTCGGGGCCCACCGTGGCCTCCATCCGGGAGCTGATGGAGGAGCGGTAAGAGACCCTCGGCACGGGGCCGGCACGGGGGCTGAGTGGGGTCCTGTCAGGGGAATGGGGTCCTGTCAGGGGAATGGGAGCTTCAGAGAGAGAGTGGGGTCCTGCCAGGGGTGTGGGGGCTTCAGAGAGAGCGTGGGGTCCTGCCAGGGGAATGGGGTCCTGTCAGGGAAATGTGGTCCTGTCAGAGGTCTGGGGTCCTGCCAGGGGTCTGGGGGCTTCAAAGAGAGAGTGGGGTCCTGCCAGGGGTGTGGGGGCTTCAGAGAGAGAGTGGGGTCCTGTCAGGGGAATGGGGGCTTCAGAGAGAGAGTGGGGTCCTGTCAGGGGTCTGGGGGCTTCAGAGAGAGAGTGGGGTCCTGCCAGGGGAATGGGGTCCTGTCAGGGAAATGTGGTCCTGTCAGAGGTCTGGGGTCCTGTCAGGGGAATGGGGGCTTGAGAGAGCGTGGGGTCCTGTCAGGGGAATGGGGTCCTGTCAGGGGTTTGGGGGCTTCAAAGAGAGAGAGTGGGGTCCTGCCAGGGGTCTGGGGGCTTCAAAGAGTGAGTGGGGTCCTGCCAGGGGAATGGGGTCCTGTCAGGGGTCTGGGGTCCTGCCAGGGGTCTGGGGGCTTCAGAGAGTGAGTGGGGTCCTGCCAGGGGAATGGGGGCTTCAGAGAGAGAGTGGGGTCCTGCCAGGGGAATGGGGTCCTGTCAGGGGTCTGGGGTCCTGTCAGGGGTCTGGGGGCTTCAGAGAGAGAGTGGGGTCCTGTCAGGGGAATGGGGGCTTCAGAGAGAGAGTGGGGTCCTGTCAGGGGTCTAGGGGCTTCAGAGAGAGAGTGGGGTCCTGTCAGGGGAATGGGGGCTTCAGAGAGAGAGTGGGGTCCTGCCAGGGGAATGGGGTCCTGTCAGGGAAATGTGGTCCTGTCAGAGGTCTGGGGTCCTGCCAGGGGTCTGGGGGCTTCAGAGAGAGAGTGGGGTCCTGTCAGGGGTCTGGGGGCTTCAGAGAGAGAGTGGGGTCCTGTCAGGGGTCTGGGGGCTTCAGAGAGAGAGTGGGGTCCTGTCAGGGGTCTGGGGTCCTGTCAGGGGAATGGGGGCTTGAGAGAGCGTGGGGTCCTGTCAGGGGAATGGGGTCCTGTCAGGGGAATGGGGGCTTGAGAGAGCGTGGGGTCCTGTCAGGGGAATGGGGTCCTGTCAGGGGTCTGGGGGCTTCAAAGAGTGAGTGGGGTCCTGCCAGGGGAATGGGGTCCTGTCAGGGGTCTGGGGTCCTGCCAGGGGTCTGGGGTCCTGCCAGGGGTCTGGGGTCCTGTCAGGGGTCTGGGGGCTTCAGAGAGAGAGTGGGGTCCTGTCAGGGGAATGGGGGCTTCAGAGAGAGAGTGGGGTCCTGTCAGGGGTCTGGGGGCTTCAGAGAGAGAGTGGGGTCCTGTCAGGGGAATGGGGGCTTCAGAGAGAGAGTGGGGTCCTGTCAGGGGTCTGGGGTCCTGTCAGGGGTCTGGGGTCCTGCCAGGGGTCTGGGGGCTTCAGAGAGTGATTGAGGTCCTGTCAGGGAAGTGTGGGTTTGTGAGGGTGATTGAGGTCCTGTCAGGGAAGTGTGGGTTTGTGAGGGTGATTGAGGTCCTGTCAGGGAAATGGGGGTTTGTGAGGGTGATTGAGGTCCTGTCAGGGAAATGGGGGTTTGTGAGGGTGATTGAGGTCCTGTCAGGGAAGTGTGGGTTTCTGAGGGTGATTGAGGTCCTGTCAGGGAAATGGGGGTTTCTGAGGGTGACTGGGGGCTCCTGAGGGGCCCACGAAGGCGAGTGGGAGCCGTGGGGCTGACGGCCATGCCCCGGCAGGTACGGCGAGAAGGGCAAGGCCATCCGCATCGAGAAGGTCATCTACACCGGCAAGGAGGGCAAGAGCTCCCGGGGCTGCCCCATCGCCAAGTGGGTGAGTGCCCCTCGTCCCCACGGCAGTGTCCCCAAGCCTGTCCCCTCCCTGCTGGCCACCAGGAGCTCCCCCAGCCGCCCTGGCCACAGGTTTGTGGCTGGGGAGGAGGAATTGAGAGCTGTGTCTGTTACCGCTGAAGATGAACAGATCACACGGATCAGGTCGAGGTGTGGTGAAAAGAAGAGCAGAGTTTATTTTTCCTCCCAAGATTTTTGGGTTTCTGACCATGGCTAGGGATTGGATGGTCAGGATAACTCATTGTCACTGCACTGGCCATGAAAGAAAGAAAAGTTTATTTTTCCTCCCAGGATTTTTGGGTTTCTGACCATGGCTAGGGATTGGATGGTCAGGATAACACTTTGTCACTGCACTGGCCATGAGAGATGCCCATCACAAGACGTGGAACAGAAAGAATGTTCACATATCTATGTTTAAAATGTTTAAAATGACTGTCCTGGGAAAAGTCTCTAGAAAACCACGTCAGCAAGCTCAGAAGTTGAGTTTTCAGGGTGACAGTGTCCACCCCCAGGGAAACCTGGCTTCCCACCCTTGGCACCTGTGGAGCTGCAGCTCCCCAATCCCACGGGGGGAACCCAGCCAGGGGAACGTGCCCAGCTCTGGGGAAGGCCCCCAGGTCACCCAGGACACCCTTGTGGGACCCTCCCCACGCCGGGAGGTGTTCACAGGTGTGACTTGGCCCCTCCGCTCCCCAGGTGATCCGCAGACACAACCAGGAGGAGAAACTGCTGTGCCTGGTGCGGCACCGGGCCGGGCACCACTGCCAGAACGCCGTCATCATCATCCTCATCCTGGCCTGGGAGGGCATCCCCCGCACGCTGGGGGACACGCTGTACCAGGAGCTCACCGACACCCTCACCAAGTACGGCAACCCCACCAGCCGCCGCTGCGGCCTCAACGACGAGTGAGTGACGCCGGCCCCGGCTGCGGACACCGGGGGTGGGAACGGGGTGTGGGAACGGGGTGTGGGGACAAAATGTGGGAATGGGATGTGGGGATGGGGTGTGGGAATGGGGATATGGGAACAAAGTGTGGGATTGGGATGTGGGAATGGGGTGTGGGAATGGGATATGGGAACAAAATGTGGGAACAGGGTGTGGGAACGGGGTGTGGGAACGGGGTGTGGGGACAAAATGTGGGAATGGGATGTGGGAATGGGATACAGGAACAAAATGTGGGAACGGAGTGTGGGGACAAAGTGTGGGATTGGGATGTGGGAATGGGATGTAGGAATGGGATGTGGGAATGGGATACGGGAACGGGATGCAGGAACAAAATGTGGGAATGGGGTGTGGGGACAAAGTGTGGGATTGGGATGTGGGAATGGGATGTAGGAATGGGATGTGGGGATGGGATGTGGGAATGGGATGTGGGAATGGGATACAGGAATGGGATGCAGGAACAGGGTGTGGGAATGGGATGTGGGAATGGGATATGGGGACAAAGTGTGGGAATGGGATGTGGGAATGGGATGTAGGAACGGGGTGTGGGAGTGGGGTGTGGGGACAAAGTGTGGGATTGGGATGTGGGAATGGGGTGTGGGAATGGGATATGGGAACAAAATGTGGGAACGGGGTGTGGGGACAAAGTGTGGGATTGGGATGTGGGATTGGGATGTGGGAATGGGATGTGGGAATGGGATGTGGGAATGGGATGTGGGAATGGGATATGGGGACAAAGTGTGGGATTGGGATGTGGGAATGGGATACAGGAACAAAATGTGGGAACGGGGTGTGGGGACAAAGTGTGGGAATGGGATACGGGAATGGGATGTGGGAACAGGGTATGGGAACAGGGTGTGGGAATGGGATATGGGAACAAAGTGTGGGAATGGGATATGGAAATGGGATTCAGGAACAGGGTGTGGAAATGGGATGGAACAGGGTGTGGGAATGGGATGCAGGGAATGGGATATGGGAATGGGATTCAGGAACAGGGATGTGGGAATGGGATTCAGGAACAGGGATGTGGGAATGGGATTCAGGAACAGGGATATGGGAATGGGATGCAGGAACAGGGTGTGGGAATGGGATGCGGGGCTCCCTCCCATTCCCAGCCGCCGCACGGCAGCGGTGCTGACGCTCCCGCGCCGCGTCCCCTCCCCGCAGCCGGACCTGCGCGTGCCAAGGCAAGGACCCCAACACCTGCGGCGCTTCCTTCTCCTTCGGCTGCTCCTGGAGCATGTACTTCAACGGCTGCAAGTACGCCCGCAGCAAAACTCCCCGCAAGTTCAGGCTGGTGGGAGACAATCCCAAAGAGGTGGGTGATGGCGTGGAGAGGGCGCAGCGCCGGTGGGGCGGCGGTTTGGAGCTCCTTTCCTTTCAGGTCTCTGAAAATTGGATTCCTTGTGGGGTGTTTTATGGGCTAGAGGGGTGAGGAGAAGAAAGGGGGAAAGAATGGGGGATTTGTAGAATCCCAGGGAAGAGTTTGGTCGAGTGGGTCGAAGCACAGCAGACACTGAGGCTGGAGGTCGAGCGGCCAAATCCTGACGAGGAATTTAAGATATGGTGGGAAGGGTTGGGTGCTGGTGGTGTCTGTGGGCTCTGTCCCCAGTTCCATCCCTGAATCCCCCGGTAATCTCCTCCCTTTTTCCCTACCCCAGGAGGAGCTGCTTCGGAGAAGCTTTCAGGACTTGGCCACCGAGGTTGCTCCGCTTTACAAGAGGCTGGCACCGCAAGCCTACCAAAACCAGGTCCTGGTCTGTCTCATTAAGGACTTTTGGATTGGGTTCTTTTTCCCTTTGAGCTGAAGATTGATGAGAGGGAGGCAGTTTTTTCTTGTTTGGTCTCAGTTGTTTATTTTTTTCTTATCAGCATTACAAGGTACAAGGAGCTGTGTGCACTATGATAGAAAAGGGGTAAAATGGCTAAAAAAGATCTTCCTCAAGGTCTTTTATATGTCCATTTACCCAATTAACAGGTGCCAACTAAATTATTTTTATTAGTGACCCAACACCTGAGTGCTGCACTGTGACATTTTCTACCCAATCACTTAAAACCACCCAAAAACCCCAAGGAGAAGAACATGAAGAAGAAAGAAGGACAAGAGACAACACCCCAAATCCTCCATCCTGTCTCCTGTTCTCTAAACTTCTTTTTCACCCAGTGATTTAAAAAACTTTCTAATTCACACATTTACACTTTTCCTATCTAACTTTAACATTTGTTTTCATATATCACCATGAAAACACGCTCATGAATTTCATATTATATGAAATTCAGTGTTTCTTTGGATCTTATAACTAAATATTAGAAACAAGGGCACACAGTCTGTATCTCAGACTCCAACACTGGTCATGCCATCCCTCGGTGACAGCAGCCCCACGGCCAGAATGGGCGCAGGGTGGTGGCCTTGGGGACTTTGGGTGACCGGTTCCTCCTTCCACAGGTCACCAACGAGGACGTAGCCATCGACTGCCGGCTGGGCTTGAAGGAGGGGAGGCCGTTCTCGGGGGTGACAGCGTGCATGGACTTCTGTGCTCACGCTCACAAGGACCAGCATAACCTCTACAACGGCTGCACCGTGGTAAGCGGGCGCCGGGCAGGGCTTTTCGGGGTGCTCCCCACTTAATTTGGGGTGCTGCTGTTTGTGGGGCGTCGTCCCCAGCTGTCCCACCCCTCGTGGCTCTTCTGTGTGGGGACACCTCACATGAGCTGCTCAGGTCTCACAGGAGCCACTTTTGTCCGACCCAAACCCCGTGGGAGGTTTCCAGATTGCAGCTGGGGTCAGAGCAGGCTGTGGGGATGCCAGGCTGGTGTGGCTTCACTCCAGCGTGGGGGAGAAATGGGAGGAGGTTTGGCTCGTCCGGCACGGGCCACATCCCGCTGACAGCACCTGCCCTGGCCAGGTCTGCACGCTGACCAAGGAAGACAATCGTGTGGTGGGGAAAATCCCCGAAGATGAGCAGCTGCACGTCCTCCCCCTCTACAAGATGTCCAGCACGGATGAGTTCGGCAGCGAGGAGAACCAAAACGCCAAGGTGGGCAGCGGGGCCATCCAGGTGCTCACATCCTTCCCCCGCGAGGTCCGCAAGCTGCCCGAGCCCGCCAAGTCCTGCCGGCAGCGGCAGCTGGAGGCCAGGAGAGCCGCTGCCGAGAGGAAGAAGCTGCAGAAGGAGAAGCTGATGACGCCGGAGAAGATCAAGCAGGAAGCGCTGGAGCTCCCCACGCTCCAGCCAAACGCAGGTAACGGGGGCAGAGGTGAGGTGCTGCTGCCCCGAGCCGCCCGGGGAGCGCGTGAGGGGATGGGGATGTGGTGCTGGGGACTTCCTTGGGTTGCTGTGCTGTGTTTGTGGTGCTGGACGGCGCCTCTGCGGGTTTCTCACAAAGGCGCGAATCGATGCCGCTGCACCGGGCGATGGCAAGCGATGCCAACCTCTGCAGCCGGCTGCAAACCCGTCACCGCGGCGTTTCCGAGTCTGGCCGAGCGTCCTGGGCTCCCGGCTCCGCTCCGGTGTCTCCCCGGGCCGGCGGGTCACCGGGGCTGTGTGTGCTGTCCCACAGGTATGGCGTTGAAAGGCGGGCTACCCCCGCAGCCGCTGAAACCTTCCATCAAGGTGGAACCCCAGAGCCATTACAACGCCTTCAAGTACAACGGCAACGCGGTGGTGGAGAGCTACTCGGTGCTGGGCAGCTGCCGGCCCTCCGACCCCTACAGCATGAACAGTGTTTACTCTTACCATTCCTACTATGCACAGCCCAATCTGCCTTCCGTGAACGGGTTTCATTCCAAGTTCGCGCTCCCCTCCTTCGGGTATTACGGCTTTTCCAGCAACCACGTGTTCCCCTCGCAGTTTCTCAATTACGGGGCGGCCGAGAGGAGCGGGAGCGGCTGGGTGAGCAACGGCTACGAGAAGAAGCCCGACGTGTCGGCGCTGCAGGAGAACCTCAACCACACCTACGGGAACGGCGGCTTCCCTGAGCCCATCCCGCACGGCGTGCGGAGCAAAAACCATCACCAGCGCACCTACGAGCGAGCCAACCGCTACGCCAGCCAGCAGAAAGCGGCGGCGGCGACGGCCGGGGCGCACAGGACTAGCTCGGGCTCGGAGGAGGCGCCGTCCTTTGCACACAACTGTTTCGGCGGCCGGCCCATCAAGCAGGAGCCTCCAGACCCCCCGCCCGCCATCGAGCCCCTTCCCAGCGCCGCGCCCGGCGCCGGCTTAACGCTGCCGGCGGTCCCCACGCACGGCGCGGCGCCGGAGCAGCGCTGGAGCCCCTTCAAGGCGGCGCCGCGGGGCGCGGCTTCCCCCGAGAGGACTAGCACGGCCGAGGGCTCGTGGAGCGGGCTGGCGGCGGGCTCGGGCGGGCGGGAGAAGCTGAGCGCCTTCGACGCCGCCGTGCGCTTGCCGCCGCCGGAGAAGCAGTGGTCCAACGTCCTGGCGGGAGAGGCGGCGGCGCACGGCTCGGGCTTGCTGCCGAAAGCGTGGAGCCCCTGCAAGCTGGGAGAGACGGCGCTGGCCGGCACGGGCACCCCCGGCCTGCTGGGGTCACTGGGGTTCAGCTCGGCTCTGCCGGGGCTCCCCGGCTTCCCCGAGGAGCCCTGGGGCTCCGTGAAGGTGGAGGAGAGGAGGACGCCGGCGCCCAGCCCGGGGCTGCCGGAGAAGCCGTGGGAGGCAGCGGTGGGCGAGAAGGGGGTGGCGGGAGCCCGCCGGGAGAAGCCGTGGGACCCCTTTGGCCTGGAGGAGGATCTGCCTCCAGAGAAGGCGGTGAAGGAGGAGGAGGAAGAGGAGGAGGAAGAGGAGGAGGAAGAGGAAGAGGAGTGGTCGGACAGCGAGCACAACTTCCTGGACGAGAACATCGGCGGCGTGGCCGTGGCGCCGGCCCACGGCTCCATCCTCATCGAGTGCGCCCGCCGCGAGCTGCACGCCACCACGCCGCTGAAGAAACCCAACCGCTGCCACCCCACCCGCATCTCCCTCGTCTTCTACCAACACAAGAACTTGAACCAGCCCAACCACGGCCTGGCGCTGTGGGAGGCCAAGATGAAGCAGCTGGCGGAGCGGGCTCGGGCCCGGCAGGAGGAGGCGGCGCGCCTGGGGCTGCCGCCGGACGCCAAAGCCTTCGCCAAGAAGCGCAAGTGGGGCGGCGCCTTGGCCACCGAGGCGCCCAGCAAGGAGAGGAGGGACTCGGTCCCCACGCGGCAGGCGGTGGCCATCCCCACCAACTCCGCCATCACTGTGTCCTCCTACGCCTACACCAAGGTGACGGGCCCCTACAGCCGCTGGATCTGAGACGGAGGCGACCACCGCGGCCCCATCTTACCTCAACCCTCGGCGGCGCCGGAGCCCGGCGTCGCTTCGTGGTGCTTTCTCCCTCGGGCGTGGGGGAGGAGAAAACGAAAAGTAAATAGACGAAAGCGAAGCGAAAACACAACAGCCAGAAAAACGAAAGTCAAAAAATAAAAATGAAAAAAATCCAACCCATAGGAAACGAACCCAACGGGAGCGGCGGAGCTGGCGCGGGCTCGGGCCGTCGGAGAGCTGCGCCCAGCGAGGAGTTGGCAAACCAAGCGAAAACTTGGTTGAAAAACCCGAGAGGAAAGATGCTGTTTGATGATTTTAGGTAATCTCGTATTTATATCTCCATGTTTTTTAATCTAGCCTCGGATGAATTTCCTAGCGTCCTTTCGCGAAGGAGAGGTTTTTAATTCCACTTGAAACGGCCTGTTTGTTGGGTTTTATTTTATTTCATTTTTTACTCCGACGACAACGACGAAGCCGATCTTCAGAAGAGAAGCCAACATGGAAAAACCACCCTAATCATGAATCCAAACCAACCTGAACACCAAACCAGCTCAAAGGCAAGAGGTGACCCCCTCCAGCTCCGCCGCGGGGGCTGCAGGGACCGCGTGCTTCACCGTAAGCCGGACACGCCGAACATCCAATTATTTTTATTCCAAGGACCTAAAAAAACACCAATTTTGCAGCTGGAGGAATCCTTTCTCACAGCCAGCGGGGCTGTCCCGGGACGGCGCGTCTCGGCTGGGTTCTGCCGCCCCGGCGGGATGGGTTCTGCCGGCACGGAGCAAGCCGGCGTCTCTCCTGGCGCCGGAGACCTCAGGACACGTCCGGGCTGGGGGACGCCGCTGCCGGGGGGCCGCGCTCGGGCTCGGACTTGGGGCTCCTTCGCCCACGGCCCCAGCGGCGGCGTCTCCGTAGGAGCCGACAGGACAAAAACAGAAGAAAAAAAAAAAAAAATATATTAAAAAAAAAAAATACAAAAACCAGGAAAAAAAAACCCCCACACAAACCAACCCCAAACTGTGAATAGCGAGTGTTGCTCTCTGTACATCACTGTTGCTAAAAGTCTGGTGCTTTCCGTCTCCGGGGGACTTTTCTCCGTGCAATCGGCTCCGGGAAGAGCGAATCCCAAGACTTGACTGGCCAAAACCCCGCCGGGTCTGCCTTCCCTGCCGGTGCCGGCGAGCCGCGGCCAGCGCCGCCGGGGCTCGGTGCTCTTTTCTCTCCCCGGGTGCCATCCCTCCTTCCTACGGATCACCGTTCTTCCCGCAAAAAAAAAAAAACCACAAAAACCAACCCAGAAACTCAACCCAGCAACGACGACAACCACGTGGTGCTTTTGGAACACTCTCAGTCCAGATTTCCCGCCCGGCGCTCGGCACCGGAGCCGCGCCGGGACAGACGGAGCGCGGCCGAGCTGCCCCGCGGCTCACCGGGAGCGCGGCGTGGCCGGAGCCCGGCGTTCCCCCCCCGGGGGTTTTTTTTTTTTTGGGGAGGGGGGGGGAGTCGTTGCTTTTGCACTTTTTGGTGCCTTTTGGAGAGCCAGCCAAGGCAGCGCCGACGCCGTCACCGTGCCGGGATCACCTCGTGTTTACCGTCACCCCTCCTTCCCTGGCGGCACGGATCAGCAGGATCTCGGTAAAACAGCCTGAACGTTTATGTGGTCTGATTTTAAACCTGTAAATAGGGAAAGAAATTTTTTTAAAAGCACTTTCACCTAGATTTAAAAAAAAAAAAAAAAAAAAAAAAGAAAAAAAAAAAAAAATACGAAAGCAAAACTTAAAAAAGCAAACAACTCCCCTCTTTCCTCTCCCCCCCACTCCCCCCAACTTGAAGCAGTATGTTTTAAACAAGATTATCGTGGGAGAACTGTAAATACTGGCAGAATATTTAACATGCTTTGTCCGTCCTTCATCATTAATTAATTTTTTTTTTTTTTAATTTTAATTTTTCTTTTTTTTGGGGGGGGGGGAGTGGGGTGGGGTTTCGTTTTTTTAACCGTAATCTGTAAAATCGCGTATATTCGACAAGGAAACTCGACGAGCTATTCCCGCTTTTCTTATAAATACCCAATAGCATATCAGGATTGTGAGAGTCAAGGGCAAGTCAGATTTTAGGGGGGCGATGCCGGGGACCCGCCGTGTCGCTGTGCTTGGGAGCGCGGAGAGGGGACCCGGCCGATCCGGGGACGGATTCGGGTGCCGAGGACGGATTCGGGTGCCAGATTCGGGTGCCGGGGCCTGATTCGGGTGCTGGGACCGGAATCGGGTGCTGGGTTCTGGTGCCGGGGCCAGATCCGGGGCCAGATTTGGGTGCCGGGGCCGGATTTGGGTGCTGGGCCCGGATTCGGGTGCCGGGGCCGGATTCAGGTGCCAGATTCGGGTGCCGGTGCCAGATTCGAGTGCCGGTGCCAGATTCGGTCGCCAGGGCCGGATTCGGGTGCCGGGGCCGGATTCTGGTGCTGGATTTGGGTGCCAGGGCCAGATTCGGGTGCCGGGGCCGGATTCTGGTGCCAGGGCTGGTTTTGGGTGCCGGATTCGGCTGCCGGGGCCGGATTCGGGTGCTGGATTCGGGTGCTGGGCCCGGATTCGGCTGCTGGGGCCGGATTTGGGTGCCAGATTCGGGTGCTGGGCCCAGATTCGGCTGCCGGGGCTGGATTTGGGTGCCAGATTCGGGTGCCGGGGCCGGATTCGGGTGCCAGATTCGGGTGCCGGGGCCGGATTCGGGTGCCGGATTCAGGTGCCGGGGCCGGATTCGGGTGCCGGATTCGGGTGCCGGGGCCGGATTCGGGTGCTGGATTCGGGTGCCAGGGCCTGATTTGGGTGCTGGATTCGGGTGCCGGGGCCGGATTCGGGTGCCGGCCCGGTTGGCGTCGCCGGGGCTCTCTGGCTGGCGTGACGGGGGTGCCTTGGAGCTCTGCCAGGAGGAGAAGGAGCGTTGGGAGAAGCCGATGGTCCGTGTAACCTGTCTAAGTCCTGCTTCCTCAGAGGTTTTTATTTTTGGTGCAGGGAGGGCTCGGCTCCGGCGGGTCCAGCCCGGGGGAGAGCGGGGAGCCGCCGGCGCCGCGGGTCGGGGAGCGAGAACTGCTGCAGTCTCACGTTTTTACACTACATAAACGTCTAACCTACCTCAACTCTCAGTCATTACAAATTAGCACGCTTCAGACTTCTACACAAACTCGAAATCTATGCACAGCTCTTTACCCCTTGCTGCTGAGAGGCTGTTTCCAAGCAAAACCTTTTATTCCCTTTACCCGTCCCGGCGGCCGCGCTCGCGCCGAAGCCGCGGGGCTCGCGGCGCTCGGCGGGGAGGGAGCGATGTTCTCCACGAGTGGGATGCGGGGACCTGATTTCGCAGCAGGTCGTGGCCACAATGGTGCTAGAACAGCCGTGGTGGAAACCCCGCGGGGGGCTCGACGCCGGCCGGCTCCTTGGTCCCGCTTCGGTTTTTTTCCGGCCGCGACGCTTCGCCTCGGGCAGGAAACGGGGGGTGCAGGTTGGGTCCCCCCCTCCCATCTCGATGCTGTCGAGATGAGGCATGGCAAGGAGAAGGAAAGCAGAATCCCTGAGGTGCCTCAAGTGCTGATTTTTTTTTTGTTTTTTTTTCCTTTTAATACTGGAGTACGCTTTGTGGGCTCTATAAGGCATATTTTTATTAAATGAAATCTTGTAATACAAACGGTGCTATGGTGTTTTAACAAACTGTATCACGCTTCTGCCTGATTCCATCTCGCTGAGGTGCTACTAATGTATATATCAAATTAAGGAACCAAGATATAAAGAAACAAAAAAAACCAACATTAAGCAATGTCGTTGAGAAGGAAGTTTACTTTTCCGGAGCGACAGCTCGAGGCGTGCCGGGAGCCGGTTGGGTTTATGCAAACTGAAAGAGGCGCCGCGTCCCAGGTGTGCCGGGGTCGCGGTGGAGCCGTTCCCTGCGGATCCGGGCGCGGTCCCGGGATGAGGTGATCAGAGGTGACCTCTGGGGCCCGGCCGGGTGCGTGGTCGCGGCGCTCGGACGCGGCGCTCAGGCTCGGTGCTCGGCCAGGTGCGTGGTCGCGGCGCTCGGACGCGGCGCTCAGCCAGGTGCGTGGTCGCGGCGCTCGGACGCGGCGCTCGGCCGGGTGCGTGGTCGCGGCGCTCGGACGCGGCGCTCGGCCGGGTGCGTGGTCGCGGCGCTCGGACGCGGCGCTCAGGCTCGGTGCTCGGCCCTCCATCACGGACGTGGTGCTCAGGAACGGTGCTCGGCCACACCTTGCGCGGTGGTGCTCGGACACGGCGCTCGGCCGCGCGTTGTGGACGCGGCGCTCGGCCGCGCGTTGTGGACGCGGCGCTCGGCCGCGGTGCTCCACGCGGTGCTCGGCTGCGGCGCTCGGCAGTGTGCTCGGGGTGGTGCACGGTGCTCAGTCCCGGTGATGGCCACACACGATGGACGTGGTGCTCAGACATGGTGCTTGGACAGGAGTGCTCGGACACCCATCGTGGACAGGGGTGCTTGGACATGGTGCTTGGACACCCATTGTGGACACGGTGCTCGGACATGGTGATGACCACACATGATGGACGTGGTGCTCGGACATGGTGCTTGGACATGGTGCTTGGACAGGGGTGCTCGGACACCCATCGTGGACATGGTGCTCGGACAGGGGTGCTCGGACATGGTGCTCGGACACCCGTCATGGACACGGTGCTTGGTCCCGGTGATGGCCACACATGATGGACGTGGTGCTCGGACATGGTGCTCGGACAGGGGTGCTTGGACATGGTGCTTGGACATGGTGATGGCCACACACGATGGACGTGGTGCTCAGACATGGTGCTCGGACACGGTGCTCGGACACCCATCGTGGACACGGTGCTTGGTCCCGGTGATGGCCACGCATGATGGACATGGTGCTTGGACAGGAGTGCTCGGACACCCATGGTGGACATGGTGCTTGGTCCCAGTGAGGACCACACATGATGGACGTGGTGCTCGGGCACGGTGCTTGGACACGACGTGTGGACATGGTGCTGTGTTTGGTGCGTGGACTTGGTGCATGGACATGGTGCTGGGGCACGGTGCTCTGCTGTGGTGCTCGGACACGACGTGTGGACATGGTGAATGGACATGGTGCTCGGACATGGTGCATGGACACGACGTGTGGACATGGTGCTTGGACATGGTTCTCGGACATGATGTGTGGACATGGTGCATGGACATGGTGCTCGGGCATGGTGCATGGACATTGGTGCTTGGACACGTGTGGACATGGTGCTCGGGCATGGTGCTTGGACACGACGTGTGGACATGGTGCTCGGACACAAAGTGTGAACATGGTGCTCGGACACGATGTGTGGACATGGTGCATGGACATTGGTGCTTGGACACGACGTGTGGACATGGTTCTCGGACACGATGTGTGGACATGGTGCATGGACATGGTGCTCGGGCATGGTGCTCAGCCATGCACCATGGACGTGGTGCTCAGCTGTGAACATGATGTGTGGACATGGTGCTTGACCGCAGTGCTCGGACACGATGTGTGGACATGGTGCATGGACAGTGCTTGACCACGGTGCTCGGACATGGTGCATGGACACTGGTGCTCGGACATGGTGAGTGGACATTGTTCTCGGACATGGTGCATGGACATTGGTGCTCGGACATGGTGAGTGGACATTGTTCTCGGACATGGTGCATGGACACTGGTGCTCGGACATGGTGGGTGGACATTGGTGCTCGGACATGGTGGGTGGACATTGTTCTCGGACATGGTGCATGGACATTGGTGCTCGGGCACGGTGCTCAGTCATGCCACCATGGACGTGGTGCTCGGACATGATGTGTGGACACGGTGCTCCACCAGGGTGAGTGGACATGGTGAGTGGACATGGTGCGTGGACATGATGGGTGGACATTGGTGCTTGGACGTGGTGGATGGACATTGGTGCTCAGACATGGTGCTTGGACATGGTGGGTGGACATTGGTGCTCGGACATGGTGGGTGGACATTGGTGCTCAGCCATGCACCGTGGACATGGTGGGTGGACACTGGTGCTCAGACATGGTGAGTGGACATTGGTGCTCAGCCATGCACTGTGGACATGGTGGGTGGACATTGGTGCTCGGACATGGTGGGTGGACACTGGTGCTCAGCCATGCACCGTGGACACGGTGGGTGGACTCGGTGCTCAGACGTGGCACATGGCCATGGGTGCTCTGCTTGGTGCTTGGACGTGGCGCATGGACTCGGTGCTGGGCCGTGGTTCCTGGACTCGGTGCTGGGCCGTGGTTCCTGGACTCGGTGCTGGGCCGTGGTTCCTGGACTCGGTGCTGGGCCGTGGTTCATGGACATGGGCCGTGGCCACGGTGCTGGGCCACGATGTGATTGACCATGTTTTGTGGACGTGGTGCCTGAGCACGGTGCTCGATGGTGGTGCTCAGGCACGGGGCTGGACACAGCACGCGGCCACACGCCCTGGACACGGTGCTTGGCCCTGGGGCTTGGACACGGCGTGTGGACACGGTGGTTGGACATGGACATGGACATGGACACGGTGGCTGGACACACAGCATGGACACGGTGGTTGGACACACAGCATGGACACGGTGGTTGGACATGGACATGGACACAGTGGTTGGACATGGAGCACGGACACAGTGGCTGGACACAGAGCATGAGCACGGTGGTTGGACATGGACATGGACATGGAGCATGGACACAGTAGTTGGACATGGACATGGACATGATGGTTGGACATGGACATGGAGCATGGACACGATGGTTGGACATGGATATGGACACGGTGGTTGGACACAGAGCATGGACACAGTGGTTGGACATGGACATGGACGCGGTGGTTGGACATGGACACACAGCATGGACACGGTGGTTGGACGCAGAGCATGGACACGGTGGTTGGACATGGACATGGACACAGTGGTTGGACATGGGCACACAGCATGGACACCGTGGTGGGACATGGACATGGACACGGTGGTTGGACATGGACACGGTGGTTGGACATGGACATGGACACGGTGGTTGGACACACAGCATGGACACGGTGGTTGGACATGGACATGGACACGGTGGTTGGACATGGACACGGTGGTTGGACACACAGCATGGACACGGTGGTTGGACATGGAGCATGGACACGGTGGTTGGACATGGATCATGGACACGGTGGTTGGACATGGACACACAGCATGGACACGGTGGTTGGACATGGACATGGACACGGTGGTTGGACACACAGTATGGACATGGTGGTTGGACGTGGACATGGTGGTTGGACACGGAGCATGGACATGGTGGTTGCCCACCCTGCATGGACATGGAGCATGGACACGGTGGTTGGACATGGACACACAGCATGGACACGGTGGTTGGACGCAGAGCATGGACACGGTGGTTGGACATGGACATGGACACGGTGGTTGGACATGGACACGGTGGTTGCCCACCCTGCAGAGCACAGCACAGCTCGGTTCTGCTCAGGCACTGGGCACCCCCATGGGCACCCCCAGCACTGCCCGGCCAGGCCCACTCCTGGCACCAACAGCACTCCCCTACAGCACCAACCCAGAGCTCCCAGTGCTCAGCACCGTGTCCATCCCATGTCCATCCCTGTGTCCATCCCATGTCCATCACTGTGTCCATCCCATGTCCATCGCTGTGTCCATCCCATGTCCATCACTGTTTCCATCCCATGTCCATCGCTGTGTCCATCCCATGTCCATCCCTGTGTCCATCCCGTGTCCATCACCATGTCCATCGCTGTGTCCATCGCTGTGTCCCTGTGTCCATCACTGTGTCCATCACCGTGTCCATCCCCATGTCCATCACTGTGTCCATCACTGTGTCCATCGCTGTGTCCATCTCTGTGTCTATCACCATGTCCGTCTCGTGTCCATCCCATGTCCATCCCGTGTCCATCCCTGTGTCCATCCTTGTGTCCATCACCATGTCTATCACCATGTCCATCACCATGTCCATCCCATGTCCATCCCGTGCCCAGTCCATGTCCATCACCATGTCCATCCCATGTCCATCCCTGTGTCCATCCCTGTGTCCATCACCATGTCCATCACCATGTCCATCCCGTGTCCATCCCGTGTCCATCCCTGTGTCCATCACCATGTCCATCACCGTGTCCATCCCCATGTCCATCCCTATGTCCATCCCATGTCCAGCCCATGTCCATCCTGTGTCCATCCCGTGTCCATCCCGTGTCCATCCCGTGTCCATCCCGTGTCCATCCCGTGTCCATCGCCATGTCCATCCCTGTGTCCATCCCGTGTCCATCCCGTGTCCATCCCGCACTGTCCAGGCTCAGCTCCCGCAGCTCCTCGCTCTCATCCCTCCCCTTTTCTCCCATTCCGCTTCCTCCCGGCTTTTCCTCTTCCCCCCCTTTTTCTTGGGTTTATTTTACATTTTTTTGGGGTTTATTGGTGCTAATTCCTCCCCCCGCGCCCCCCCCAGGCAAATACCTCAGCCCCCCAGCCCCCTGCAGCGAGTCCGGGGTGAAGCTTTTCCGAAATCAGGGATCCTTTCGCAGCGGTGTTTCCTCCTTCATTTCCCCCTCTTCATTTCCACCTTCCTCTTCTTCCCCCTCTCCGCCCGGGTTTTTCCTCATTTCTCCGCATCCTTCAGGGATTTACGAAACCGCCAGAATTTCAGCCTCATTTGGATTCTGGGAGCGAGGAGGTTTTTGTTTTGTTTTGTTTTGTTTTGTTTTGTTTTTTTTTGGGCCGGTGGGATTTTTTTAAAATTTTATTTTATATTTTATTTTATTTTCTTGCACCGCGGCGCGCAGGAATAAAGAGGTGGAAATTCCAAATTTGAACACCGAGCGCCGTTTTCTTCTCGGATTCGGGAATTTGATTGGAGGGTGTTTTGGCGTTTTTTTGGGCTTTTTTTTTGGGCTAATGGAGATGGGGAGGTGGGACGGCGGCAGGTGGAGCCGGGAGACGCCGCAGCCTTGTCCCGGCGGCTCCGAAAAATTCACACTTGAAGATTTCTTGGTCGGCTCGGGACTGTGGTTACTTGAAATGAAGTTTTTTTCCGGGGCGGATTGAGGACCGGTAGATTTTTTTCCCATGTCTCAAGGCAATAGGATTAATGTGTATTAAACTGTAGATACTTCTAGGACAGTAAATTTATGCTGATAATTTTATTTTGTATAATTTTCCCTTTTTCTTTCCCCCCCCCCCTTTCTTTGTGTTGTTTTTTTCCCCCCCTTAACCTTTTCTTTCCCCCTTTCCCCCAGTGTTTCGGTAAATTTATTTTTTAGGATGCCTAAAAATTGCAGGTTTGGATCCTCCCCCTCCCCTCTGGTTTTGGTTTTGTTTTTTTTTCCTTTTTTTTTGTTCTGTTGTTGTTTTTGTTCTTTTTTTTTTTTTTTTTAATTTGTATTTTATTCTGAGTTGGCGCGGCCGCGGGGCCGTGGGCTGTATTATTCCTGATATCTTTAAAATATTGTGGGTGTTTTAATAAATTTTATATTTATTTTTTGCACTCAACACGAGGCTGGCGTGGCTTTTTCTGCTGGAATTCCTGCTGGAATGGGGTGGGGGAGAGGGGTGGGATGGGAATGGGGGCAGGATTGGGGTTTTTGGGGGTCTGGATGGGGTTCTGAGTGTGGGAATGGGGGGCAGGATTGGGGTTTTTGGGATTGGGGGGCTCAGGGTGTGGGAATGGGGGCAGGATTGGGGTTTTTGGGGGTCTGGATGGAGCTCTGGGTGTGGGAATGGGGGCAGGATTGGGGTTTTTGGGATTGGGGGGGTCTGGGTGTGGGAATGAGGGTCAGGATTGGGGTTTTTAGGATTGGGGGGACTCAGGGTGTGGGAATGGGGGCAGGATTGGGGTTTTTGGGGGTCTGGATGGGGCTCAGGGTGTGGGAATGGGGGCAGGATTGGGGTTTTTGGGATTGGGGGGGTCTGGGTGTGGGAATGGGGGCAGGATTGGGGTTTTTGGGATTGGGGGGTCTGGATTGGATTCTGGGTGTGGGAATGAGGGTCAGGATTGGGGTTTTTGGGATTGGGGGGGCTCAGGGTGTGGGAATGGGGGTAGGATTGGGGTTTTTGGGATTGGGGGGGGTCTGGATTGGATTCTGGGTGTGGGAATGGGGGCAGGATTGGGGTTTTTGGGATTGGGGGGGCTCAGGGTGTGGGAATGGGGGCAGGATTGGGGTTTTTGGGATTGGGGGGTCTTGGATGGAGCTCTGGGTGTGGGAATGGGGGCAGAGCAGAACGGGGTCATTGTGGGGTGGGATCAGGATGGGGATCATCAGTGGGGTGGGAACCTTTGTGGGGTCGGGATGGGATCCTGGATATGGGAAGGGAGGGGGGACAGGATGGGTCTGTCTTAGGGACACGGAGGGGACAGGAGGGGACCCTTGGGGGGTCTGGGGGGACCCTTGGAGGGGACAGGAGGGGACACTGCGGGGGGGACAGGATGAGACCCTCTGTGGGGACCGGATGAGGCCCTTGGGGGGGACAGGAAGGGACCTTTTGTGGGGTCAGGGGGGGGATCCTTTGTGGGGTCAGGGGGGGGATCCTTTGTGGGGTCGGGGGGGGATCCTTTGTGGGGTTTGGGGGGGATCCTTTGTGGGGTCAGGGGGGGATCCTTTGTGGGGTTTGGGGGGATCCTTTGTGGGGTTTGGGGGGATCCTTTGTGAGGTCGGGGGGTGACCCCTTGGGGGGGGCGTCAGGGGCCATTCCAGGGTCCTCCGAACCGCCAGGGGGCGCTCGGGGGAAGGGGGGGGGGGGAAACGACGACGACGCAGCGTTGGCCCCGCCCACTTCCGCCATCGGCGCGCGCTGATTGGCTGAGCCTGGGGTGACCCCCAGCGCGCGCCCCGGAATGGCGGCGGCGGGGCTGGGCCGGGGCCCGGTGAGTGTCCGTCAGTCCCGTGTCCGTGTGTCTGTGTGTCCTTCAGTCCCGGGTGTGTGTGTCCGTCAGTCCCGGGTGTCCGTCAGTCCCTCTTCAGTGCTGGCAGCCTTCCCTTCCCTTCCCTTCCCGTTTTAGGGTCTCCCTATCCCCGTGTGTGTTTTTGGGTTCTCTCCCCCATCCCCGTGTGTGTTTTTGGGTTCTCTCCCCCATCCCCGTGTGTGTTTTTGGGGGCTCTCCCCCATCCCCGTGTCTGTTTTTGGGTTCTCTCCCCCATCCCCGTGTGTGTTTTTGGGGTCTCCCTATCCCCGTGTGTGTTTTTGGGCTCTCCCCATCCCCGTGTGTGTTTTTGGGTTCTCTCCCCCATCCCCGTGTGTGTTTTTGGGGTCCCCCCGTGTTTCTCAGGGCCGTTTCTCCCCCAGCTGTTGCTGCGCTGCCGCTCCTGGCGCGGTTTCTCCTCTCAGACGGACGCGGAGGCGCGGCTGGCGCGGCTGCTGCGGGAGAAGTTCCCGCGGGCATCGGCCATCAAGGTGCTGGATATCTCAGGTACGGGAAAAGCTCCTCATTGTCCTGAACCACGCCGTGGTTTAACCCGGGTCTCGGTCTCCAGCCCCCCAGAAGGGTCGGGAGAGTGAGGGAGCTCGAGCTTTAATTAACTCTAATTAATTTCTCAGGGGGCTGCGGTGCCATGTACGAAATCCACATCGAGTCAGAGGAGTTCCGGGAGAAGCGAACGGTGCAGCAGCACCAGATGGTCAACCAGGTCTGGGGGCTCTGGGGATGGGAGAGAGGGAAAAGGGAGAGAGGGAAAAGAAGGGAGAGAGGGAAAAGGGAAAAGGGAGAGAGGGAAAAGGGAAAGGGAGAGAGGGAAAAGGGAAAGGGAGAGAGGGAAAAGGGAAAGGGAGAGAGGGAAAAGGAAGAGAGGGAAAAGGGAGAGAGGGAAAAGGGAGAGAGGGAAATGGGAGAGAGGGGAAAGGGAGAGAGGGAAATGGGAGAGAGGGAACAGGGGCAGCACCCACAGCTGGAAAGGGAGAGAGGGAAAGGGAGAGAGAAAAGGGGAGAGAGGGAAATGGGAGAGGGGAAATGGGAGAGGGGAAATGGGAGAGGGGAAATGGGAGCGAGGGAAAGGGAGAGAGGGAAGGGGAGAGAGGGAACAGGGGCAGCACCCACAGCTGGAAAGGGAGAGAGGGAAAGGGAGAGAGAAAAGGGGAGAGAGGGAAATGGGAGAGGGGAAATGGGAGAGAGGAAATGGGAGAGAGGAAAAGGGAGAGAGGGAACAGGGGCAGCACCCACAGCTGGAAAGGGAGAGAGGGAAATGGGAGAGGGGGAAAGGGAGAGAGGAAATGGGAGAGGGGGAAAGGGAGAGAGGGAAGGGGAGAGAGGGAACAGGAGCAGCACCCACAGCTGGAATGGGAAAGAGGGACCCATCAATCCAGCTCCAGGCCCTGCCCAGACACCCCAAAACCCTGGCAGCAGCACCCAAACATTCCCGGAGCTCCTGGGGGAGCCTGGAGCAGCCTCTGGGGGCAGAACATGGCTGGGGTGTTGTGCAGGGTCCCCAGACTCGTTGGATTTGGTGTAAAAACCCTGCAGGGTTTGGTTTGTGCACGTGAAACACGGGGAGAGCGACAGCGGAGCAGAGCTGGGAATTAATTCGGTGACTCTGCACAAGGGCCACGCTTTTTGTCTGGTCCCAAACCCGTGGGGCTGAGGGTGCAGAGCTCTGGGTGTGGGGCTGAGGGTGCTGCAGAGCTCGGGGTGTGGGGCTGAGGGTGCAGCAGAGCTCTGGGTGTGGGGCTGAGGGTGCAGAGCTCTGGGTGTGGGGCTGAGGGTGCAGAGCTCTGGGTGTGGGGCTGAGGGTGCTGCAGAGCTCTGGCTGTGGGGCTGAGGGTGCAGAGCTCTGGGTGTGGGGCTGAGGGTGCAGCAGCTCTGAGTGTGGGGCTGAGGGTGCAGCAGAGCTCCGGCTGTGGGGCTGAGGGTGCAGCAGAGCTCTGAGTGTGGGGCTGAGGGTGCAGCAGAGCTCTGGGTGTGGGGCTGAGGGTGCAGCAGCTCTGAGTGTGGGGCTGAGGGTGCAGCAGCTCTGGGTGTGGGGCTGAGGGTGCAGCAGAGCTCTGAGTGTGGGGCTGAGGGTGCAGCAGCTCTGGGTGTGGGGCTGAGGGTGCAGAGCTCTGGCTGTGGGGCTGAGGGTGCTGCACCTCTGGGTGTGGGGCTGAGGGTGCAGCAGAGCTCTGGGTGTGGGGCTGAGGGTGCAGAGCTCTGGCTGTGGGGCTGAGGGTGCAGCAGAGCTCTGGGTGTGGGGCTGAGGGTGCAGCAGAGCTCTGGGTGTGGGGCTGAGGGTGCAGCAGAGCTCTGGGTGTGGGGCTGAGGGTGCAGCAGAGCTCTGGGTGTGGGGCTGAGGGTGCAGCAGAGCTCTGGGAGTGGGGCTGAGGGTGCAGCAGAGCTCTGGGTGTGGGGCTGAGGGTGCAGCAGAGCTCTGGGTGTGGGGCTGAGGGTGCAGCAGAGCTCTGGGTGTGGGGCTGAGGGTGCAGCAGAGCTCTGGCTGTGGGGCTGAGGGTGCTGCACCTCTGGGTGTGGGGCTGAGGGTGCAGCAGAGCTCCGGGTGTGGGGCTGAGGGTGCAGCAGAGCTCTGGGTGTGGGGCTGAGGGTGCAGAGCTCTGGGTGTGGGGCTGAGGGTGCAGCAGAGCTCTGAGTGTGGGGCTGAGGGTGCAGCAGCCCCAAACCCGTGGGGCTGAGGGTGCAGCAGAGCTCTGAGGGTGCTGCACCTCTGGGTGTGGGGCTGAGGGTGCTCCCCCAGCCCTGAGAGCCCTGCTTGCCTTGCAGGCCCTGAGCGAGGAGATCAAGCACATGCACGGCCTGCGGATCTTCACCTCGGCCCCCAAGGCCTGAGGCTGCTCCAGCAGCAATAAAATGCTCCAGGAGGGGCCCCCAGGGATGTGAATTCCACCCAGTGTTGTGTGTTCAATCAGGGGCAGGGAAAGGAGAGGAGAAACCCTCTTCCTCTGAAAGAAGAGCAGGAAGAAACTTTATTATTATTATTGTTGTTGTTGTTATTATTATTGCCTTTGCCACACAGGAGGGACCTGTGGGACAGCCCAGAGCTGCTCCTCCCACCCACCCAGGGACAGGGACAGCCCACCCTGGGGCCAGGCACTTCTCCTCCTCACCCCTGCTTAAGGCTCTGGGCCAAAGTGCACCTCTTTTATCCAAAAAAAAAAAATAAAAAAAAAAACCCAAGAAAAAGCACTTCCAAAAATAAGCTGAGCCTCTCCGGGCGTGCTCTCGGGCTGGAGAGTCCAGAGAGGAGCTCTGGGAGCAGAAAGCGGCCGGGCAGCACCTGGAACATCCAGAGCAGGGCAGAACCTGCTCCACCCGCGGCCAGCCCAGGGCAAGGAGAGCCCAGCGGGGGCTGCAGAGCAGCGCTGAGGCCGCTCGCTGCCGGCTGAAGAGGAAGCAGAAAAGGAGCAGCCAGAAGGGTCCTCCCAGGGGGGTTTTATCTGTCCTTGGAGCCCAACTTCTCAATCAGCTCGTGCAGAGGAGCCAGCTCACGCCTGTCGATCAGGCTGAACTCCTGGCAGGAGGAAAAGGAGACACCAAAAAGTGAGGGGAGATGGAAAAAGTGTCACCCTGCACGGGCTGGGGGCAGCAGCGCTCCTGGTCCTCGTGGAGAAATCAAATTTCAGGGCAATAAAACTCCTGCCACATTGCTGCACACAGCAAGGCACAGACCAGGCTTGAAAAGTAAAAGAAAGGTGCTGGTGTTGCTCCTTCTGAGTCGGTTCCTGAGCTACAAACCCTCTGAGTTCTCCTCCAGTTCTGGTTTTGTTGGCTGCAGATTGGTAATTAAAACCCGAGGGAGAAATTGGAGCGAAAAAAAACCCCACAAAAGCCCAGCAGCACAAAGGGGTGGAGGGGGAGCTGGGTGTTAACAGAGCAGGTGTTGGAGATTTCCACCCAGAATCCTCCAAAAGCCGAGAGAGAAGGTGAGATCCCCACCCCAGCTCACCTGCACGAAGAAGATAAAGTGCTTGAAGGAGGTGTTGAGGTGAGCCTCCTCCTGCAGCCGCATCACCGAGTCGAAGTGCTGGTGGTAGATGTGGGCGTAGACGCGGAACAGCCGCTTCAGGATGGTCTTGGCCACCGACATGAAGTTCTTGGGAAAGGGGACACCTGGAAAAGGGGGGACAGGCAGGGATCAGAGCACGGCCCAGCCATGGAGGGGCCATCCCAGGGCACGTGGCTGCACCCACCGATCTTGGAGGGGAAAAGGGTCTCGTCATCCAGCTGGTCCTGCACCCACGTCATCAGGTAATCGATGTATTTGGGGGCCGAGCACTTGATGGGCTTCTTGATGTTGGTGCCGTCGGCCCAGTGGTACTCGTACCTGTGGGAGGGGGAAATCCCGCAGGAAAAACGGGATTCAGGCACCAGGGATCCCTGCTGATCCCAGGAGTCGCTCAGGGCTGAGCAGAGCTCGGCCTGTTTGGGTTTCCTGAGCCCAACAGTCAGGGCTGACCCCTCTGGGGGTTTTTTTTGGGGGTTTCAGCCCCAAAAGTCACAGGGTTGTGGAATATCCAGATGCACGGGGATCATCGAGCCAAGCCTGGCCCTGCCCAGACCCCCAGCAATCCCTGGCAGCGCTGTCCGAGTGCTCCTGGAGCTCTGGCAGCCTCGGGGCTGTGCCTGTTCCCTGGGGAGCCTCTGTGGGGAACAACCCTGCCCTGAGATCTGCATCCCAAATTCCCCTGGAACACCTCCAGCCATTCCATGGGATCCTGTCCCTGTTAAAAAATGACCCTCAGCTCTGTGGCTGCCTCCTCTGACATCATCATTTCCTTAAAACAAACCAAAAGCAGCATCAGGGCCGTCTTTTGGAGGCTCTGGATCTCACAGCAGACCCTGCTCCCTTTTCTCTGAGGTGTTTTCCAAGATCCCTGAAAAGCAGCAAAGCCCCTCTGTGTTTTTCAGCCGGCCACAAGCACGAGCGGTGCCACTGGAGAGGAAGCTGTGACAGGAAACGGCCCCAAAAATAGAGGCAGGAACTGGCAGAGCAGATCCTGCAGGGTAGGGGAGCAGGGCAGGAGGTTCCAGGGCACCCTCAGGGTGCTGGGCTCACAAACAGAGCCGTGGCAAACTCCCAGAGAGGATTCCCACCTGTGGCAAAATCTGCGCGTGCAGAACCAAGCCCTGGCAGGAATTCACACCTAAAATCAACAAGGTGGCCCCAAAAAGGGTTCACTCTCTTCTTTCCACCTCCCCCGAGGCCCCAACTTTCTCCTGCAGAGCAGTGCCACCACATTATAAAATTAAGAAATGAAATGAAATTAAATTAAATGAGCAAAACGTGGCAGCTGGACCCCGCCTGGGGTCCCTGCAGCTCTCCCTGCCCCAGCTGGGGCTGTCCCCTCACCTGGGCCCTGCAGACATCACGGGGCAGCTGCTCTCGGTGCAGAACTCCGTGATGGTCCCGTACAGCATGTTGATCTGGTTGAAGAAATCCACAGCTGCAAAGGAAACGCCGTGGGGTGAGCCAGGCGTGAGCCCAGCACCTCCCAGGATGCTCAAAAACCTGATGGATTTGGTAATATCCAAGGAGAGATCTTCCTCAGGCTGAGCACTCCTGACCTGAATCTGAATCTCTACACTCCTTGCTTAAAATTGCTTTTTTTCCCCCCCTCTCTAACCTCCAAAGAAGCAAAGGTCAAGGCCAGGGGGAGCGGCTGCTGAAACCAAATTGGAACTGGAAATAGAAAACAACAAAAAAAGAAACTCCACAGTCCTGGAGTCTGGGGGAAATAGAGCTCCACTTTCTCCCTGGATCATTTGTGCCGCAGCTTTTACAGCCAACGGTGCTGATCTCCCAAAAATAACCATTCACAAACCAAAATCCCCTCCGTGAGCCTGAACTGGTAAAAAACCACCCCAAAACCACAGGGGAGCAGCTTTGCTGCAGCTTTGTCTCTTCCTCCTTGCACAACAACCCACCCTGACCTGCACCCTGCTTCCGCTGCTTTTATCCCACCTCAGCTACCCCAGCCTGGGGGATTTGGGGGTTTGTTTGAGGATAAACCCCGGGTTTTGGGGGTTTTCCCTCTCTCAGAGGACTCACTGTTGACAGCAATCCACTCGTTGAGGTCCTCCCCCTCGGGCAGCATCACGGCCTGCCGCAGGTTGCCGCTGCCCAGCGTGGCCTCGGCGTGTTTGAGGAGCTCGTACTGGTGGGATCCTTCTGGAATGTTCTTCTTTGGCTTGAATGTTTTCGAAGAGCGGCTTCCACTGAGGAGGGGAGAAGCGTTTCCAGTTTGCCACGGAAGCGGGGAGCCGACGAGGACGGAAAAGATCCCCGAGAGCAGCAGAATCCTCACGGTCAGTACTCCTCGTGAACCACATCCACCCGTGGATCCCCAGGGATGGGGACTCCCATTTTCCCTAAAATCCAACCTAAACCTCCCCTGGTGCAACTTGAGGCCCTTTCCTCTGGTTCTGTCACAGTTCCCCACAGGGGAGGAAACCCCTCGTTCATTCCCAAGGATTCTTTTCAAGGGTTTCCCCTCCCCACACACACTCAGGAATTCCCCAAGCACAAACCACTCCACGATCCCCCTTAAACCTTCCCCCAGGAGCCCTCCTGTGCCTTCCTGAGCTCCTGGAGTTGCCAATCCTCCCCTCAAAGCTCAGGATTACCCTCACGAATCCCTTCACCCCCGCCCCATGGCACTCAGCAGCCCCCTCAGAGCCTCCCCAAAACCTCCCCCCTCCTCAAACCCCTCAGAGAGCAGCTCTCCATCCCTCCACAAACCTCTATGCCACAAATAACTTTCCTAGGTCCTTTTCCCCCCTAGGGCCGCCTCAGGACCCTCCCTGAGGGGGAACCCGGACACTCACAAGAGGAAACTCATGGCGAGACGGGCTGAGAGCAGCCGGAACGGGCTGAGGGAGCGAGAAGAGCTGGGGGAAGCGGGAATGGACTGAGGGCAGAGGAAATGGGCTGAGGGAGAGGGAAGACGGATCGGGGACTGGGAAGGGCTGAGGGAGCGGGCGGAAGGAAGAGGGGCCGGGATGCGAGAGCGGAAAGGACTGAGGGAAGCGGGGAAGGGCTGAGGGAAGCGGGGCCGGGTGGAGGGAGCGGATGGAGCCGAACCGGGCCGGGCCGGGCCGGGCCGGGCTGCGCTGAGGGAGCGGCGGAGGCTCCGGGCGGGGCCCGCCCGCGCCGCCAACTCTCGCGAGAGCTCCGTAAAGGGGCGGGGCCCTCGCTGAGGGGGCGTGGCCTCGCCCTGAGGCGCAGTGTGCAGTACCCGAGCCCCCACTTACTCACACTTTAATAATTGAATACTCCAAGCCTGTTATGTGTTGCCAGATTTTAATCAACTTTATTTCATGTGGAAGCCGGGGGGACGCTCGCGGGGTCTCTGTCCGTCTCATAGGGGACGTTGGAGACGGACTCGGGAGATTGTAGCTGTGCCTTTAATGGCGCCCCAGGGAATGATGGGGATGGAGGTGATGTCGGGCTCCCCAGTGCTCCTCGTCCTGGGGGATGCCGTGAGGGGATTAGCGGGGCAGCTTCCAACCTTCTCATCCTGGAGGATTGCCGGGGGTTTGTGCCCATCTTTTGGAGTCTCCATCTTCCATTTGGGGGCAGCGGGAGCTCTCCGTCCCCCTCACCTTACTGAGCGGGCTGTGTCGGTCTCCTCCGGGCCGGAGGGGCCTGGCAGCCTCCGCCCTCACCCTGTGAGGGGATGAGGAGTTATTTCCGTCTCTCCTCCACTGTGGAGGGAGACGTGAGGGTCTCTGTGTGTGCTCACCTTGGTGAGGGCTGAGGGAGGGCTCTGTGGAGCGGAGAAATCTCTGTCGGGGCCTCCGCACCCTCCATTGTCGATTCCCGGCAAGGATCATTTCTTTCCTTGTTTTCTGTGGGAATTAGGGGAGGTGTCATATCTGTCCTCCCCTTATGGAGGGGTCGGGGGTTGGATATCTCCACTCTTACTCCCCTTATTGAGGACTGGAGGTGGTTTGTGTGGAGCGGAGAACTCTGAGTTGAGGCCTCCGCATCCTTCATTCCAACTCCTCTGTGATGGAGGGGTTGGATTGTCTCCAGCCTCATTCTCTGTGGAGATGAAGGCCCAGGTTAACTCTGTGCACTTCCCATTTATTGGGACAGTGAGAGTTGAGGATCATCTTTGTGTGTGCTCACCTTGGTGAATGAAGGGGGAGAGCTCTGGGGAGCGGAGTAATCTCTCTTGGGGCCTCCGCACCCTTTGTTGTTGCTGCTTTGCAGCGAGGATAATTTGTATCCTCATTTTCTGTGGAGAAAATAAAAGAAAAGAAAGATCTGTCCTCCTCCCCTTATGTGGGGAGGGGGACAGGGGATAAATTTGGTGGTTTCTGGGTTAGGGTAGGGTAGGATAGGCTTGGGTTGGGGCCTCCACATACGTCGTTCCAACTCCTCTGTGATGGAGGGGTTGGATTGACTCCAGCCTCAACCTGTGTGGAGATAAAGGCTCAGGTTAACTCTGTGCACTTCCCATTTATTGGGACAGAGAAGGGAGAGGATCATCTCTGTGTGTGCTCACCTTGGTGAAGGCTGAGGGAGAGCTCTATGGAGCGGAGTAATCTCTGTTGGGGCCTCCGCACCCTTTGTTGTTGCTGCTTTGCAGCGAGGATAATTTATATCCTCATTTCCTGTGGAGAAAAGAGAGAAAAAGCAATATCTGTCCTCCTCCCCTTATGTGGGGAGGGGGACAGAGGATAAATTTGGTGGGGTCTGGGGTAGGGAAGGGTAGGGTAAGGTAGGGTAAGGTAGGGTAGGTGGAGCGGAGGAGTTGAGGCCTCCGCATCCGTCGTTCCAGCTCCTCCGTGATGGAGGGGTTGGATTGTCTCCAACCTCAACCTGTGTGGAGATGAAGGCTCAGGTTAACTCTGTGCACTTCCCATTTTTGGGGAGGGTGAGGGGATCATCTCATTTGTGCTCACCTTGTTGAGGGATGGAGGGGATCTCCATGGAGCGGAGTAATCTCTGTTGGGGCCTCCGCACCCTTTGTTGTTGCTGCTTTGCAGCGAGGATAATTTCTATCCTCATTTTCTGTGGAGAGAAAGAAAAAAACAAAGGCAGGATCTGTCCTCCTCCCCTTATGGTGTTCGGGGAGGGGGACAGCTCATTGCTGCTGCTTCGCAGCGAGGATAATTTATATCCTCATTTTCTGTGGAAAAAAAGAAAAGAAAAATCAGGTGTGTCCTCCTCCACCTATTGTGGGGTGGGGAGGAGTTCACCTGTTTGCTGCTGCTTTGCAGCGAGGATAACTTCTATCCTCATTTTCTGTGGAAAAAAAGAAAAGAAAAATCAGGTGTGTCCTCCTCCACCTATTGTGGGGTGGGGAGGAGGTCACCTGTTTGCTGCTGCTTCGCAGCGAGGATAATTCATATCCTCATTTTCTGTGGAAAAAAAGAAAAGAAAAATCAGGTGTGTCCTCCTCCACCTATTGTGGGGTGGGGAGGAGGTCACCTGTTTGCTGCTGCTTCGCAGCGAGGATAACTTCTATCCTCATTTTCTGTGGAAAAAAAGAAAAGAAAAATCAGGTGTGTCCTCCTCCACCTATTGTGGGGTGGGGAGGAGTTTACCTGTTTGCTGCTGCTTTGCAGCGAGGATAACTTCTATCCTCATTTTCTGTGGAAAAAAAAAATAGAAGAAAAAAGAAGGAAAAAAAGAAGAGCTGTCCTCCTCCCCTTATGTGAGGTGGGGAGGGGGACAGGGTGTCCCTGAGATAAATTTGGTGTGGTCCTGTGGCAGTGAAGTGTAAGGCAGAGCAGGATACGTGGACATATTGATGTGTGTGTGGATAATTTCCACATTTTGAGGATAATATCCTCATTTACTATGTATATACGTGAGGAAAGTCAGATCTGTCCTCCTCCCCTTATGTGAGGTGGGGAGGAGGACAGGATATCTCTGTGATAAATTTGGTCTGGTTCTGGTGTAGAGTAGCATAATGTGGAGTAGGATAATGTAGAGTAGGATTATGTAGAGTAGGATACCTACACATATTGATATCTTTTTGGATAATTTCCCCATTTTGAGGATATTATCCTCCTTAACTTAGTTATATATAATTATTATCTATCTATCTATCTATATATATATATATATAACTTATATAAGAGACGAAAGTCGGATCTGTCCTCCTCCCCTTATGTGAGGTGGGGAGGAGGACAGGATACCCCTGAGATAAATTTGGTCTGGTTCTAATGTAGAGTAGGATAATGTAGAGTAGGATATCTAGACATATTGATATCTATGTGGATAATTTTCCCATTTTGAGGATATTATCCTCCTTAACTTAGTTCTATATAATTATTATCTATATATATATATATATAACTTATATAAGAGACGAATGTCGGATCTGTCCTCCTCCCCTTATGTGAGGTGGGGAGGAGGACAGGATACCCCTGAGATAAATTTGGTCTGGTTCTGCAGTGGAGTAGCATAATATAGAGTAGCATAATGTAGAGTAGGATATTGTAGAGTAGGATTATGTAGAGTAGGATTATGTAGAGTAGGATATTTAGACATATTGATATCTGTGTGGATAATTTCCACATTTGGAGGATAATATCCTCATTAACTTAATTATATATAATTATTATCTGTATAATAAACGGAGCTGAGGCCTCCACATCCATCGTTCCAACTCCTCCGTGATGGACGGGTTGGATTGTCTCCAGCCTCAACCTGTGTGGAGATGAAGGCTCAGGTCAACACTGTCCACTTTCAATTACTGGGGACAGTGAGGGGAGAGGATCATCTCTGTGTGCGCTCACCTTGTTGAGGGCTGGAGGTTTGCGTGGAGCGGAGGTTGTGGCGGGGCCTCCGCACCCATCGTTGCTGCAGGTTTTTGGCTAGGATCATTTTTGGCGTTGTGTTCTGTGGGGATCAGAGGAGCAGCTCAGATCTGTCCTCGTTCCCTTATGGGAAGGGTGGGGGGACACTGTGGTCTCTGTGCTCACGTTGGAGAGGGCTGGAGGAAGTTGGCTTTGTGTGGAGCGGAGAAATCTCTGTTGGGGTCTCCGCACCCTTTGTTGTTGCTGCTTTGCAGCGAGGATAATTTCTATCCTCATTTCCTGTGGAGAAAAGAGAAAAAAGTCAGCTCTGTCCTACTCCTATTATGTGGGGTGGGGAGAAGGTTACCTCTGTGTTGTTGCTTCTTCACAGCAAGGATATCTTCTGTCTTCGTTTCCTGTGGAGAAAAGAGAAAAAAAAAGTTAGATCTGACCCCCTCCCCTTATTTGGGGAGGGGGCCATCTGTTTGTTGTTGCTGCTTTGTAGGAAGGGTAAGTCCTGTCTTCATTTCCTGTGGAGAAAATAGAATAGAAGAAAGAGGAGAAAAAAGAAGAAAAAAGAAAAAAAAAAAAGATCTGTCCTCCTCCCCTTATGTGGGGCGGGGAGGGGGATAGGGTATGTGTGTGATGAATTTGATGGAATGGAGAAGTTGCAGTTCCATTCCGGTTGTGCGGGTTAAAGCTCCGCACTCCGCTGAGTCCGGGCCCGGACTGAGCGACGCCCCCACAACACGCGCCTTTTATACCCCGGCCAAGTCCCGCCACTTAGCAACAGCCAATAGGAGCCCAGAACCAGCCCGGGGGGGCGGAGCAAGCAGCGGTGCACATTGTGAATTAACATAGGGGGCGTGGTTAGAGCGTAACCGAGCGATCTGATTGGTCGGGAGGTGGAGGGTTCGAAAAAAGGCGCGGCCCGGGTTGGGGGCGGGGTCAGGTTTTCCCGGGAAAGGGCCGGGGTCTCCCCGCGATTTTGGGAGCAGCTCCCGGTGCTCCTCAGACCCTCCCCAGCTCTCCCGGAGCCCTGCAAGGGGCTCCGAGTTCTCCTCGGGGACCTCCAACTCCTCTCAATTTGCTCTTTCTGCCTGTTTTATTCTGGCCGCGGTGTCCCCAGGGATGCTCGGGGGGTCTCCATCCCCCTGGACCCGGGAAATGCTTGTGGGGGGCCGGGATGTTTGGGTCGGGGGTCTCTGTCCCTCTCCCTGCAGGGGATGTTTGGGGGTGGGGGTCTCTGTCCCTCGGCTGCCAGGAGATGTTTGGGGCGGGGGTCTCCATCCCCCTGGACCTGGGAAATGATTGTGGGGGGTCGGGGGTCTGTGTCCCTCTCCCTGCAGGGGATGTTTTGGGGCGGGGGTCTCCATCCCTCTGGACCTGGGAAATATTTGTGGAGGCCGGGGGTCTCTGTCCCTCTCCCTCACGGGATGTTTGGGGCCGGGGGTCTCTGTCCCTCTTTCTTCAGGGGATGTTTGGGGGCGGGGGTCTCCAACCCTTACGACCTGGGAAATGCTTGTGGGGGGCCGGGGGTCTCTTTCCCTCTCCCTGCAGGGGATATTTGGGGCCGGGGGTCTCTTTCCCTCTCCCTACAGGGGATATTTGGGGGACCGGGGGTCTCCATCCCTCTCCCTTCCGGGGATATTTGGGGCCGGGGGTCTCCATCCCTCTCCCTTCCGGGGATGTTTGGGTCGGGGGTCTCTGTCCCCTTACCTGCAGGGGATGTTTGGGGGTGGGGATCTCTGTCCCTCGGCTGCCAGGGGATGTTTGGGGCGGGGGTCTCCATCCCTCTGGAGCTGGGAAATATTTGTGGGGGCCGGGGGTCTCTGTCCTTCTCCCTGCAGGGGATATTTGGGGGCGGGGGTCTCCATCCCCCTGAACCCGGGAAATGCTTGTGGGGGGCCGGGGGTCTCTTTCCCTCTCCCTACAGGGGATATTTGGGGGACTGGGGGTCTCCATCCCTCTCCCTTCCGGGGATATTTGGGGCGGGGGTCTCTGTCCCTCTCCCTCCGGGGGATGTTTGGGGCGGGGGTCTCCATCCCTTAGGACCTGGGAAATGATTGTGGGGGGTCGGGGGTCTGTGTCCCTCTCCCTGCAGGGGATGTTTTGGGGCGGGGGTCTCCATCCCTCTGGACCTGGGAAATATTTGTGGAGGCCGGGGGTCTCTGTCACTCTCCCTGCAGGGGATGTTTGGGGCCGGGGGTCTCTGTCCCCCTGAACCTGGGAAATTCTTGTGGGGGGCCGGGGGTCTCTGTTCCTCTCCCTCAGGGGATGTTTCGGGCCGGGGGTCTCTGTCCCTCTGCTTCCAGGGGATATTTGGGTCGGGGGTCTCTGTCCCTCTCCCTGCAGGGGATGTTTGGGGGTGGGGGTCTCTGTCCCTCGGCTTCCAGGGGATGTTTGGGGCGGGGGTCTCCATCCCCCTGGACCTGGGAAATGATTGTGGGGGGCCGGGGGTCTCCATCCCTCCCCCTACAGGGGATATTTGGGGGCGGGGGTCTTCATCCCCCACCCTGCAGGGGATGTTTGGGGCGGGGGTCTCCATTCCTTAGGACCTGGGAAATGCTTGTGGGGGGTCGGGGGTCTGTGTTCCTCTCCCTGCAGGGGATATTTGGGGGCCGGGGTCTCCATCCCTCACCCTGCAGGGTATGTTTTGGGGCGAGGGTCTCTGTTCCTCTCCCTGCAGGGGATGTTTGGGGGTGGGGGTCTCTGTCCCTCGGCTGCCAGGGGATGTTTGGGGCGGGGGTCTCCATCCCTCTGGAGCTGGGAAATATTTCTGGGGGCCGGGGGTCTCTGTCCCTGTCCTTAAAGGGGATGTTTGGAGGCGGGGGTCTCTGTCCCTCGGCTGCCAGGGGATGTTTGGGGCCGGGGTCTTTATCCCCCTGAGGCTGGGAAATATCTGTGGGGGCCGGGGGTCTCTGTCCTTCTCCCTACAGGGGATATTTGGGGCCGGGGGTCTCTGTCCCTCTCCCTGCGGGGGATGTTTGGGGTGGGGGTGTCCAACCCCCTGGACTTCGGAAATGCTTGTGGGGCGTCGGAGGTCTCTTTCTCTCTCCCTCAGGGGATGTTTGGGTCGGGGGTCTCTGTCCCTCTCCCTGCAGGGGATGTTTGGGGGTGGGGGTCTCTGTCCCTCGGCTGCCAGGAGATGTTTGGGGCGGGGGTCTCCATCCCCCTGGACCTGGGAAATGATTGTGGGGGGTCGGGGGTCTGTGTCCCTCTCCCTGCAGGGGATGTTTTGGGGCGGGGGTCTCCATCCCTCTGGACCTGGGAAATATTTGTGGAGGCCGGGGGTCTCTGTCCCTCTCCCTCACGGGATGTTTGGGGCCGGGGGTCTCTGTCCCTCTTTCTTCAGGGGATGTTTGGGGGCGGGGGTCTCCAACCCTTACGACCTGGGAAATGCTTGTGGGGGGCCGGGGGTCTCTTTCCCTCTCCCTGCAGGGGATATTTGGGGCCGGGGGTCTCTTTCCCTCTCCCTACAGGGGATATTTGGGGGACCGGGGGTCTCCATCCCTCTCCCTTCCGGGGATATTTGGGGCCGGGGGTCTCCATCCCTCTCCCTTCCGGGGATGTTTGGGTCGGGGGTCTCTGTCCCCTTACCTGCAGGGGATGTTTGGGGGTGGGGATCTCTGTCCCTCGGCTGCCAGGGGATGTTTGGGGCGGGGGTCTCCATCCCTCTGGAGCTGGGAAATATTTGTGGGGGCCGGGGGTCTCTGTCCTTCTCCCTGCAGGGGATATTTGGGGGCGGGGGTCTCCATCCCCCTGAACCCGGGAAATGCTTGTGGGGGGCCGGGGGTCTCTTTCCCTCTCCCTACAGGGGATATTTGGGGGACTGGGGGTCTCCATCCCTCTCCCTTCCGGGGATATTTGGGGCGGGGGTCTCTGTCCCTCTCCCTCCGGGGGATGTTTGGGGCGGGGGTCTCCATCCCTTAGGACCTGGGAAATGATTGTGGGGGGTCGGGGGTCTGTGTCCCTCTCCCTGCAGGGGATGTTTTGGGGCGGGGGTCTCCATCCCTCTGGACCTGGGAAATATTTGTGGAGGCCGGGGGTCTCTGTCACTCTCCCTGCAGGGGATGTTTGGGGCCGGGGGTCTCTGTCCCCCTGAACCTGGGAAATTCTTGTGGGGGGCCGGGGGTCTCTGTTCCTCTCCCTCAGGGGATGTTTCGGGCCGGGGGTCTCTGTCCCTCTGCTTCCAGGGGATATTTGGGTCGGGGGTCTCTGTCCCTCTCCCTGCAGGGGATGTTTGGGGGTGGGGGTCTCTGTCCCTCGGCTTCCAGGGGATGTTTGGGGCGGGGGTCTCCATCCCCCTGGACCTGGGAAATGATTGTGGGGGGCCGGGGGTCTCCATCCCTCCCCCTACAGGGGATATTTGGGGGCGGGGGTCTTCATCCCCCACCCTGCAGGGGATGTTTGGGGCGGGGGTCTCCATTCCTTAGGACCTGGGAAATGCTTGTGGGGGGTCGGGGGTCTGTGTTCCTCTCCCTGCAGGGGATATTTGGGGGCCGGGGTCTCCATCCCTCACCCTGCAGGGTATGTTTTGGGGCGAGGGTCTCTGTTCCTCTCCCTGCAGGGGATGTTTGGGGGTGGGGGTCTCTGTCCCTCGGCTGCCAGGGGATGTTTGGGGCGGGGGTCTCCATCCCTCTGGAGCTGGGAAATATTTCTGGGGGCCGGGGGTCTCTGTCCCTGTCCTTAAAGGGGATGTTTGGAGGCGGGGGTCTCTGTCCCTCGGCTGCCAGGGGATGTTTGGGGCCGGGGTCTTTATCCCCCTGAGGCTGGGAAATATCTGTGGGGGCCGGGGGTCTCTGTCCTTCTCCCTACAGGGGATATTTGGGGCCGGGGGTCTCTGTCCCTCTCCCTGCGGGGGATGTTTGGGGTGGGGGTGTCCAACCCCCTGGACTTCGGAAATGCTTGTGGGGCGTCGGAGGTCTCTTTCTCTCTCCCTCAGGGGATGTTTGGGGCGGGGGTCTCTTTCCCTCTCCCTGCAGGGGATATTTGGGGTCGGGGGTCTCTGTCCCTCGGCTGCCAGGGTTTTTTGGGGCAGGGGTCTCCATCCCCCTGGACCTGGGAAATGATTGTGGGGGGCCGGGGGGTCTCTGTCCTTCTCCGTACAGGGGATATTTGGGGCGGGGGTCTCTTTCCCTCTCCCTGCAGGGGATATTTGGGGCCGGTGGTCTCTGTTCCTCTCCCTACAGGGGATGTTTGGGGGACCGGGGGTCTCCATCCCTCTCCCTTCCGGGGATATTTGGGGCCGGGGGTCTCCATCCCCCTGAACCCGGGAAATGCTTGTGGGGGGCCGGGGGTTTCCGTGCTCCGGAGCCCCGGGGAGGGCGGGGGTTTTGGGATTTGTTTTTGGCGCTAGGGACTCGTAGGGAAAGCAAAGCTCGGTCACAGCATTTGCTGGGATTTTTTTTTGCCAATTTTATTTTGTTCATGCCTATGGCCGCCTCGGGACCCTTCCTGAGGGGAACCCGGACACTCACAAGAGGAAACTCATGGCGAGACGGGCTGAGAGGAGCCGGAACGGGCTGAGGGAGCGAGAAGAGCTGGGGGAAGCGGGAATGGACTGAGGGCAGAGGAAATGGGCTGAGGGAGAGGGAAGGGCTGAGGGAAGGGGAGAGGTATTGGGGACTGGGAAGGGCTGAGGGAGCGGGCGGAAGGAAGAGGGGCCGGGATGCGAGAGCGGAAAGCACTGAGGGAAGCGGGGAAGGGCTGAGGGAAGCGGGGCCGGGTGGAGGGAGCGGATGGAGCCGAACCGGGCCGGGCCGGGCCGGGCCGGGCTGCGCTGAGGGAGCGGCGGAGGCTCCGGGCGGGGCCCGCCCGCGCCGCCAACTCTCGCGAGAGCTCCGTAAAGGGGCGGAGCCCTCGCTGAGGGGGCGTGGCCTCGCCCTGAGGCGCAGTGTGACGTGCCCGAGCCCCTACTTACTCACACTTTAATAATTAAATACTCCAAGCCTGTTATGTGTTGCCAGATTTTAATCAACTTTATTTCATGTGGAAGCCGGGGGGACGCTCGCGGGGTCTCTGTCCGTCTCATAGGGGACGTTGGAGACGGACTCGGGAGGTTGTACCTGTGCCTTTAATGGCGCCCCAGGGAATGATGGGGATGGAGGTGATGTCGGGCTCCCCAGTGCTCCTCGTCCTGGGGGATGCCGTGAGGGGATTAGCGGGGCAGCTCCCAACCTTCTCATCCTGGAGGATTGCCGGGGGTCTGTGTCCATCTTTTGGAGTCTCCATCTTTCATTTGGGGGCAGCGGGAGCTCTCCGTCCCCCTCACCTTACTGAGCGGGCTGTGTCGGTCTCCTCCGGGCCGGAGGGGCCTGGCAGCCTCCGCCCTCACCCTGTGAGGGGATGAGGAGTTATTTCCGTCTCTCCTCCACAGTGGAGGGAGACGTGAGGGTCTCTGTGTGTGCTCACCTTGGTGAGGGCTGAGGGAGGGCTCTGTGGAGCGGAGAAATCTCTGTCGGGGCCTCCGCACCCTCCATTGTCGATTCCCGGCAAGGATCATTTCTTTCCTTGTTTTCTGTGGGAATTAGGGGAGGTGTCATATCTGTCCTCCCCTTATGGAGGGGTCGGGGGTTGGATATCTCCACTCTTACTCCCCTTATTGAGGACTGGAGGTGGTTTGTGTGGAGCGGAGAACTCTGAGTTGAGGCCTCCGCATCCTTCATTCCAACTCCTCTGTGACGGAGGGGTTGGATTGTCTCCAGCCTCATTCTCTGTGGAGATGAAGGCTCAGGTTAACTCTGTGCACTTCCCATTTATGGGGACAGTGAGAGTTGAGGATCATCTCTGTGTGTGCTCACCTTGGTGAATGAAGGGGGAGAGCTCTGGGGAGCGGAGTAATCTCTGCTGGGGCCTCCGCACCCTTTGTTGTTGCTGCTTTGCAGCGAGGATAATTTCTATCCTCATTTTCTGTGGAGAAAATAAAAGAAAAGCAAGATCTGTCGTCCTTCCCTTATGTGGGGAGGGTGACAGAAGATAAATTTGGTGGGGTCTGGGTTAGGGTAGGGTTGGGTTGGGTTGGGGCCTCCACATACGTCGTTCCAGCTCCTCCGTGATGGAGGGGTTGGATTGACTCCAGCCTCAACCTGTGTGGAGATAAAGGCTCAGGTTAACTCTGTACACTTCCAATTTATTGGGACAGAGAAGGGAGAGGATCATCTCTGTTTGTGCTCACCTTGGTGAAGGCTGAGGGAGAGCTCTGTGGAGCGGAGAAATCTCTGTCGGGGCCTCCGCACCCTCCATTGTCGATTCCCGGCAAGGATCATTTCTTTCCTTGTTTTCTGTGGGAATCAGGGGAGGTGTCATATCTGTCCTCCCCTTATGGAGGGGTCGGGGCTTGGATATCTCCACTCTTACTCCCCTTATTGAGGACTGGAGGTGGTTTGTGTGGAGCGGAGAACTCTGAGTTGAGGCCTCCGCATCCTTCATTCCAACTCCTCTGTGACGGAGGGGTTGGATTGTCTCCAGCCTCATTCTCTGTGGAGATGAAGGCCCAGATTAACTCTGTGCACTTCCCATTTATTGGGACAGTGAGAGTTGAGGATCATCTCTGTGTGTGCTCACCTTGGTGAATGAAGGGGGAGAGCTCTATGGAGCGGAGTAATCTCTCTTGGGGCCTCCGCACCCTTTGTTGTTGCTGCTTTGCAGCGAGGATAATTTGTATCCTCATTTTCTGTGGAGAAATTAAAAGAAAACAAAGATCTGTCCTCCTCCCCTTATGTGGGGAGGGGGACAGGGGATAAATTTGGTGGGGTCTGGGGTAGGGTAGGGTTGGGGCCTCCACATACGTCGTTCCAGCTCCTCCGTGATGGAGGGGTTGGATTGACTCCAGCCTCATCCTGTGTGGAGATAAAGGCTCAGGTTAACTCTGTGCACTTCCCATTAATGGGAACAGTGAGGGTTGAGGATCATCTCTGTGTGTGCTCACCTTGGTGAAGGCTGAGGGAGAGCTCTGTGGAGCGGAGAAATCTCTGTCGGGGCCTCCGCACCCTCCATTGTCGATTCCCGGCAAGGATCATTTCTTTCCTTGTTTTCTGTGGGAATCAGGGGAGGTGTCATATCTGTCCTCCCCTTATGGAGGGGTCGGGGCTTGGATATCTCCACTCTTACTCCCCTTATTGAGGACTGGAGGTGGTTTGTGTGGAGCGGAGAACTCTGAGTTGAGGCCTCCGCATCCTTCATTCCAACTCCTCTGTGACGGAGGGGTTGGATTGTCTCCAGCCTCATTCTCTGTGGAGATGAAGGCTCAGGTTAACTCTGTGCACTTCCCATTTATGGGGACAGTGAGAGTTGAGTATCATCTTTGTGTGTGCTCACCTTGGTGAATGAAGGGGGAGAGCTCTATGGAGCGGAGTAATCTGTCTTGGGGACTCCGCACCCTTTGTTGTTGCTGCTTTGCAGCGAGGATAATTTCTATCCTCATTTTCTGTGGAGAAAATAAAAGAAAAGAAAGATCTGTCCTCCTCCCCTTATGTGGGGAGGGGGACAGGGGATAAATTTGGTGGTTTCTGGGTTAGGGTAGGGTAGGGTAGGGTAGGGTAGGGTAGGGTTGGGGCCTCCACATACGTCGTTCCAACTCCTCTGTGATGGAGGGGTTGGATTGACTCCAGCCTCATCCTGTGTGGAGATAAAGGCTCAGGTTAACTCTGTGCAATTCCTATTTATTGGGAGAGAGAAGGGAGAGGATCATCTCTGTTTGTGCTCACCTTGGTGAAGGCTGAGGGAGAGCTCTGTGGAGCGGAGTAATCTCTGTTGGGGCCTCCGCACCCTTTGTTGTTGCTGCTTTGCAGCGAGGATAATTTATATCCTCATTTTCTGTGGAGAAAAGAGAGAAAAAGCAATATCTGTCCTCCTCCCCTTATGTGGGGAGGGGGACAGAGGATAAATTTGGTGGGGTCTGGGGTAGGGAAGGGTAGGGTAGAGTAGGCTAAGGTAGGGTAAGGTAGGGTAAGGTAGGGTAGGTGGAGCGGAGGAGTTGAGGCCTCCGCATCCGTCGTTCCAGCTCCTCCGTGATGGAGGGGTTGGATTGTCTCCAACCTCAACCTGTGTGGAGATGAAGGCTCAGGTTAACTCTGTGCACTTCCCATTTTTGGGGCGGGTGAGGGGATCATCTCATTTGTGCTCACCTTGTTGAGGGATGGAGGGGATCTCTATGGAGCGGAGTAATCTCTGTTGGGGCCTCCGCACCCTTTGTTGTTGCTGCTTTGCAGCGAGGATAATTTCTATCCTCATTTTCTGTGGAGAGAAAGAAAAAAACAAAGGCAGGATCTGTCCTCCTCCCCTTACGGTGTTCGGGGAGGGGGACAGCTCATTGCTGCTGCTTTGCAGCGAGGATAACTTCTATCCTCATTTTCTGTGGAAAAAAAGAAAAGAAAAATCAGGTGTGTCCTCCTCCACCTATTGTGGGGTGGGGAGGAGGTCACCTGTTTGCTGCTGCTTTGCAGCGAGGATAACTTCTATCCTCATTTTCTGTGGAAAAAAAGAAAAGAAAAATCAGGTGTGTCCTCCTCCACCTATTGTGGGGTGGGGAGGAGGTCACCTGTTTGCTGCTGCTTCGCAGCGAGGATAACTTCTATCCTCATTTTCTGTGGAAAAAAAGAAAAGAAAAATCAGGTGTGTCCTCCTCCACCTTTTGTGGGGTGGGGAGGAGGTCACCTGTTTGCTGCTGCTTTGCAGCGAGGATAACTTCTATCCTCATTTTCTGTGGAAAAAAAAAAAAGAAAAATCAGGTGTGTCCTCCTCCACCTATTGTGGGGTGGGGAGGAGGTCACCTGTTTGCTGCTGCTTCGCAGCGAGGATAACTTCTATCCTCATTTTCTGTGGAAAAAAAGAAAAGAAAAATCAGGTGTGTCCTCCTCCACCTATTGTGGGGTGGGGAGGAGTTTACCTGTTTGCTGCTGCTTTGCAGCGAGGATAACTTCTATCCTCATTTTCCATGGAAAAAAAAAAATAGAAGAAAAAAGAAGGAAAAAAAGAAGAGCTGTCCTCCTCCCCTTATGTGAGGTGGGGAGGGGGACAGGGTGTCCCTGAGATAAATTTGGTGTGGTCCTGTGGCAGTGAAGTGTAAGGCAGAGCAGGATACGTGGACATATTGATGTGTGTGTGGATAATTTCCACATTTTGAGGATAATATCCTCATTTACTATGTATATACGAGAGGAAAGTCAGATCTGTCCTCCTCCCCTTATGTGAGGTGGGGAGGAGGACAGGATATCTTTGTGATAAATTTGGTCTGGATCTGGTGTAGAGTAGCATAATGTGGAGTAGGATAATGTAGAGTAGGATACCTACACATATTGGTATCTTTTTGGATAATTTCCCCATTTTGAGGATATTATCCTCCTTAACTTAGTTATATATAACTATTATCTATGTAAGTATATATATATATATATATATAACTAATATAAGAGACGAAAGTCGGATCTGTCCTCCTCCCCTTATGTGAGGTGGGGAGGAGGACAGGATACCCCTGAGATAAATTTGGTCGGGTTCTAATGTAGAGTAGGATAATGTAGAGTAGGATATCTAGACATATTGCTATCTATGTGGATAATTTTCCCATTTTGAGGATATTATCCTCCTTAACTTAGTTCTATATAATTATTATCTATCTATCTATATATATATATATATAACTTATATAAGAGACGAAAGTCGGATCTGTCCTCCTCCCCTTATGTGAGGTGGGGAGGAGGACAGGATACCCCTGAGATAAATTTGGTCTGGTTCTGCAGTGGAGTAGCATAATGTAGAGTAGGATATTGTAGAGTAGGATTATGTAGAGTAGGATATCTAGACATATTGATATCTGTGTGGATAATTTCCACATTTGGAGGATAATATCCTCAGTAACTTAATTATATATAATTATTATCTGTATAATAAAGGGAGCTGAGTCCTCCACATCCATCGTTCCAACTCCTCCGTGATGGACGGGTTGGATTGTCTCCAGCCTCAACCTGTGTGGAGATGAAGGCTCAGGTCAACACTGTCCACTTTCAATTACTGGGGACAGTGAGGGGAGAGGATCATGTCTGTGTGTGCTCACCTTGTTGAGGGCTGGAGGTTTGCGTGGAGCGGAGGTTGTGGCGGGGCCTCCGCACCCATCGTTGCTGCAGGTTTTTGGCTAGGATCATTTTTGGCGTTGTGTTCTGTGGGGATCAGAGGAGCAGCTCAGATCTGTCCTCGTTCCCTTATGGGAAGGGTGGGGGGACACTGTGGTCTCTGTGCTCACGTTGGAGAGGGCTGGAGGAAGTTGGGTTTGTGTGGAGCGGAGAAATCTCTGTTGGGGTCTCCGCACCCTTTGTTGTTGCTGCTTTGCAGCGAGGATAATTTCTATCCTCATTTCCTGTGGAGAAAAGAGAAAAAAGTCAGCTCTGTCCTACTCCTATTATGTGGGGTGGGGAGAAGGTTACCTCTGTGTTGTTGCTTCTTCGCAGCAAGGATATCTTCTGTCTTCGTTTCCTGTGGAGAAAAGAGAAAAAAAAAGTTAGATCTGACCCCCTCCCCTTATTTGGGGAGGGGGCCATCTGTTTGTTGTTGCTGCTTTGTAGGAAGGGTAAGTCCTGTCTTCATTTCCTGTGGAGAAAATAGAAGAGAAGAAAGAGGAGAAAAAAGAAAAAAAGAAGAAAAAAAAGATCTGTCCTCCTCCCCTTATGTGGGGCGGGGAGGGGGATAGGGTATGTGTGTGATGAATTTGATGGAATGGAGAAGTTGCAGTTCCATTCCGGTTGTGCGGGTTAAAGCTCCGCACTCCGCTGAGTCCGGGCCCGGACTGAGCGACGCCCCCACAACACGCGCCTTTTATACCCCGGCCAAGTCCCGCCTCTTAGCAACAGCCAATAGGAGCCCAGAACCAGCCCGGGGGGGCGGAGCAAGCAGCGGTGCACATTGTGAATTAACATAGGGGGCGTGGTTAGAGCGTAACCGAGCGATCTGATTGGTCGGGAGGTGGAGGGTTCGAAAAAAGGCGCGGTCAGGCCCGGGTTGGGGGCGGGGTCAGGTTTTCCCGGGAAAGGGCCGGGGTCTCCCCGCGATTTTGGGAGCAGCTCCCGGTGCTCCTCAGACCCTCCCCAGCTCTCCCGGAGCCCTGCAAGGGGCTCCGAGTTCTCCTCGGGGACCTCCAACTCCTCTCAATTTGCTCTTTCTGCCTGTTTTATTCTGGCCGCGGTGCCCCCAGGGATGCTCGGGGGGTCTCCATCCCCCTGGACCCGGGAAATGCTTGTGGGGGGCCGGGATGTTTGGGTCGGGGGTCTCTGTCCCTCTCCCTGCAGGGGATGTTTGGGGGTGGGGGTCTCTGTCCCTCGGCTGCCAGGGGATGTTTGGAGCGGGGGTCTCCATCCCTCTGGAACTGGAAATATTTGTGGGGGCCGAGGGTCTCTGTCCTTCTCCCTACAGGGGATATTTGGGGGCGGGGGTCTCCATCCCTCTCCCTTCAGGGGATATTTGGGGTCGGGGGTCTCTGTCCCTCTCCCTGCGGGGGATGTTTGGGGGTGGGGGTCTCCATCCCTTAGGACCTGGGAAATTCTTGTGGGGGGCCGGGGGTCTCTTTTCCTCTCCCTCCTCTCCCTGCAGGGGATATTTGGGGCCGGGGGTCTCTGTTCCTCTCCCTGCGGGGGATGATTGGGGCGGGGGTCTCCATCCCTTAGGACCTAGGAAATGATTGTGGGGGGTCGGGGGTCTCTGTCCCTCTCCCTGCAGGGGATGTTTTGGGGGGGGGGTCTCCATCCCTGTGGACCTGGGAAATATTTGTGGAGGCCGGGGGTCTCTGTCCTCTCCCTGCAGGGGATGTTTGGGGCCGGGGGTCTCTGTTCCTCGGCTGCAAGGGGATATTTGGGGGCGGGGGTGTCTATCCCCCTGGACCTGGGAAATGCTTGTGGGGGGCCGGGGGTCTCTGTCCCTCTCCCTGCAGGGGATGTTTGGGGCGGGGGTCTCTATCCCCCTGGACCTGGGAAATGCTTGTGGGGGGCCGGGGGTCTCTGTCCCTCTCCCTGCAGGGGATGTTTGGGGCGGGGGTCTCTGTCACTCTCCCTGCAGGGGATGTTTGGGGGTGGGGATCTCTGTCCCTCGGCAGACAGGGGATGTTTGGGGCCGGGGTCTCCATCCCTCGGGAGCTGGGAAATATTTGTGGGGGCCGGGGGTCTCTGTCACTCTCCTTGCAGGGGATGTTTTGGGGCGAGGGTCTCTGTCCCTCGGCTGCCAGGGGATGTTTGGGGCAGGGGTCTCTGTCCCTCTCCCTGTGGGGGATGTTTGGGGGTGGGGGTCTCCATCCCTTAGGACCTGGGAAATGCTTGTGGGGGGCCGGGGGTCTCTTTCCCTCTCCCTTCCGGGGATATTTGGGGCCGGGGGTCTCTGTTCCTCTCCATGCAGGGGATGTTTGGGGCGGGGGTCTCCATCCCTTAGGACCTGGGAAATGATTGTGGGGGGCCGGGGTTCTCCATCCCTCTCCCTCAGGGGATACTTGGGGCCGGGGGTCTCTGTCCCTCTCCCTTCCGGGGATATTTGGGGCCGGGGGTCTCTGTCCCTCTCCCTTCAGGGGATATTTGGGGCGGGGGTCTCCATCCCCCTGAATCCGGGAAATGCTTGTGGGGGGCCGGGGGTCTCCGTGCTCCGGAGCCCCGGGGAGGGCGGAGGTTTTGGGATTTGTTTTTGGCGCTAGGGACTCGTGGGGAAAGCAAAGCTCGGTCACAGCATTTGATGGGATTTTTTTTGCCAATTTTATTTTGTTCATGCCTATGGCCGCCTCGGGACCCTCCCTGAGGGGGAACCCGGACACTCACAAGAGGAAACTCATGGCGAGACGGGCTGAGAGGAGCCGGAACGGGCTGAGGGAGCGAGAAGAGCTGGGGGAAGCGGGAATGGACTGAGGGCAGAGGAAATGGGCTGAGGGAGAGGGAAGGGCTGAGGGAAGGGGAAGAGGGATCGGGGACTGGAAAGGGCTGAGGGAGCGGGCGGAAGGAAGAGGGGCCGGGATGCGAGAGCGGAAAGGACTGAGGGAAGCGGGGAAGGGCTGAGGGAAGCGGGGCCGGGTGGAGGGAGCGGATGGAGCCGAACCGGACCGGGCCGGGCCGGGCCGGGCTGCGCTGAGGGAGCGGCGGAGGCTCCGGGCGGGGCCCGCCCGCGCCGCCAACTCTCGCGAGAGCTCCGTAAAGGGGCGGAGCCCTCGCTGAGGGGGCGTGGCCTCGCCCTGAGGCGCAGTGTGCCGTGCCCGAGCCCCCACTTACTCACACTTTAATAATTAAATACTCCAAGCCTGTTATATGTTGCCAGATTTTAATCAACTTTATTTCATATGGAAGCCGGGGGGACGCTCGCGGGGTCTCCGTCCGTATCATAGGGGACGTTGGAGATGGACTCGGGGGGTTGTAGCTGTGCCTTTAATGGCGCCCCAGGGAATGATGGGGATGGAGGGGATGTCGGGCTCCCCAGTGCTCCTCGTCCTGGGGGATGCCGTGAGGGGATTAGCGGGGCAGCTTCCAACCTTCTCATCCTGGAGGATTGCCGGGGGTCTGTGTCCATCTTTTGGAGTCTCCATCTTCCATTTGGGGGCAGCGGGAGCTGTCCGTCCCCCTCACCTTACTGAGCGGGCTGTGTCGGTCTCCTCCGGGCCGGAGGGGCCTGGCAGCCTCCGCCCTCACCCTGTGAGGGGATGAGGAGTTATTTCCGTCTCTCCTCCACAGTTGAGGAAGACGCGAGGGTCTCTGTGTGTGCTCACCTTGGTGAGGGCTGAGGGAGGGCTCTGTGGAGCGGAGAAATCTCTGTCGGGGCCTCCGCACCCTCCATTGTCGATTCCCGGCAAGGATCATTTCTTTCCTTGTTTTCTGTGGGAATTAGGGGAGGTGTCATATCTGTCCTCCTCCCCTTATGGAGGGGTCGGGGGTTGGATATCTCCACTCTTACTCCCCTTATTGAGAACTGGAGGTGGTTTGTGTGGAGCGGAGAACTCTGAGTTGAGGCCTCCGCATCCTTCATTCCAACTCCTCTGTGATGGAGGGGTTGGATTGTCTCCAGCCTCATTCTCTGTGGAGATGAAGGCTCAGGTTAACTCTGTGCACTTCCCATTTATTGGGACAGTGAGAGTTGAGGATCATCTCTGTGTGTGCTCACCTTGGTGAATGAAGGGGGAGAGCTCTGGGGAGCGGAGTAATCTCTCTTGGGGCCTCCGCACCCTTTGTTGTTGCTGCTTTGCAGCGAGGATAATTTCTATCCTCATTTTCTGTGGAGAAAATAAAAGAAAAGAAAGATCTGTCCTCCTCCCCTTATGTGGGGAGGGGGACAGGGGATAAATTTGGTGGGGTCTGGGTTAGGTTAGGGTAGGGTTGGGTTGGGGCCTCCACATACGTCGTTCCAGCTCCTCCGTGATGGAGGGGTTGGATTGACTCCAGCCTCAACCTGTGTGGAGATAAAGGCTCAGGTTAACTCTGTGCACTTCCCATTAATGGGAACAGTGAGGGTTGAGGATCATCTCTGTGTGTGCTCACCTTGGTGAAGGCTGAGGGAGAGCTCTGTGGAGCGGAGAAATCTCTGTCGGGGCCTCCGCACCCTCCATTGTCGATTCCCGGCAAGGATCATTTCTTTCCTTGTTTTCTGTGGGAATTAGGGGAGGTGTCATATCTGTCCTCCCCTTATGGAGGGGTCGGGGGTTGGATATCTCCACTCTTACTCCCCTTATTGAGGACTGGAGGTGGTTTGTGTGGAGCGGAGAACTCTGAGTTGAGGCCTCCGCATCCTTCATTCCAACTCCTCTGTGACGGAGGGGTTGGATTGTCTCCAGCCTCATTCTCTGTGGAGATGAAGGCTCAGGTTAACTCTGTGCACTTCCCATTTATTGGGACAGTGAGAGTTGAGGATCATCTTTGTGTGTGCTCACCTTGGTGAATGAAGGGGGAGAGCTCTATGGAGCGGAGTAATCTGTCTTGGGGACTCCGCACCCTTTGTTGTTGCTGCTTTGCAGCGAGGATAATTTGTATCCTCATTTTCTGTGGAGAAAATAAAAGAAAAGAAAGATCTGTCCTCCTCCCCTTATGTTGGGAGGGGGACAGGGGATAAATTTGGTGGTTTCTGGGTTAGGGTAGGGTAGGGTAGGTTTGGGTTGGGGCCTCCACATACGTCGTTCCAACTCCTCCGTGATGGAGGGGTTGGATTGACTCCAGCCTCATCCTGTGTGGAGATAAAGGCTCAGGTTAACTCTGTACACTTCCCATTAATAGGAACACTGAGGGTTGAGGATCATCTCTGTGTGTGCTCACCTTGGTGAAGGCTGAGGGAGAGCTCTGTGGAGCGGAGTAATCTCTGTTGGGGCCTCCGCACCCTTTGTTGTTGCTGCTTTGCAGCGAGGATAATTTATATCCTCATTTCCTGTGGAGAAAAAGAGAGAAAAAGCAGTATCTGTCCTCCTCCCCTTATGTGGGGAGGGGGGACAGAGGATAAATTTGGTGGGGTCTGGGGTAGGGTAGGGTAGGGTAGGGGTAGGGAAGGGTAAGGTAGGGTAAGGTAGGGTAGGTGGAGCGGAGGAGTTGAGGCCTCCGCATCCGTCGTTCCAACTCCTCCGTGATGGAGGGGTTGGATTGTCTCCAACCTCAACCTGTGTGGAGATGAAGGCTCAGGTTAACTCTGTGCACTTCCCATTTTTGGGGAGGGTGAGGGGATCATCTCATTTGTGCTCACCTTGTTGAGGGATGGAGGGGATCTCTATGGAGCGGAGTAATCTCTGTTGGGGCCTCCGCACCCTTTGTTGTTGCTGCTTTGCAGCGAGGATAATTTCTATCCTCATTTTCTGTGGAGAGAAAGAAAAAAACAAAGGCAGGATCTGTCCTCCTCCCCTTACGGTGTTCGGGGAGGGGGACAGCTCATTGCTGCTGCTTCGCAGCGAGGATAATTTATATCCTCATTTCTGTGGAAAAAAAGAAAAAGAAAAATCAGGTGTGTCCTCCTCCACCTATTGTGGGGTGGGGAGGAGGTCACCTGTTTGCTGCTGCTTCGCAGCGAGGATAACTTCTATCCTCATTTTCTGTGGAAAAAAAGAAAAGAAAAATCAGGTGTGTCCTCCTCCACCTATTGTGGGGTGGGGAGGAGGTCACCTGTTTGCTGCTGCTTCGCAGCGAGGATAACTTCTATCCTCATTTTCTGTGGAAAAAAAAAAATAGAAGAAAAAAGAAGGAAAAAAAGAAGAGCTGTCCTCCTCCCCTTATGTGAGGTGGGGAGGGGGGACAGGGTGTCCCTGAGATAAATTTGGTGTGGTCCTGTGGCAGTGAAGTGTAAGGCAGAGCAGGATACCTAGACATATTGATGTGTGTGTGGATAATTTCCACATTTTGAGGATAATATCCTCATTTACTATGTATATACGAGAGGAAAGTCAGATCTGTCCTCCTCCCCTTATGTGAGGTGGGGAGGAGGACAGGATATCTTTGTGATAAATTTGGTCTGGATCTGGTGTAGAGTAGCATAATGTAGAGTAGGATAATGTAGAGTAGGATACCTACACATATTGGTATCTTTTTGGATAATTTCCCCGTTTTGAGGATATTATCCTCCTTAACTTAGTTATATATAACTATTATCTATGTAAGTATATATATATATATATATATAACTAATATAAGAGACGAAAGTCGGATCTGTCCTCCTCCCCTTATGCGAGGTGGGGAGGAGGACAGGATACCCCTGAGATAAATTTGGTCTGGTTCTAATGTAGAGTAGGATAATGTAGAGTAGGATATCTAGACATATTGATATCTATGTGGATAATTTTCCCCATTTTGAGGATATTATCCTCCTTAACTTAGTTCTATATAATTATTATCTATATCTATATATATATATATATATATATATGACTTATATAAGAGACGAAAGTCAGATCTGTCCTCCTCCCCTTATGTGAGGTGGGGAGGAGGACAGGATACCCCTGAGATAAATTTGGTCTGGTTCTGCAGTAGAGTAGCATAATGTAGAGTAGGATATTGTAGAGTAGGATTATGTAGAGTAGGATATCTAGACATATCGATATCTGTGTGGATAATTTCCACATTTGGAGGATAATATCCTCATTAACTTAATTATATATAATTATTATCTGTATAATAAACGGAGCTGAGTCCTCCACATCCGTCGTTCCAACTCCTCCGTGATGGATGGGTTGGATTGTCTCCAGCCTCAACCTGTGTGGAGATGAAGGCTCAGGTCAACACTGTCCACTTTCAATTACTGGGGACAGTGAGGGGAGAGGATCATCTCTGTGTGTGCTCACCTTGTTGAGGGCTGGAGGTTTGCGTGGAGCGGAGGTTGTGGCGGGGCCTCCGCACCCATCGTTGCTGCAGGTTTTTGGCTAGGATCATTTTTGGCGTTGTGTTCTGTGGGGATCAGAGGAGCAGCTCAGATCTGTCCTCGTTCCCTTATGGGAAGGGTGGGGGGACACTGTGGTCTCTGTGCTCACGTTGGGAGAGGGCTGGAGGAAGTTGGGTTTGTGTGGAGCGGAGAAATCTCTGTTGGGGTCTCCGCACCCTTTGTTGTTGCTGCTTTGCAGCGAGGATAATTTCTATCCTCATTTCCTGTGGAGAAAAGAGAAAAAAAGTCAGCTCTGTCCTACTCCTATTATGTGGGGTGGGGAGAAGGTTACCTCTGTGTTGTTGCTTCTTCGCAGCATGGATATCTTCTGTCTTCGTTTCCTGTGGAGAAAAGAGAAAAAAAAAGTTAGATCTGACCCCCTCCCCTTATTTGGGGAGGGGGGCCATCTGTTTGCTGTTGCTGCTTTGTAGGAAGGGTAAGTCCTGTCTTCATTTCCTGTGGAGAAAATAGAATAGAAGAAAGGAGGAGATAAAAGAAAAAAAAAGAAGAAAAAAAAGATGTGTCCTCCTCCCCTTATGTGGGGCGGGGAGGGGGATAGGGTATGTGTGTGATGAATTTGATGGAATGGAGAAGTTGCAGTTCCATTCCGGTTGTGCGGGTTAAAGCTCCGCACTCCGCTGAGTCCGGGCCCGGACTGAGCGACGCCCCCACAACACGCGCCTTTTATACCCCGGCAAGTCCCGCCACTTAGCAACAGCCAATAGGAGCCCAGAACCAGCCCGGGGGGGCGGGAGCAAGCAGCGGTGCACATTGTGAATTAACATAGGGGGCGTGGTTAGAGCGTAACCGAGCGATCTGATTGGTCGGGAGGTGGAGGGTTCGAAAAAAGGCGCGGTCAGGCCCGGGTTGGGGGCGGGGTCAGGTTTTCCCGGGAAAGGGCCGGGGTCCTCCCCGCGATTTTGGGAGCAGCTCCCGGTGCTCCTCAGACCCTCCCCAGCTCTCCCGGAGCCCTGCAAGGGGCTCCGAGTTCTCCTCGGGGACCTCCAACTCCTCTCAATTTGCTCTTTCTGCCTGTTTTATTCTGGCCGCGGTGCCCCCAGGGATGCTCGGGGGCTCTCCATCCCCCTGGACCCGGGAAATGCTTGTGGGGGGCCGGGATGTTTGGGTCGGGGGTCTCTGTCCCTCTCCCTGCAGGGGATGTTTGGGGGTGGGGGTCTCTGTCCCTCGGCTGCCAGGGGATGTTTGGGGCGGGGGTCTCCATCCCTCTGGACCTGGGAAATATTTGTGGGGGCCGTGGGTCTCTGTCCTTCTCCCTACAGGGGATATTTGGGGGCGGGGGTCTCTGTCCCTCTCCCTGCAGGGGATGTTTGGGGGCGGGGGGTCTCCAACCCTTAGGACCTGGGAAATGCTTGTGGGGGGAAGGGGGTCTCTTTCCCTCTCCCCTGCAGGGGATATTTGGGGGCGGGGGGTCTCCATCCCTCTCCCTTCAGGGGATATTTGGGGCGGGGGTCTCTGTCCCTCTCCCTGCGGGGGATGTTTGGGGGCGGGGATCTCTGTCCCCTCTCCCTGCAGGGGATGTTTTGGGGGCGGGGGTCTCCAACCCTTAGGACCTGGGAAATGCTTGTGGGGGGAAGGGGGTCTCTTTCCCTCTCCCTGCAGGGGATATTTGGGGGCGGGGGTCTCCATCCCTCTCCCTTCAGGGGATATTTGGGGCGGGGGTCTCTGTCCCTCTCCCTGCGGGGGATGTTTGGGGGCGGGGATCTCCCAACCCTTAGGACCTGGGAAATGCTTGTGGGGGGCCGGGGGTCTCTTTCCCTCTCCCTTCCGGGGATATTTGGGGCCGGGGGTCTCTTTCCCTCTCCCTTCCGGGGATATTTGGGGCCGGGGGTCTCTGTCCCTCTCCCTGCAGGGGATGTTTGGGGGTGGGGGTCCCTGTCCCTCGGCTGCCACGGGATATTTCGGGGCGGGGGGTCTCTGTCCCTCTCCTTCAGGGGATATTTGGGAGCGGGGGTCTCTGTCCCCTCTCCCTGCAGGGGATGTTTGGGGGTGGGGGTCTCTGTCCCTCGGCTGCCATGGGATGTTTGGGGCGGGGGTCTCCATCCCTCTGGAGCTGGGAAATATTTGTGGGGGCCGTGGGTCTCTGTCCTTCTCCCTACAGGGGATATTTGGGGGCGGGGGGTCTCCATCCCTCTCCCTACAGGGGATATTTGGGGCCGGGAGGTCTCTGTCCCCTCTCCTGCAGGGGATGTTTGGGGGCGGGGGTCTCCATCCCTTAGGACCTGAGAAATGCTTGTGGGTGGTCAGGGGTCTCTGTCTCTCTCCCTCAGGGGATGTTTGGGGCCGGGGGTCTCTTTCCCTCTCCCTACAGGGGATATTTGGGGGCGGGGGTCTCCATCCCTCTCCCTTCAGGGAATATTTGGGGCGGTGGTCTTGACCCTCTCCCTGCGGGGGATGTTTGGGGCGGGGGTCTCCATCCCTTAGGACCTGGGAAATGATTGTGGGGTGTCGGGGGTCTGTGTCCCTCTCCCTGCAGGGGATGTTTTGGGGCGGGGGTCTCCATCCCTCTGGACCTGGGAAATATTTGTGGAGGCGGGGGTCTCTGTCCCTCTCCCTCACGGGATGTTTGGGGCCGGGTGTCTCTGTTCCTCTCCCTACAGGGGATATTTGGGGGCGGGGGTCCCTGCCCCCCTGAACCTGCGAAATTCTTGTGGGGGGCCGGGGGTCTCTGTCCCTCTCCCTGCGGGGGATATTTGGGGCCGGGGGTCTCTTTCCCTTTCCCTTCCGGGGATATTTGGGAGACGGGGGGTCTCCATCCCTCTCCCTTCCGGGGATATTTGGGGCCGGGGGTCTCTGTCCCTCTCCCTGCAGGGGATGTTTGGGGCAGGGGTTTCCATCCCTCTGGAGCTGGGAAATATTTGTGGAGGCCGGGGGTCTCTGTCCCTCTCCCTCCCGGGATGTTTGGGCCGGGGGTCTCTGTCCCTCTCCCTTCAGGCGATATTTGGGGTCGGGGCTCTCCATCCCCCTGAACCCAGGAAATGCTTGTGGGGGGCCGTGGGTCTCCGTGCTCCGGAGCCCCGGGGAGGGCGGAGGTTTTGGGATTTGTTTTTGGCGCTAGGGACTCGTGGGGAAAGCAAAGCTCGGTCACAGCATTTGATGGGATTTTTTTTTGCCAATTTTATTTTGTTCATGCCTAAGGCCGCCTCGGGACCCTCCCTGAGGGGGAACCCGGACACTCACAAGAGGAAGCTCATGGCGAGACGGGCTGAGAGGAGCCGGAACGGGCTGAGGGAGCGAGAAGAGCTGGGGGAAGCGGGAATGGACTGAGGGCAGAGGAAATGGGCTGAGGGAGAGGGAAGGGCTGAGGGAAGGGGAAGAGGGATCGGGGACTGGAAAGGGCTGAGGGAGCGGGCGGAAGGAAGAGGGGCCGGGATGCGAGAGCGGAAAGCACTGAGGGAAGCGGGGAAGGGCTGAGGGAAGCGGGGCCGGGTGGAGGGAGCGGATGGAGCCGAACCGGACCGGGCCGGGCCGGGCCGGGCTGCGCTGAGGGAGCGGCGGAGGCTCCGGGCGGGGCCCGCCCGCGCCGCCAACTCTCGCGAGAGCTCCGTAAAGGGGCGGAGCCCTCGCTGAGGGGGCGTGGCCTCGCTCTGAGGCGCAGTGTGACGTACCCGAGCCCCCACTTACTCACACTTTAATAATTAAATACTCCAAGCCTGTTATGTGTTGCCAGATTTTAATCAACTTTATTTCATGTGGAAGCCGGGGGGGACGCTCGCGGGGTCTCTGTCCGTCTCATAGGGGACGTTGGAGACGGACTCGGGGGGTTGTAGCTGTGCCTTTAATGGCGCCCCAGGGAATGATGGGGACGGAGTTGATGTCGGGCTCCCCAGTGCTCCTCGTCCTCGGGGATGCCGTGAGGGGATTAGCGGGGCAGCTTCCAACCTTCTCATCCTGGAGGATTGCCGGGGGTCTGTGTCCATCTTTTGGAGTCTCCATCTTCCATTTGGGGGCAGCGGGAGCTCTCCGTCCCCCTCACCTTACTGAGCGGGCTGTGTCGGTCTCCTCCGGGCCGGAGGGGCCTGGCAGCCTCCGCCCTCACCCTGTGAGGGGATGAGGAGTTATTTCCGTGTCTCCTCCACAGTGGAGGGAGACGTGAGGGTCTCTGTGTGTGCTCACCTTGGTGAGGGCTGAGGGAGGGCTCTGTGGAGCGGAGAAATCTCTGTCGGGGCCTCCGCACCCTCCATTGTCGATTCCCGGCAAGGATCATTTCTTTCCTTGTTTTCTGTGGGAATTAGGGGAGGTGTCATATCTGTCCTCCTCCCCTTATGGAGGGCTTGGGGGCGGGATATCTCCACTCTTACTCCCCTTATTAAGGACTGGAAGTGGTTTGTGTGGAGCGGAGAACTCTGAGTTGAGGCCTCCGCATCCTTCGTTCCAACTCCTCTGTGATGGAGGGGTTGGATTGTCTCCAGCCTCATTCTCTGTGGAGATGAAGGCTCAGGTTAACTCTGTGCACTTCCCATTTATGGGGACAGTGAGGGTTGAAGATCAACTCTGTGTGTGCTCACCTTGGTGAATGAAGGGGGAGAGCTCTGGGGAGCGGAGTAATCTCTGCTGGGGCCTCCGCACCCTTTGTTGTTGCTGCTTTGCAGCGACGATAATTTCTATCCTCATTTTCTGTGGAGAAAATAAAAGAAAAGAAAGATCTGTCCTCCTCCCCTTATGTGGGGAAGGGGACAGAGGATAAATTTGGTGGGGTCTGGGGTAGGGTTGTGTTGGGGCCTCCACATACGTCGTTCCAGCTCCTCCGTGATGGAGGGGTTGGATTGACTCCAGCCTCATCCTGTGTGGAGATAAAGGCTCAGGTTAACTCTGTACACTTCCCATTAATGGGAACAGTGAGGGTTGAGGATCATCTCTGTGTGTGCTCACCTTGGTGAAGGCTGAGGGAGAGCTCTGTGGAGCGGAGAAATCTCCGTCGGGGCCTCCGCACCCTCCATTGTCGATTCCCGGCAAGGATCATTTCTTTCCTTGTTTTCTGTGGGAATCAGGGGAGGTGTCATATCTGTCCTCCCCTTATGGAGGGGTCGGGGGTTGGATATCTCCACTCTTACTCCCCTTATTGAGGACTGGAGGTGGTTTGTGTGCAGCGGAGAACTCTGAGTTGAGGCCTCCGCATCCTTCATTCCAACTCCTCTGTGACGGAGGGGTTGGATTGTCTCCAGCCTCATTCTCTGTGGAGATGAAGGCTCAGGTTAACTCTGTGCACTTCCCATTTATGGGGACAGTGAGGGTTGAGGATCATCTCTGTGTGTGCTCACCTTGGTGAATGAAGGGGAGAGCTCTATGGAGCGGAGTAATCTCTCTTGGGGCCTCCGCACCCTTTGTTGTTGCTGCTTTGCAGCGAGGATAATTTCTATCCTCATTTTCTGTGGAGAAAATAAAAGAAAAGAAAGATCTGTCGTCCTTCCCTTATGTGGGGAGGGGGACAGGGGATAAATTTGGTGGTTTCTGGGTTAGGGCAGGGTAGGGTAGGATAGGATAGGCTTGGGTTGGGGCCTCCACATACGTCGTTCCAACTCCTCCGTGATGGAGGGGTTGGATTGACTCCAGCCTCAACCTGTGTGGAGATAAAGGCTCAGGTTAACTCTGTACACTTCCCATTTATTGGGACAGAGAAGGGAGAGGATCATCTCTGTGTGTGCTCACCTTGGTGAAGGCTGAGGGAGAGCTCTATGGAGCGGAGTAATCTCTGTTGGGGCCTCCGCACCCTTTGTTGTTGCTGCTTTGCAGCGAGGATAATTTATATCCTCATTTCCTGTGGAGAAAAGAGAGAAAAAGCAATATCTGTCCTCCTCCCCTTATGTGGGTAGGGGGACAGAGGATAAATTTGGTGAGTTCTGGGTTAGGGTAAGGTAGGGAAGGGAAGGGAAGGGTAAGGTAGGGTAAGGTAGGGTAGGTGGAGCAGAGGAGTTGAGGCCTCCGCATCCGTCGTTCCAGCTCCTCCGTGATGGAGGGGTTGGATTGTCTCCAACCTCAACCTGTGTGGAGATGAAGGCTCAGGTTAACTCTGTGCACTTCCCATTTTTGGGGAGGGTGAGGGGATCATCTCATTTGTGCTCACCTTGTTGAGGGATGGAGGGGATCTCTATGGAGCGGAGTAATCTCTGTTGGGGCCTCCGCACCCTTTGTTGTTGCTGCTTTGCAGCGAGGATAATTTATATCCTCATTTTCTGTGGAGAGAAAGAAAAAAACAAAGGCAGGATCTGTCCTCCTCCCCTTATGGAGTTCGGGGAGGGGGACAGCTCATTGCTGCTGCTTCGCAGCGAGGATAATTTATATCCTCATTTTCTGTGGAAAAAAAGAAAAGAAAAATCAGGTGTGTCCTCCTCCACCTATTGTGGGGTGGGGAGGAGGTCACCTGTTTGCTGCTGCTTCGCAGCGAGGATAACTTCTATCCTCATTTTCTGTGGAAATAAAGAAAAGAAAAATCAGGTGTGTCCTCCTCCACCTATTGTGGGGTGGGGAGGAGGTCACCTGTTTGCTGCTGCTTCGCAGCGAGGATAACTTCTATCCTCATTTTCTGTGGAAAAAAAGAAAAGAAAAATCAGGTGTGTCCTCCTCCACCTATTGTGGGGTGGGGAGGAGGTCACCTGTTTGCTGCTGCTTCGCAGCGAGGATAACTTCTATCCTCATTTTCTGTGGAAAAAAAGAAAACAAAAATCAGGTGTGTCCTCCTCCACCTATTGTGGGGTGGGGAGGAGTTTACCTGTTTGCTGCTGCTTTGCAGCGAGGATAACTTCTATCCTCATTTTCCATGGAAAAAAAAAATAGAAGAAAAAAGAAGGAAAAAAAGAAGAGCTGTCCTCCTCCCCTTATGTGAGGTGGGGAGGGGGACAGGGCGTCCCTGAGATAAATTTGGTGTGGTCCTGTGGCAGTGAAGTGTAAGGCAGAGCAGGATACGTGGACATATTGATGTGTGTGTGGATAATTTCCACATTTTGAGGATAATATCCTCATTTACTATGTATATACGAGAGGAAAGTCAGATCTGTCCTCCTCCCCTTATGTGAGGTGGGGAGGAGGACAGGATATCTCTGTGATAAATTTGGTCTGGATCTGGTGTAGAGTAGCATAATGTAGAGTAGGATATTGTAGAGTAGGATACCTACACATATTGATATCTTTTTGGATAATTTCCCCATTTTGAGGATATTATCCTCCTTAACTTAGTTATATATAATTATTATCTATCTATATATATATATATATATATATAACTTATATAAGAGACGAAAGTCGGATCTGTCCTCCTCCCCTTATGCGAGGTGGGGAGGAGGACAGGATACCCCTGAGATAAATTTGGTCTGGTTCTAATGTAGAGTAGGATAATGTAGAGTAGGATATCTAGACATATTGCTATCTATGTGGATAATTTTCCCATTTTGAGAATATTATCCTCCTTAACTTAGTTATATATAATTCTTATCTATATATATATATATATATAACTTATATAAGAGACGAAAGTCGGATCTGTCCTCCTCCCCTTATGTGAGGTGGGGAGGAGGACAGGATACCCCTGAGATAAATTTGGTCTGGTTCTGCAGTGGAGTACCATAATATAGAGTAGCATAATGTAGAGTAGGATATTGTAGAGTAGGATTATGTAGAGTAGGATATCTAGACATATTGATATCTGTGTGGATAATTTCCACATTTGGAGGATAATATCCTCATTAACTTAATTATATATAATTATTATCTGTATAATAAACGGAGCTGAGTCCTCCACATCCATCGTTCCAACTCCTCTGTGATGGACGGGTTGGATTGTCTCCAGCCTCAACCTGTGTGGAGATGAAGGCTCAGGTCAACACTGTCCACTTTCAATTACTGGGGACAGTGAGGGGAGAGGATCATCTCTGTGTGTGCTCACCTTGTTGAGGGCTGGAGGTTTGCGTGGAGCGGAGGTTGTGGCGGGGCCTCCGCACCCATCGTTGCTGCAGGTTTTTGGCTAGGATCATTTTTGGCGTTGTGTTCTGTGGGGATCAGAGGAGCAGCTCAGATCTGTCCTCGTTCCCTTATGGGAAGGGTGGGGGGACACTGTGGTCTCTGTGCTCACGTTGGAGAGGGCTGGAGGAAGTTGGGTTTGTGTGGAGCGGAGAAATCTCTGTTGGGGTCTCCGCACCCTTTGTTGTTGCTGCTTTGCAGCGAGGATAATTTCTATCCTCATTTCCTGTGGAGAAAAGAGAAAAAAGTCAGCTCTGTCCTACTCCTATTATGAGGGGTGGGGAGAAGGTTACCTCTGTGTTGTTGCTTCTTCGCAGCAAGGATATCTTCTGTCTTCGTTTCCTGTGGAGAAAAGAGAAAAAAAAAGTTAGATCTGACCCCCTCCCCTTATTTGGGGAGGGGGCCATCTGTTTGTTGTTGCTGCTTTGTAGGAAGGGTAAGTCCTGTCTTCATTTCCTGTGGAGAAAATAGAAGAGAAGAAAGAGGAGATAAAAGAAAAAAAAAGAAAAAAAGATCTGTCCTCCTCCCCTTATGTGGGGCGGGGAGGGGGATAGGGTATGTGTGTGATGAATTTGATGGAATGGAGAAGTTGCAGTTCCATTCCGGTTGTGCGGGTTAAAGCTCCGCACTCCGCTGAGTCCGGGCCCGGACTGAGCGACGCCCCCACAACACGCGCCTTTTATACCCCGGCCAAGTCCCGCCACTTAGCAACAGCCAATAGGAGCCCAGAACCAGCCCGGGGGGGCGGAGCAAGCAGCGGTGCACATTGTGAATTAACATAGGGGCGTGGTTAGAGCGTAACCGAGCGATCTGATTGGTCGGGAGGTGGAGGGTTCGAAAAAAGGCGCGGCCCGGCCCGGGTTGGGGGCGGGGTCAGGTTTTCCCGGGAAAGGGCCGGGGTCTCCCCGCGATTTTGGGAGCAGCTCCGGTGCTCCTCAGACCCTCCCCAGCTCTCCCGGAGCCCTGCAAGGGGCTCCGAGTTCTCCTCGGGGACCTCCAATTCCTCTCAATTTGCTCTTTCTGCCTGTTTTATTCTGGCCGCGGTGCCCCCAGGGATGCTCGGGGGGTCTCCATCCCCCTGGACCCGGGAAATGCTTGTGGGGGGGCCGGGATGTTTGGGTCGGGGGTCTCTGTCCCTCTCCCTGCAGGGGATGTTTGGGGGTGGGGGTCTCTGTCCTCGGCTGCCAGGGGATGTTTGGGGCGGGGGTCTCCATCTCCCTGGACCTGGGAAATATTTGTGGGGGCCGTGGATCTCTGTCCTTCTCCCTACAGGGGATATTTGGGGGCGGGGGTCTCTGTCCGTCGGCTGCCAGGGGATGTTTGGGGCCGGGGTCTCCATCACCCTGAGGCTGGGAAATATTTGTGGGGCCCGGGGGTCTCTGTCCTTCTCCCTACAGGGGATATTTGGGGGCGGGGGTCTCCATCCCCCTGGACTTGGGAAATGCTTGTGGGGGTCGGGGGTCTCTGTCTCTCTCCCTCAGGGGATGTTTGGGCGGGGGTCTCTTTCCCTCTGCTGCCAGGGGATGTTCGGGGGCAGGGGTCTCCATCCCCCTGGACCTGGAAAATGATTGTGGGGGGCCAGGGGTCTCCATCCCTTTCCCTACAGGGATATTTGGGGCCGGGGGTCTCTGTCCCTCTCTCTGCGGGGATGTTTGGGGACGGGGGTCTCCATCCCTTAAGACCTGGGGAATGCTTGTGGGGGGCCGGCGGTCTCTGTCCCTTTGCTGCCAGGGGATGTTTTGGGGCGGGGGTCTCTGTCCCTCTCCCTTGAGGGATGTTTGGGGGACCGGGGGTCTCCATCCCTTTCCCTTACGGGGATATTTGGGGCCGGGGGTCTCTGTCCCTCTCCCTGCAGGGGATGTTTGGGGGTGGGGTTCTCTGTCCCTCGGCTGCCAGAGGTTGTTTCGGGCGGGGTCTCCATCCCTCTGGAGCTGGGAAATATTTTTGGGGGCCGGGGGTCTCTGTCCTTCTACCTACAGGGGATATTTGGGGGCGGGGGTCTCTGTCCCTCTCCCTTCAGGGATATTTGGGGGCCGGGGGTCTCCATCCCTCTCCTTTCCGGGGATATTTGGGGGACCTGGGGTCTCCATCCCTCTCCCTTCAGGGGATATTTGGGGCCGGGGGTCTCCATCCCTCTCCCTCTTCAGGGATATTTGGGGCGGGGGTCTCCATCCCTCTCCCTGCAGGGGATATTTGGGGGCGGGGGTCTCCATCCCCCTGAACCCGGGAAATGCTTGTGGGGGGCCGGGGGTCTCCGTGCTCCGGAGCCCCGGGGAGGTCGGGGGTTTTGGGATTTGCTTTTGGCGCTAGGGACTCGTGGGGAAAGCAAAGCTCGGTCACAGCATTTGATGGGATCTTTTTTTGCCAATTTTATTTTGTTCATGCACAGGGCAGCCCGGGGCCATGGCCAAAGCCCTCGGATTTTGGGGAGCGGCGGAGGAGTCATTGAAAAGCGGCGGAGAGAGGCGGAACATCGGTGTCCGAAGTGCCCGAGGGGCAGCGCGGTGTCCCCGTTGTCTCACGGAGGACGCTCCCCGGTGTCCGCCCTCCCGGGCCCGGGGATGCTCTGTCCGTGTCCGGGGGATGCTGCGGCCGGAGTCCGCCGTCTTCTGCGCCCGATGCCGGCACCGTCGTCCTCATCCCACGGAGATTTCCCCGACCGTGTCCGTCCTCCCTAGCCCGCCGGGGGATGCTCTCCGGTGTCCATCCTCTTCACCCTGCCCGGTGTCCGCCCTGTCGCCCCGAGGAGGTCCTTGCCCCGGTGTCCGTCCTCCTTGCCCCGGGGATGCTCCTGCGGTGTCCGTCGCTGCCCCAGCCCGGTCCAGGGAACCCGGCCGCCTCTCTCCCTCCACATCCCGCCGCGATCCGGGACTGGGTGCAGAGGAGCCGTCCCCCGCTCCCGCCTCCTTCCCAACCTCCCTCCCCTGGGGAGTGCGGAAGCGGGGGCGGCCCCTCCTGGGCTCGGGGGATGCTCTGTCCGTGTCCGTCCTTCCCCCGGCCCGGCCCGGTGGCTGCGCTGAGGGGTGCAGTGCCGGAGCTCCGGGCGGGCGGTGCCGTGATGCTCGGGAGCGGTGCCGGTCTTCGGTGGCGGTGTCGATGCTCGGGAGCGGTGCCGGAGCTCCGGGCGGGCGGTGTCGGAGCTCGGTGGCGGTGTCGGAGCTCCCGGAGGGCGGTGCCGGTGATGCTCGGGAGCGGTGCCGGTCTTCGGTGGCGGTGTCGGAGCTCCGGGCGGGCGGTGTCGATGCTCGGGAGCGGTGCCGGGGCTCCGGGAGGGCGGTGTCGATGCTCGGGAGCGGTGCCGGGGCTCCGGGAGGGCGGTGTCGATGCTCGGGAGCGGTGCCGGGGCTCCGGGCGGGCGGTGTCGATGCTCGGGAGCGGTGCCGGGGCTCGGTGCCGGAGCTCCCGGAGGGCGGTGTCGATGCTCGGGAGCGGTGCCGGGGCTCGGTGCCGGAGCTCCCGGAGGGCGGTGTCGATGCTCGGGAGCGGTGCCGGGGCTCGGGCTCGGTGCCGGAGCTCCCGGAGGGCGGTGTCGATGCTCGGGAGCGGTGCCGGGGCTCCGGGAGGGCGGTGTCGATGCTCGGGAGCGGTGCCGGGGCTCGGTGCCGGAGCTCCCGGAGGGCGGTGTCGATGCTCGGGATCGGTGCCGGGGCTCCGGGGCTGTGCTGGGGCTTCCCCGTTCCCCCTGGGCGCCGCTCCTCTTCCTCGGCTGCCCCAGGGCCGGTCGGAGCAGCAGCTCCCGCCGCCGCTTTTTATAGTCCGGCTGAGCCCCGCCCACTCGGCGCCAGCCAATAGGAGCCGCGGGAGAGCAATGATGGGCGGGACTAAGCGCGTTTCTCATTGTGATGAAACAATGGAGGGCGGGGCCACAGCGTGACCGAGCGATCTGATTGGTCGAGAGTCTGAGGGGGTCAATGAAGGGCGTGGCTCGGGGCGGGGCGGGAGAGGGGCCGCGGTAAATCCAGGATTTGGGAGCAGCTCCAGGTGCTCCCGTTCCCCCTCCCCGGTTCTCCTGGAGCCCCTCCAGGCCCTGCAAGGAGCTCTGAGCTCTCCCTGGATCCTTCCCCTTCTCCAGGGGAACATTCCCAGCTCTCCTGGAGCCCCTTCGGGCCCTGCAAGGGGCTCTGAGCTCTCCCTGGATCCTTCCCCTTCTCCAGGGGAACATTCCCAGCTCTCCTGGAGCCCCTTCAGGCCCTGCAAGGAGCTCTGAGCTCTCCCTGGACCCTTCCCCTTCTTCAGGGGAACATTCCCAGCTCTCCTGGAGCCCCTCTAGGCCCTGCAAGGGGCTCTGAGCTCTCCCTGGACCCTTCCCCTTCTCCAGGGGAACATTCCCAGCTCTCCTGGAGCCCCTCTAGGCCCTGCAAGGGGCTCTGAGCTCTCCCTGGACCCTTCCCCTTCTCCAGGGGAACATTCCCAGCTCTCCTGGAGCCCCTCCAGGCCCTGCAAGAAGCTCTGAGCTCTCCCTGGATCCTTCCCCTTCTCCAGGGGAACATTCCCAGCTCTCCCAGCCCGGCCCCGGAGGGTCTCCAGTTCCTCTGGGCTCTCCCCAGCAGCTCCTCCACATCCTCCAGGTGTGGTTTCACCTGAGCGGGGCCGAGTGGGGCAGAATCCCCCTGGAGCTGGGGGTCAGCCCAGGGCACCTTTGGTGTCCTGTCCAGCCCCTCAGCCCCCGCACGCTGCCAATTACCCAAAATATCCAACCTTACGGCGTTTACGTTATTTTTTATCCCGTTTTGGGAAAGTAAAAACCTGAATAAAGCATTTTTTGGCACTGAACCTCATTGGTTATCGCGGGAGGGCGGGCGGGGCTTACCGGGCTCCATAAAGGCGGGAGCCTCGCTCCCCTCAGCGCCGCTCCCGCCGCCTGCGAGGCCCAGCCCCGCCATGGCCGCCGCGCTCCGGCCCCTCCGCTCCCTCAGCCGAGCCGCGCTGGAGCCCCGCGCCCGCCGCCTGCAGCTCAGCGCCGCCCGGTACGGCCCGGGACAACCGGGAGGGGTGTGTGGGGATGCTTGGGAGGGAAGCGGGAGCAGCGCCCGCCGCGCTCCGCCCGGTCCCGGAGCGCTGAGGGCTGTGTGGGGAGAGGCCCGGGCCGGTTCGGGCGCTCCCCGGGCCGGGGTCGCGGCTCGTTGGGTCCCGGAGGTGGCGGTGAGGGCGGGCGGGCCCCCAGAGGCCGCGCTGGGCGCTGCAGGCTGATGAAATCCCGCGGCCGCCTTGCGTGGGAGTGTGGGGCTGCCCCGGGGGGACCGAGACACCCCATTGTCCTCAGGGTGAGAGGGACAGGGACCCCCCATTGTCCTCAGGGTGAGAGGGACAGGGACCCCCCATTGTCCTCAGGGTGAGAGGGACAGAGACACCCCATTGTCCCTCAGGGTGAGAGGGACGGAGACACCCCTCATCCCTCAGGGTGAGAGGGACCGAGACACCCCATTGTCCCTCAGGGTGAAAGGGACAGAGACCCCCTCATTATTCCTCAGGGTGAGGGGGACAAACACTCCATCATCCCTCAGGGTGAGAGGGACAGAGACCCCCTCATTATTCCTCAGGGTGAGAGGGACAAACACTCCATCATCCTTCAGGGTGAGAGGGACAGAGACCCCATCACCCTCAGGGTGAGAGGGACAGACCCCATCACCCCCCTCAGGGTGAGAGGGACAGAGACCCCATCACCCCCAGGGAGAGAGGGACAGATACCCCATCACCCTCAGGGTGAGAGGGACAGAGGCCCCATCACCCTCAGGGTGAGAGGGACAGAGACCCCATCACCCTCAGGGTGAGAGGGACAGAGACCCCATCACCCTCAGGGTGAGAGGGACAGACCCCATCACCCTCAGGGTGAGAGGGACAGAGACCCCATCACCCTCAGGCTGAGAGGGACAGAAAACCCATCACCCTCAGGGTGAGAGGGACAGAGACCCCCTGAGCGAGAAGGAAGGAGAGCATCCCCTCCTTTGATTTTTCCTTGGCATGAATGGGACAGGGACCCCAGAACATTCCTTGGGGTGACAGGGACAGAGACCCCCCCGAGCATCCCACCCTGCTCCAAACTGTTCTGAGCTTACTCTTTGCCCCTCTTTGGGAGCTTCTAGTGCTTCTCGCTCTCCCTGGGAGCCCAGGGCAGCCGGCTCTCAGGGGAAGGTCCCGGTGGGTTTTGGGGGGAAGGGGCACGGCCCCGAGGCTGCTGGAGCTCAGGGAATGTTTGGACAACGCTCCCAGGGCAGGATTTTGGGAGCCAGGAGTTGCATCAGTGATCCTAGTGGGGTCCCTTGCAGCTCTGGATATTCTGATTCTGCCTCATTTGCTCCCAGCTTTGATGCTGTAACCAAACCTAAAACATGCTGCTGGATGTGACAGAGCACAAAAGTGCCCAAAAACCCTAACAAAACACAAGGGATGGAGCCTTTTCCCCCTGGCTTTCCTGCTCCAAACTGGCAGCTGGCAGCCCCGAGGCCCTGGTGACCCTTCCCCGCTGCAGGGAGGACGCCGTGGTGATCTCGGGGAGGAAGCTGGCGCGGCAGATCCGGCAGGAAGCGCGGCACGAGGTGCAGCAGTGGGTGGCTGCGGGGAACAGGAGGCCTCACCTGAGCGTGGTGCTGGTGGGGGAGAACCCGGCCAGCCACTCCTACGTCCTCAACAAAACCAAAGCAGCGGCTGATGTGGGTAAGTGAGAGCTTTCCTTCCCAAAAAGCGCCCTTTGGTTGGGGCTCCTCGTTGCTGGAAGCTTTTTGGGATGCACCTGCCTGTTGGGTTTTTGCCTTCACCCAGAGTTTGAGCTCTCGTGGCTGCCTGGTTGTACTGGGGTGTGGTTAAATGTGATCCCTTGGGTCCTTCAGGGCAGCTCAAGCTCTGGCATTGGGGTTTTTCCAGCTTTCCCAGAGCCATAAAATGCACAGGAAGGGATTTTTGGC